>CANJKZ010000945.1:0-92382 GCA_947471745.1 Closterium sp. Naga37s-1 | reverse complement strand
TTGCAATTTTGCACATGCTAGACCCTTGTTCTTGCAATTTGCACTATGCTAGGCCGCTGTGTTCTTCACAATTTGCACACGCTAGGCTTGTTCTTGCAATTTGCACTCGCTAGGCCTGTTGTTCTTGCGATTTTGCACTCGCTAGGCCCTTGTTCTTGCAATTTTGCACACGCTAGGCCCTTGTTCTTGCAATTTGCACACGCTAGGCCTTGTTCTTGCAATTTTGCACATGCTAGGCCCTTGTTCTTGCAATTTTGCACACGCTAGGCCTTGTTCTTGCAATTTTGCACACGCTAGGCCCCTGTTCTTGCAATTTTGCACACGCTAGGCTCTGTTCTTGAATTTTGCACACGCTAGGCCCTTGTTCTTGCAATTTTGCACTCGCTAGGCCCTTGTTCTTGCAATTTTGCACTTGCTAGGCCTTGTTCTTGCAATTTTGCACTCGCTAGGCCCTCTTTCTTGCAATTTCGCACACGGTAGGCACTTGTTCTCGCAATTTTGCACACGCTAGGCCCTTGTTCTTGCAATTCTGCACACGCTAGGCCCTTGTTCTTGCAATTTTGCACACGCTAGGCCCTTGTTCTTGCTATTTTGCACTCGCTAGACGCTTGTTCTTGCAATTCTGCACTCGCTAGACGCTTGTTCTCGCAATTCTGCACTCGCTAGACGCTTGTTCTTGCAATTCTGCACTCACTAGATGCTTGTTCTCGCAATCCTGCAATCGCTAGACGCTTGTTCTTGCAATTCTGCAATCGCTATACGCTTGTTCTCGCAATTCTGCACTCGCTAGACGCCTTGTTCTTGCAATTCTGCACTCGCTAGACGCTTGTTCCTGCAATTCTGCACTCGCTGACACTATGTTCTCGCAATTATGCACTCGCTAGACACTTGTTCTCGCAATTCTGCACTTGCTAGACGCTTGTTCACGCAACAATTCTGCACTCGCTAGACGCTTGTTCTTGCAATTCTGCACTCGCTAGACGCTTGTTCTTGCAATTCTGCACTCGCTAGACGCCTTGTTCTTGCAATTCTGCACTCACTAGATGCTTGTTCTCGCAATTCTGCACTCGCTAGACGCTTGTTCTCGCAATTCTGCACTCGCTATACGCTGTTCTCGCAATTCTGCACTCGCTAGACGCTTGTTCTTGCAATTCTGCACTCGCTAGACGCTTGTTCTGCAATTCTGCACTCGCTTGACACTTGTTCTCGCAATTCTGCACTCGCTTGACACTTGTTCTCGCAATTCTGCACTTGCTAGACGCTTGTTCACGCAATTCTGCACTCGCTAGACGCTTGTTCTTGCAATTCTGCACTCGCTAGATGCTTGTTCTTGCAATTCTGCACTCGCTAGACGCTTGTTCTCGCAATTCTGCACTCGCTAGACGCTTGTTCTCGCAATTCTGCACTCGCTAGACGCTTGTTCTTGCAATTCTGCACTCGCTATACGCTTTTTCTCGCAATTCTGCACCGCTAGACGCTTGTTCTCGCACTTCTGCACTCGCTAGACGCTTTTTCTTGCAATTTCTGCACTCGCTAGACGCTTGTTCTCGCAATTCTGCACTCGCTAGACTGCTTGTTTTCGCAAATTCTGCACTTGCTAGACGCTTGTTCTCGCAATTCTGCACTCGCTAGACGCTTGTTCTTGCAATTCTGCACTCGCTAGACGCTTGTTCTTGCAATTCTGCACTCGCTAGACGCTTGTTCTCGCAATTCTGCACTCGCTAGACGCTTGTTCTCGCAATTCTGCACTCGCTAGACGCTTGTTCTCGCAATTCTGCACTCGCTAGACGCTAGTTCTCGCAATTCTGCACTCGCTAGACGCTTGTTCTTGCAATTCTGCAATCGCTAGACCTTGTTCTTGCAATTCTGCACTCGCTAGACGCCTGTTCTCGCAATTCTGCACTCGCTAGACGCTGTTCTTGCAATTCTGCACTCGCTAGACGCTTGTTCTCGCAATTCTGCACTCGCTTGAACTTGTTCTCGCAATTCTGCACTCGCTAGACGCTTGTTCTCGCAATTCTGCACTCGCTAGACGCTGTTCTCGCAATTCTGCACTCGCTAGACGCTTGTTCTCGCAATTCTGCACTCGCTAGACGCTTGTTCTCGCAATTCTGCACTCGCTAGACGCTTGTTCTTGCAATTCTGCACTCGCATACGCTTGTTCTCGCACTTCTTGCACTCGCTAGACGCTTGTTCTCGCACTTCAGCACTCGCTAGACGCTTGTTCTTGCAATTCTGCACTCGCTAGACGCTTGTTCTCGCAATTCTGCACTCGCTAGACGCTTGTTCTCGCAATTCTGCACTCGCTAGACGCTTGTTCTCGCAATTCTGCACTCGCTAGACACTTGTTCTCGCAATTCTGCACTCGCTAGACGCTTGTTCTTGCAATTCTGCACTCGCTAGACGCTTGTTCTCGCAATTCTGCACTCGCTAGACGCTTGTTCTCACAATTCTGCACTCGCTAGACGCTTGTTCTTGCAACTTTGCACTCGCTAGGCGCTTGTTCTCGCAATTTTGCACTCGCTAGGCATTGTTCTTGCAATTTTGCACGTCGCTAGACGCTTGTTCTTGCAATTCTGCACTCGCTAGACGCTTGTTCTTGCAATTCTGCACTCGCAAGACGCTTGTTCTCGCAATTCTGCACTCGCTAGACACTTGTTCTTGCAATTCTGCACTCGCTAGACGCTTGTTCTCGCAATTCTGCACTTGCTAGACGCTTGTTCTCGCAATTCTGCACTCGCTAGACGCTTGTTCTTGCAATTCTGCACTCGCTAGACGCTTGTTCTTGCAATTCTGCACTCGCTAGACGCTTGTTCTCGCATTTCTGCACTCGCTAGACGCTTGTTCTCGCAATTCTGCACTCGCTAGACGCTTGTTCTTGCAATTCTGCACTCGGCTAGACGCTTGTTCTCGCAATTCTGCACTCGCTAGACGCTTGTTCTCGCAATTCTGCACTCGCTAGACGCTTGTTCTCGCAATTCTGCACTCGCTAGACGCTTGTTTTCTCGCAATTTCTGCACTCGCTAGACGCTTGTTCTCGCAATTCTGCACTCGCTAGACGCTGTTTTTTTCTCGCAATTCTGCACTCGCTAGACGCTTGTTCTCGCACTTCTGCACTCGCTAGACGCTTGTTCTTGCACTTCTGCACTCGCTAGACGCTTGTTCTTGCAATTCTGCACTCGCTAGACGCTTGTTCTCGCAATTCTGCACTCGCTAGACGCTTGTTCTCGCAAATTCTGCACTCGCTAGACGCTTGTTCTCGCAATTCTGCACTCGCTAGACGCTTGTTCTCGCAATTCTGCACTCGCTAGACGCTTGTTCTTGCAATTCTGCACTCGCTAGACGCTTGTTCTCGCAATTCTGCACTCGCTAGACGCTTGTTCTCGCAAATTCTGCACTCGCTAGACGCTTGTTCTTGCAATTCTGCACTCGCTAGACGCTTGTTCTTGCAATTCTGCACTCGCTAGACGCTTGTTCTTGCAATTCTGCACTCGCTAGACGCTTGTTCTCGCAATTCTGCACTCGCTAGACGCTTGTTCTCGCAATTCTGCACTCGCTAGACGCTTGTTCTCGCAATTCTGCACTCGCTAGACACTTGTTCTCACAATTCTGCACTCGCTAGACGCTTGTTCTTGCAATTTTGCACTCGCTAGACGCTTGTTCTCGCAATTCTGCCCTCGCTAGGCACTTGTTCTTGCAATTTTGCACTCGCTAGACGCTTGTTCTTGCAATTCTGCACTCACTAGACGCTTGTTCCTGCAATTCTGCACTCGCTAGACGCTTTTTCTTGCAATTCTGCACTCGCTTGACGCTTGTTCTCGCAATTCTGCACTCGCTAGACGCTTGTTCTCGCAATTCTGCACTCGCTAGACGCTTGTTCTCGCAATTCTGCACTCGCTAGACGCTTGTTTCGCAACTTCTGCACTCGCTAGACACTTGTTCTCGCAATCTGCACTCGCTAGACGCTTGTTCTCGCAATTCTGCACTCGCTAGACGCTTGTTCTTGCAATTCTGCACTCGCTAGACGCTTGTTCTCGCAATTCTGCACTCGCTGACACTTGTTCTTGCAATTCTGCACTCGCTAGACGCTTGTTCTCGCAATTCTGCACTCGCGCTAGACGCTTGTTCTCGCAATTCTGCACTCGCTAGACGCTTGTTCTCGCAATTCTGCACTCGCTAGACGCTTGTTCTCGCAATTCTGCACTCGCTAGACGCTTGTTCTCGCAATTCTGCACTCGCTAGACGCTTGTTCTCGCAATTCTGCACTCGCTAGACACTTGTTCTCGCACTTCTGCACTCGCTAGACGCTTTGTTCTTGCAATTCTGCACTCGCTAGACGCTTGTTCTTGCAATTCTGCACTCGCTAGACGCTTGTTCTCGCAATTCTGCACTCGCTAGACGCTTGTTCTCGCAATTTGCACTCGCTAGACGCTTTTTCTCGCAATTCTGCACTCGGACGCTTGTTCTCGCAATTCTGCACTCGCTAGACGCTTGTTCTCGCACTTCTCACACTCGCTAGACGCTTGTTCTCGCAATTCTGCACTCGCTAGACGCTTGTTCTTGCAATTCTGCACTCGCTAGACGCTTGTTCTTGCAATTCTGCACTCGCTAGACGCTTGTTCTCGCAATTCTGCACTCGCTAGACGCTTGTTCTCGCAATTCTGCACTCGCTAGACGCTTGTTCTCGCAATTGCACTCGCTAGACGCTTGTTCTCGCAATTCTGCACTCGCTAGACGCTTGTTCTCGCAATTCTGCACTCGCTAGACGCTTGTTCTCGCAATTCTGCACTCGCTAGACGCTTGTTCTCGCAATTTCGCACTCGCTAGACGCTTGTTCTCTCAATTCTGCACTCGCTAGACGCTTGTTCTCGCAATTCTGCACTCGCTAGACGCTTGTTCTCGCATTCTGCACTCGCTAGACGCTTGTTCTTGCAATTCTGCACTCGCTAGACGCTTGTTCTCGCAATTCTGCACTCGCTAGACGCTTGTTCTCGTGCACTTCTTCTGCATTCTGCACTCGCTAGACGCTTGTTCTCGCAATTCTGCACTCGCTAGACGCTTGTTCTTGCAATTCTTGCACTCGCTAGACGCTTGTTCGCCAATTCTGCACTCGCTAGACGCTTGTTCTCGCACTTCTGCACTCGCTAGAAGCCTTGTTCTTGCAATTCTGCACTCGCTAGACGCTTGTTCTCGCAATTCTGCACTCGCTAGACGCTTGTTCTTGCAATTCTGCTGCACTCGCTAGACGCTTGTTCTCGCAATTCTGCACTCGCTAGACGCTTGTTCTCGCAATTCTGCACTCGCTAGACGCTTTGTTCTTGCAATTCTGCACTCGCTAGACGCTTGTTCTCTCAATTCTGCACTCGCTAGACACTTGTTCTCGCAATTCTGCACTCGCTAGACGCTTGTTCTCGCAATTCTGCACTCGCTAGACGCTTGTTCTCGCAATTCTGCACTCGCTAGACGCTTGTTCTCGCAATTCTGCACTCGCTAGACGCTTGTTCTCGCAATTCTGCACTCGCTAGACGCTTGTTCTCGCAATTCTGCACTCGCTAGACGCTTGTTCTCGCAATTCTGCACTCGCTAGACGCTTGTTCTTGCAATTCTGCACTCGCTAGACGCTTGTTCTCGCAATTCTGCACTCGCTAGACGCTTGTTCTTGCAATTCTGCACTCGCTAGACGCTTGTTCTCGCAATTCTGCACTCGCTAGACGCTTGTTCTCGCAATTCTGCACTCGCTAGACGCTTGTTCTCGCAATTCTGCACTCGCTAGACGCTTGTTCTTGCAATTCTGCACTCGCTAGACGCTTGTTCTCGCAATTCTGCACTCGCTAGACGCTTGTTCTCGCAATTCTGCACTCGCTAGACGCTTGTTCTCGCAATTCTGCACTCGCTAGACGCTTGTTCTCGAATTCTGCACTCGCTAGACGCTTGTTCTCGCAATTCTGCACTCGCTAGACGCTTGTTCTCGCATTTTTCTGCACTCGCTAGACGCTTGTTCTTGCAATTCTGCACTCGCTAGACGCTTGTTCTCGCAATTCTGCACTCGCTAGACGCTTGTTCTCGCAATTCTGCACTCGCTAGACGCTTGTTCTCGCAATTCTGCACTCGCTAGACGCTTGTTCTCGCAATTCTGCACTCGCTAGACGCTTGTTCTCGCAATTCTGCACTCGCTAGACGCTTGTTCTCGCAATTCTGCACTCGCTAGACGCTTGTTCTCGCAATTCTGCACTCGCTAGACGCTTGTTCTCGCAATTCTGCACTCGCTAGACGCTTGTTCTCGCAATTCTGCACTCGCTAGACGCTTGTTCTCGCAATTCTGCACTCGCTAGACGCTTGTTCTCGCAATTCTGCACTCGCTAGACGCTTGTTCTCGCAATTCTGCACTCGCTAGACGCTTGTTCTTGCAATTCTGCACTCGCTAGACGCTTGTTCTTGCAATTCTGCACTCGCTAGACGCTTGTTCTCGCATTCTGCACTCGCTAGACGCTTGTTCTTGCAATTCTGCACTCGCTAGACGCTTGTTCTCGCAATTCTGCACTCGCTAGACGCTTGTTCTCGCAATTCTGCACTCGCTAGACGCTTGTTCTCGCAATTCTGCACTCGCTAGAACGCTTGTTCTCGCAATTCTGCACTCGCTAGACGCTTGTTCTCGACTTCTGCACTCGCTAGACGCTTGTTCTCGCAATTCTGCACTCGCTAGACGCTTGTTCTCGCAATTCTGCACTCGCTAGACGCTTGTTCTCGCAATTCTGCACTCGCTAGACGCTTGTTCTCGCAATTCTGCACTCGCTAGACGCTTGTTCTCGCACTTCTGCACTCGCTAGACGCTTGGCAATTCTGCACTCGCTAGACGCTTGTTCTCGCAATTCTGCACTCGCTAGACGCTTGTTCTCGCAATTCTGCACTCGCTAGACGCTTGTTCTCGCAATTCTGCACTCGCTAGACGCTTGTTCTCGCATTCTGCACTCGCTAGACGCTTGTTCTCGCAATTCTGCACTCGCTAGACGCTTGTTCTTGCAATTCTGCACTCGCTAGACGCTTGTTCTCGCAATTCTGCACTCGCTAGACGCTTGTTCTCGCAATTCTGCACTCGCTAGACGCTTGTTCTCGCAATTCTGCACTCGCTTGACGCTTGTTCTCGCAATTCTGCACTCGCTAGACGCTTGTTCTCGCAATTCTGCACTCGCTAGACGCTTGTTCTCGCAATTCTGCACTCGCTAGACGCTTGTTCTCGCAATTCTGCACTCGCTAGACGCTTGTTCTTGCAATTCTGCACTCGCTAGACGCTTGTTCTCGCAATTCTGCACTCGCTAGACGCTTGTTCTCGCAATTCTGCACTCGCTAGACGCTTGTTCTCGCAATTCTGCACTCGCTAGACGCTTGTTCTCGCAATTCTGCACTCGCTAGACGCTTGTTCTCGCAATTCTGCACTCGCTAGACGCTTGTTCTTGCAATTCTGCACTCGCTAGACGCTTGTTCTCGCAATTCTGCACTCGCTAGACGCTTGTTCTCGCAATTCTGCACTCGCTAGACGCTTGTTCTCGCAATTCTGCACTCGCTAGACGCTTGTTCTCGCAATTCTGCACTCGCTAGACGCTTGTTCTCGCACTTCTGCACTCGCTAGACGCTTGTTCTCGCAATTCTGCACTCGCTAGACGCTTGTTCTCGCAATTCTGCACTCGCTAGACGCTTGTTCTCGCAATTCTGCACTCGCTAGACGCTTGTTCTTGCAATTCTGCACTCGCTAGACGCTTGTTCTCGCAATTCTGCACTCGCTAGACGCTTGTTCTCGCACTTCTGCACTCGCTAGACGCTTGTTCTCGCAATTCTGCACTCGCTAGACGCTTGTTCTCGCAATTCTGCACTCGCTAGACGCTTGTTCTCGCAATTCTGCACTCGCTAGACGCTTGTTCTCGCAATTCTGCACTCGCTAGACGCTTGTTCTCGCACTTCTGCACTCGCTAGACACTTGTTCTTGCAATTCTGCACTCGCTAGACGCTTGTTCTCGCAATTCTGCACTCGCTAGACGCTTGTTCTTGCAATTCTGCACTCGCTAGACGCTTGTTCTCGCAATTCTGCACTCGCTAGACGCTTGTTCTCGCAATTCTGCACTCGCTAGACGCTTGTTCTCGCAATTCTGCACTCGCTAGACGCTTGTTCTCGCAATTCTGCACTCGCTAGACGCTTGTTCTCGCAATTCTGCACTCGCTAGACGCTTGTTCTCGCAATTCTGCACTCGCTAGACGCTTGTTCTCGCAATTCTGCACTCGCTAGACGCTTGTTCTCGCAATTCTGCACTCGCTAGACGCTTGTTCTTGCAATTCTGCACTCGCTAGACGCTTGTTCTCGCAATTCTGCACTCGCTAGACGCTTGTTCTCGCAATTCTGCACTCGCTAGACGCTTGTTCTCGCAATTCTGCACTCGCTAGACGCTTGTTCTCGCAATTCTGCACTCGCTAGACGCTTGTTCTCGCAATTCTGCACTCGCTAGACGCTTGTTCTCGCAATTCTGCACTCGCTAGACGCTTGTTCTCGCAATTCTGCACTCGCTAGACGCTTGTTCTCGCAATTCTGCACTCGCTAGACGCTTGTTCTCGCAATTCTGCACTCGCTAGACGCTTGTTCTCGCAATTCTGCACTCGCTAGACGCTTGTTCTCGCAATTCTGCACTCGCTAGACGCTTGTTCTCGCAATTCTGCACTCGCTAGACGCTTGTTCTCGCAATTCTGCACTCGCTAGACGCTTGTTCTCGCAATTCTGCACTCGCTAGACGCTTGTTCTCGCAATTCTGCACTCGCTAGACGCTTGTTCTCGCAATTCTGCACTCGCTAGACGCTTGTTCTCGCAATTCTGCACTCGCTAGACGCTTGTTCTCGCAATTCTGCACTCGCTAGACGCTTGTTCTCGCAATTCTGCACTCGCTAGACGCTTGTTCTCGCACTTCTGCACTCGCTAGACGCTTGTTCTCGCAATTCTGCACTCGCTAGACGCTTGTTCTCGCAATTCTGCACTCGCTAGACGCTTGTTCTCGCAATTCTGCACTCGCTAGACGCTTGTTCTCGCAATTCTGCACTCGCTAGACGCTTGTTCTCGCAATTCTGCACTCGCTAGACGCTTGTTCTCGCAATTCTGCACTCGCTAGACGCTTGTTCTCGCAATTCTGCACTCGCTAGACGCTTGTTCTCGCAATTCTGCACTCGCTAGACGCTTGTTCTCGCAATTCTGCACTCGCTAGACGCTTGTTCTCGCAATTCTGCACTCGCTAGACGCTTGTTCTCGCAATTCTGCACTCGCTAGACGCTTGTTCTTGCAATTCTGCACTCGCTAGACGCTTGTTCTCGCAATTCTGCACTCGCTAGACGCTTGTTCTCGCAATTCTGCACTCGCTAGACGCTTGTTCTCGCAATTCTGCACTCGCTAGACGCTTGTTCTCGCAATTCTGCACTCGCTAGACGCTTGTTCTCGCAATTCTGCACTCGCTAGACGCTTGTTCTCGCAATTCTGCACTCGCTAGACGCTTGTTCTCGCAATTCTGCACTCGCTAGACGCTTGTTCTCGCAATTCTGCACTCGCTAGACGCTTGTTCTCGCAATTCTGCACTCGCTAGACGCTTGTTCTTGCAATTCTGCACTCGCTAGACGCTTGTTCTCGCAATTCTGCACTCGCTAGACGCTTGTTCTCGCAATTCTGCACTCGCTAGACGCTTGTTCTCGCAATTCTGCACTCGCTAGACGCTTGTTCTCGCAATTCTGCACTCGCTAGACGCTTGTTCTCGCAATTCTGCACTCGCTAGACGCTTGTTCTCGCAATTCTGCACTCGCTAGACGCTTGTTCTTGCAATTCTGCACTCGCTAGACGCTTGTTCTCGCAATTCTGCACTCGCTAGACGCTTGTTCTCGCACTTCTGCACTCGCTAGACGCTTGTTCTCGCAATTCTGCACTCGCTAGACGCTTGTTCTCGCAATTCTGCACTCGCTAGACGCTTGTTCTCGCAATTCTGCACTCGCTAGACGCTTGTTCTTGCAATTCTGCACTCGCTAGACGCTTGTTCTCGCAATTCTGCACTCGCTAGACGCTTGTTCTTGCAATTCTGCACTCGCTAGACGCTTGTTCTCGCAATTCTGCACTCGCTAGACGCTTGTTCTCGCAATTCTGCACTCGCTAGACGCTTGTTCTCGCAATTCTGCACTCGCTAGACGCTTGTTCTCGCAATTCTGCACTCGCTAGACGCTTGTTCTCGCAATTCTGCACTCGCTAGACGCTTGTTCTCGCAATTCTGCACTCGCTAGACGCTTGTTCTCGCAATTCTGCACTCGCTAGACGCTTGTTCTCGCAATTCTGCACTCGCTAGACGCTTGTTCTCGCAATTCTGCACTCGCTAGACGCTTGTTCTCGCAATTCTGCACTCGCTAGACGCTTGTTCTCGCAATTCTGCACTCGCTAGACGCTTGTTCTCGCACTTCTGCACTCGCTAGACGCTTGTTCTCGCAATTCTGCACTCGCTAGACGCTTGTTCTCGCAATTCTGCACTCGCTAGACGCTTGTTCTCGCAATTCTGCACTCGCTAGACGCTTGTTCTCGCAATTCTGCACTCGCTAGACGCTTGTTCTCGCAATTCTGCACTCGCTAGACGCTTGTTCTCGCAATTCTGCACTCGCTAGACGCTTGTTCTCGCAATTCTGCACTCGCTAGACGCTTGTTCTCGCAATTCTGCACTCGCTAGACGCTTGTTCTCGCAATTCTGCACTCGCTAGACGCTTGTTCTCGCAATTCTGCACTCGCTAGACGCTTGTTCTCGCAATTCTGCACTCGCTAGACGCTTGTTCTCGCAATTCTGCACTCGCTAGACGCTTGTTCTCGCAATTCTGCACTCGCTAGACGCTTGTTCTCGCAATTCTGCACTCGCTAGACGCTTGTTCTCGCACTTCTGCACTCGCTAGACGCTTGTTCTTGCAATTCTGCACTCGCTAGACGCTTGTTCTCGCAATTCTGCACTCGCTAGACGCTTGTTCTCGCAATTCTGCACTCGCTAGACGCTTGTTCTTGCAATTCTGCACTCGCTAGACGCTTGTTCTCGCAATTCTGCACTCGCTAGACGCTTGTTCTTGCAATTCTGCACTCGCTAGACGCTTGTTCTCGCAATTCTGCACTCGCTAGACACTTGTTCTCGCAATTCTGCACTCGCTAGACGCTTGTTCTCGCAATTCTGCACTCGCTAGACGCTTGTTCTCGCAATTCTGCACTCGCTAGACGCTTGTTCTCGCAATTCTGCACTCGCTAGACGCTTGTTCTCGCAATTCTGCACTCGCTAGACGCTTGTTCTCGCAATTCTGCACTCGCTAGACGCTTGTTCTCGCAATTCTGCACTCGCTAGACGCTTGTTCTCGCAATTCTGCACTCGCTAGACGCTTGTTCTCGCAATTCTGCACTCGCTAGACGCTTGTTCTCGCAATTCTGCACTCGCTAGACGCTTGTTCTCGCACTTCTGCACTCGCTAGACGCTTGTTCTCGCAATTCTGCACTCGCTAGACGCTTGTTCTCGCAATTCTGCACTCGCTAGACGCTTGTTCTCGCAATTCTGCACTCGCTAGACGCTTGTTCTCGCAATTCTGCACTCGCTAGACGCTTGTTCTCGCAATTCTGCACTCGCTAGACGCTTGTTCTCGCAATTCTGCACTCGCTAGACGCTTGTTCTCGCAATTCTGCACTCGCTAGACGCTTGTTCTCGCAATTCTGCACTCGCTAGACGCTTGTTCTCGCAATTCTGCACTCGCTAGACGCTTGTTCTCGCAATTCTGCACTCGCTAGACGCTTGTTCTCGCAATTCTGCACTCGCTAGACGCTTGTTCTTGCAATTCTGCACTCGCTAGACGCTTGTTCTTGCAATTCTGCACTCGCTAGACGCTTGTTCTCGCAATTCTGCACTCGCTAGACGCTTGTTCTCGCAATTCTGCACTCGCTAGACGCTTGTTCTTGCAATTCTGCACTCGCTAGACGCTTGTTCTCGCAATTCTGCACTCGCTAGACGCTTGTTCTCGCAATTCTGCACTCGCTAGACGCTTGTTCTCGCAATTCTGCACTCGCTAGACGCTTGTTCTCGCAATTCTGCACTCGCTAGACGCTTGTTCTCGCAATTCTGCACTCGCTAGACGCTTGTTCTCGCAATTCTGCACTCGCTAGACGCTTGTTCTCGCAATTCTGCACTCGCTAGACGCTTGTTCTCGCAATTCTGCACTCGCTAGACGCTTGTTCTCGCAATTCTGCACTCGCTAGACGCTTGTTCTCGCAATTCTGCACTCGCTAGACGCTTGTTCTTGCAATTCTGCACTCGCTAGACGCTTGTTCTCGCAATTCTGCACTCGCTAGACGCTTGTTCTCGCAATTCTGCACTCGCTAGACGCTTGTTCTCGCAATTCTGCACTCGCTAGACGCTTGTTCTCGCAATTCTGCACTCGCTAGACGCTTGTTCTCGCAATTCTGCACTCGCTAGACGCTTGTTCTCGCAATTCTGCACTCGCTAGACGCTTGTTCTCGCAATTCTGCACTCGCTAGACGCTTGTTCTCGCAATTCTGCACTCGCTAGACGCTTGTTCTCGCAATTCTGCACTCGCTAGACGCTTGTTCTCGCAATTCTGCACTCGCTAGACGCTTGTTCTCGCACTTCTGCACTCGCTAGACGCTTGTTCTCGCAATTCTGCACTCGCTAGACGCTTGTTCTCGCAATTCTGCACTCGCTAGACGCTTGTTCTCGCAATTCTGCACTCGCTAGACGCTTGTTCTCGCAATTCTGCACTCGCTAGACGCTTGTTCTCGCACTTCTGCACTCGCTAGACGCTTGTTCTCGCAATTCTGCACTCGCTAGACGCTTGTTCTCGCAATTCTGCACTCGCTAGACGCTTGTTCTCGCAATTCTGCACTCGCTAGACGCTTGTTCTCGCAATTCTGCACTCGCTAGACGCTTGTTCTCGCAATTCTGCACTCGCTAGACGCTTGTTCTCGCAATTCTGCACTCGCTAGACGCTTGTTCTCGCAATTCTGCACTCGCTAGACGCTTGTTCTCGCAATTCTGCACTCGCTAGACGCTTGTTCTCGCAATTCTGCACTCGCTAGACGCTTGTTCTCGCAATTCTGCACTCGCTAGACGCTTGTTCTCGCAATTCTGCACTCGCTAGACGCTTGTTCTCGCAATTCTGCACTCGCTAGACGCTTGTTCTCGCAATTCTGCACTCGCTAGACGCTTGTTCTCGCAATTCTGCACTCGCTAGACGCTTGTTCTCGCAATTCTGCACTCGCTAGACGCTTGTTCTCGCAATTCTGCACTCGCTAGACGCTTGTTCTCGCAATTCTGCACTCGCTAGACGCTTGTTCTCGCAATTCTGCACTCGCTAGACGCTTGTTCTCGCAATTCTGCACTCGCTAGACGCTTGTTCTCGCAATTCTGCACTCGCTAGACGCTTGTTCTCGCAATTCTGCACTCGCTAGACGCTTGTTCTCGCAATTCTGCACTCGCTAGACGCTTGTTCTCGCAATTCTGCACTCGCTAGACGCTTGTTCTCGCAATTCTGCACTCGCTAGACGCTTGTTCTCGCAATTCTGCACTCGCTAGACGCTTGTTCTCGCAATTCTGCACTCGCTAGACGCTTGTTCTCGCAATTCTGCACTCGCTAGACGCTTGTTCTCGCAATTCTGCACTCGCTAGACGCTTGTTCTCGCAATTCTGCACTCGCTAGACGCTTGTTCTCGCAATTCTGCACTCGCTAGACGCTTGTTCTCGCAATTCTGCACTCGCTAGACGCTTGTTCTCGCAATTCTGCACTCGCTAGACGCTTGTTCTCGCAATTCTGCACTCGCTAGACGCTTGTTCTCGCAATTCTGCACTCGCTAGACGCTTGTTCTCGCAATTCTGCACTCGCTAGACGCTTGTTCTCGCAATTCTGCACTCGCTAGACGCTTGTTCTCGCAATTCTGCACTCGCTAGACGCTTGTTCTCGCAATTCTGCACTCGCTAGACGCTTGTTCTCGCAATTCTGCACTCGCTAGACGCTTGTTCTCGCAATTCTGCACTCGCTAGACGCTTGTTCTCGCAATTCTGCACTCGCTAGACGCTTGTTCTCGCAATTCTGCACTCGCTAGACGCTTGTTCTCGCAATTCTGCACTCGCTAGACGCTTGTTCTCGCAATTCTGCACTCGCTAGACGCTTGTTCTCGCAATTCTGCACTCGCTAGACGCTTGTTCTCGCAATTCTGCACTCGCTAGACGCTTGTTCTCGCAATTCTGCACTCGCTAGACGCTTGTTCTTGCAATTCTGCACTCGCTAGACGCTTGTTCTCGCAATTCTGCACTCGCTAGACGCTTGTTCTTGCAATTCTGCACTCGCTAGACGCTTGTTCTCGCAATTCTGCACTCGCTAGACGCTTGTTCTCGCAATTCTGCACTCGCTAGACGCTTGTTCTCGCAATTCTGCACTCGCTAGACGCTTGTTCTCGCAATTCTGCACTCGCTAGACGCTTGTTCTCGCAATTCTGCACTCGCTAGACGCTTGTTCTCGCAATTCTGCACTCGCTAGACGCTTGTTCTCGCAATTCTGCACTCGCTAGACGCTTGTTCTCGCAATTCTGCACTCGCTAGACGCTTGTTCTCGCAATTCTGCACTCGCTAGACGCTTGTTCTCGCAATTCTGCACTCGCTAGACGCTTGTTCTCGCAATTCTGCACTCGCTAGACGCTTGTTCTCGCAATTCTGCACTCGCTAGACGCTTGTTCTTGCAATTCTGCACTCGCTAGACGCTTGTTCTCGCAATTCTGCACTCGCTAGACGCTTGTTCTCGCAATTCTGCACTCGCTAGACGCTTGTTCTTGCAATTCTGCACTCGCTAGACGCTTGTTCTCGCAATTCTGCACTCGCTAGACGCTTGTTCTCGCAATTCTGCACTCGCTAGACGCTTGTTCTCGCAATTCTGCACTCGCTAGACGCTTGTTCTCGCAATTCTGCACTCGCTAGACGCTTGTTCTCGCAATTCTGCACTCGCTAGACGCTTGTTCTCGCAATTCTGCACTCGCTAGACGCTTGTTCTCGCAATTCTGCACTCGCTAGACGCTTGTTCTCGCAATTCTGCACTCGCTAGACGCTTGTTCTCGCAATTCTGCACTCGCTAGACGCTTGTTCTCGCAATTCTGCACTCGCTAGACGCTTGTTCTCGCAATTCTGCACTCGCTAGACGCTTGTTTCTGCAATTCTGCACTCGCTAGACGCTTGTTCTCGCAATTCTGCACTCGCTAGACGCTTGTTCTCGCAATTCTGCACTCGCTAGACGCTTGTTCTCGCAATTCTGCACTCGCTAGACGCTTGTTCTTGCAATTCTGCACTCGCTAGACGCTTGTTCTTGCAATTCTGCACTCGCTAGACGCTTGTTCTCGCAATTCTGCACTCGCTAGACGCTTGTTCTCGCAATTCTGCACTCGCTAGACGCTTGTTCTCGCAATTCTGCACTCGCTAGACGCTTGTTCTTGCAATTCTGCACTCGCTAGACGCTTGTTCTCGCAATTCTGCACTCGCTAGACGCTTGTTCTCGCAATTCTGCACTCGCTAGACGCTTGTTCTCGCAATTCTGCACTCGCTAGACGCTTGTTCTCGCAATTCTGCACTCGCTAGACGCTTGTTCTCGCAATTCTGCACTCGCTAGACGCTTGTTCTCGCAATTCTGCACTCGCTAGACGCTTGTTCTCGCAATTCTGCACTCGCTAGACGCTTGTTCTCGCAATTCTGCACTCGCTAGACGCTTGTTCTCGCAATTCTGCACTCGCTAGACGCTTGTTCTCGCAATTCTGCACTCGCTAGACGCTTGTTCTCGCAATTCTGCACTCGCTAGACGCTTGTTCTCGCAATTCTGCACTCGCTAGACGCTTGTTCTCGCAATTCTGCACTCGCTAGACGCTTGTTCTCGCAATTCTGCACTCGCTAGACGCTTGTTCTCGCAATTCTGCACTCGCTAGACGCTTGTTCTCGCAATTCTGCACTCGCTAGACGCTTGTTCTCGCAATTCTGCACTCGCTAGACGCTTGTTCTCGCAATTCTGCACTCGCTAGACGCTTGTTCTCGCAATTCTGCACTCGCTAGACGCTTGTTCTCGCAATTCTGCACTCGCTAGACGCTTGTTCTCGCAATTCTGCACTCGCTAGACGCTTGTTCTCGCAATTCTGCACTCGCTAGACGCTTGTTCTCGCAATTCTGCACTCGCTAGACGCTTGTTCTCGCAATTCTGCACTCGCTAGACGCTTGTTCTCGCAATTCTGCACTCGCTAGACGCTTGTTCTCGCAATTCTGCACTCGCTAGACGCTTGTTCTCGCAATTCTGCACTCGCTAGACGCTTGTTCTCGCAATTCTGCACTCGCTAGACGCTTGTTCTCGCAATTCTGCACTCGCTAGACGCTTGTTCTCGCAATTCTGCACTCGCTAGACGCTTGTTCTCGCAATTCTGCACTCGCTAGACGCTTGTTCTCGCAATTCTGCACTCGCTAGACGCTTGTTCTCGCAATTCTGCACTCGCTAGACGCTTGTTCTCGCAATTCTGCACTCGCTAGACGCTTGTTCTCGCAATTCTGCACTCGCTAGACGCTTGTTCTCGCAATTCTGCACTCGCTAGACGCTTGTTCTCGCAATTCTGCACTCGCTAGACGCTTGTTCTCGCAATTCTGCACTCGCTAGACGCTTGTTCTCGCAATTCTGCACTCGCTAGACGCTTGTTCTCGCAATTCTGCACTCGCTAGACGCTTGTTCTCGCAATTCTGCACTCGCTAGACGCTTGTTCTCGCAATTCTGCACTCGCTAGACGCTTGTTCTCGCAATTCTGCACTCGCTAGACGCTTGTTCTCGCAATTCTGCACTCGCTAGACGCTTGTTCTCGCAATTCTGCACTCGCTAGACGCTTGTTCTCGCAATTCTGCACTCGCTAGACGCTTGTTCTCGCAATTCTGCACTCGCTAGACGCTTGTTCTCGCAATTCTGCACTCGCTAGACGCTTGTTCTCGCAATTCTGCACTCGCTAGACGCTTGTTCTCGCAATTCTGCACTCGCTAGACGCTTGTTCTCGCAATTCTGCACTCGCTAGACGCTTGTTCTCGCAATTCTGCACTCGCTAGACGCTTGTTCTCGCAATTCTGCACTCGCTAGACGCTTGTTCTTGCAATTCTGCACTCGCTAGACGCTTGTTCTCGCAATTCTGCACTCGCTAGACGCTTGTTCTTGCAATTCTGCACTCGCTAGACGCTTGTTCTCGCAATTCTGCACTCGCTAGACGCTTGTTCTCGCAATTCTGCACTCGCTAGACGCTTGTTCTCGCAATTCTGCACTCGCTAGACGCTTGTTCTCGCAATTCTGCACTCGCTAGACGCTTGTTCTCGCAATTCTGCACTCGCTAGACGCTTGTTCTCGCAATTCTGCACTCGCTAGACGCTTGTTCTCGCAATTCTGCACTCGCTAGACGCTTGTTCTCGCAATTCTGCACTCGCTAGACGCTTGTTCTCGCAATTCTGCACTCGCTAGACGCTTGTTCTCGCAATTCTGCACTCGCTAGACGCTTGTTCTCGCAATTCTGCACTCGCTAGACGCTTGTTCTCGCAATTCTGCACTCGCTAGACGCTTGTTCTCGCAATTCTGCACTCGCTAGACGCTTGTTCTCGCAATTCTGCACTCGCTAGACGCTTGTTCTCGCAATTCTGCACTCGCTAGACGCTTGTTCTCGCAATTCTGCACTCGCTAGACGCTTGTTCTCGCAATTCTGCACTCGCTAGACGCTTGTTCTCGCAATTCTGCACTCGCTAGACGCTTGTTCTCGCAATTCTGCACTCGCTAGACGCTTGTTCTCGCAATTCTGCACTCGCTAGACGCTTGTTCTCGCAATTCTGCACTCGCTAGACGCTTGTTCTCGCAATTCTGCACTCGCTAGACGCTTGTTCTCGCAATTCTGCACTCGCTAGACGCTTGTTCTCGCAATTCTGCACTCGCTAGACGCTTGTTCTCGCAATTCTGCACTCGCTAGACGCTTGTTCTCGCAATTCTGCACTCGCTAGACGCTTGTTCTCGCAATTCTGCACTCGCTAGACGCTTGTTCTCGCAATTCTGCACTCGCTAGACGCTTGTTCTTGCAATTCTGCACTCGCTAGACGCTTGTTCTCGCAATTCTGCACTCGCTAGACGCTTGTTCTCGCAATTCTGCACTCGCTAGACGCTTGTTCTCGCAATTCTGCACTCGCTAGACGCTTGTTCTCGCAATTCTGCACTCGCTAGACGCTTGTTCTCGCAATTCTGCACTCGCTAGACGCTTGTTCTTGCAATTCTGCACTCGCTAGACGCTTGTTCTCGCAATTCTGCACTCGCTAGACGCTTGTTCTCGCAATTCTGCACTCGCTAGACGCTTGTTCTCGCAATTCTGCACTCGCTAGACGCTTGTTCTCGCAATTCTGCACTCGCTAGACGCTTGTTCTCGCAATTCTGCACTCGCTAGACGCTTGTTCTCGCAATTCTGCACTCGCTAGACGCTTGTTCTCGCAATTCTGCACTCGCTAGACGCTTGTTCTCGCAATTCTGCACTCGCTAGACGCTTGTTCTCGCAATTCTGCACTCGCTAGACGCTTGTTCTCGCAATTCTGCACTCGCTAGACGCTTGTTCTCGCAATTCTGCACTCGCTAGACGCTTGTTCTCGCAATTCTGCACTCGCTAGACGCTTGTTCTCGCAATTCTGCACTCGCTAGACGCTTGTTCTCGCAATTCTGCACTCGCTAGACGCTTGTTCTCGCAATTCTGCACTCGCTAGACGCTTGTTCTCGCAATTCTGCACTCGCTAGACGCTTGTTCTCGCAATTCTGCACTCGCTAGACGCTTGTTCTCGCAATTCTGCACTCGCTAGACGCTTGTTCTCGCAATTCTGCACTCGCTAGACGCTTGTTCTCGCAATTCTGCACTCGCTAGACGCTTGTTCTCGCAATTCTGCACTCGCTAGACGCTTGTTCTCGCAATTCTGCACTCGCTAGACGCTTGTTCTCGCAATTCTGCACTCGCTAGACGCTTGTTCTCGCAATTCTGCACTCGCTAGACGCTTGTTCTCGCAATTCTGCACTCGCTAGACGCTTGTTCTCGCAATTCTGCACTCGCTAGACGCTTGTTCTCGCAATTCTGCACTCGCTAGACGCTTGTTCTCGCAATTCTGCACTCGCTAGACGCTTGTTCTCGCAATTCTGCACTCGCTAGACGCTTGTTCTCGCAATTCTGCACTCGCTAGACGCTTGTTCTCGCAATTCTGCACTCGCTAGACGCTTGTTCTCGCAATTCTGCACTCGCTAGACGCTTGTTCTCGCAATTCTGCACTCGCTAGACGCTTGTTCTCGCAATTCTGCACTCGCTAGACGCTTGTTCTCGCAATTCTGCACTCGCTAGACGCTTGTTCTCGCAATTCTGCACTCGCTAGACGCTTGTTCTCGCAATTCTGCACTCGCTAGACGCTTGTTCTCGCAATTCTGCACTCGCTAGACGCTTGTTCTCGCAATTCTGCACTCGCTAGACGCTTGTTCTCGCAATTCTGCACTCGCTAGACGCTTGTTCTCGCAATTCTGCACTCGCTAGACGCTTGTTCTCGCAATTCTGCACTCGCTAGACGCTTGTTCTCGCAATTCTGCACTCGCTAGACGCTTGTTCTCGCAATTCTGCACTCGCTAGACGCTTGTTCTCGCAATTCTGCACTCGCTAGACGCTTGTTCTCGCAATTCTGCACTCGCTAGACGCTTGTTCTCGCAATTCTGCACTCGCTAGACGCTTGTTCTCGCAATTCTGCACTCGCTAGACGCTTGTTCTCGCAATTCTGCACTCGCTAGACGCTTGTTCTCGCAATTCTGCACTCGCTAGACGCTTGTTCTCGCAATTCTGCACTCGCTAGACGCTTGTTCTCGCAATTCTGCACTCGCTAGACGCTTGTTCTCGCAATTCTGCACTCGCTAGACGCTTGTTCTCGCAATTCTGCACTCGCTAGACGCTTGTTCTCGCAATTCTGCACTCGCTAGACGCTTGTTCTCGCAATTCTGCACTCGCTAGACGCTTGTTCTCGCAATTCTGCACTCGCTAGACGCTTGTTCTCGCAATTCTGCACTCGCTAGACGCTTGTTCTCGCAATTCTGCACTCGCTAGACGCTTGTTCTCGCAATTCTGCACTCGCTAGACGCTTGTTCTCGCAATTCTGCACTCGCTAGACGCTTGTTCTCGCAATTCTGCACTCGCTAGACGCTTGTTCTCGCAATTCTGCACTCGCTAGACGCTTGTTCTCGCAATTCTGCACTCGCTAGACGCTTGTTCTCGCAATTCTGCACTCGCTAGACGCTTGTTCTCGCAATTCTGCACTCGCTAGACGCTTGTTCTCGCAATTCTGCACTCGCTAGACGCTTGTTCTCGCAATTCTGCACTCGCTAGACGCTTGTTCTCGCAATTCTGCACTCGCTAGACGCTTGTTCTCGCAATTCTGCACTCGCTAGACGCTTGTTCTCGCAATTCTGCACTCGCTAGACGCTTGTTCTCGCAATTCTGCACTCGCTAGACGCTTGTTCTCGCAATTCTGCACTCGCTAGACGCTTGTTCTCGCAATTCTGCACTCGCTAGACGCTTGTTCTCGCAATTCTGCACTCGCTAGACGCTTGTTCTCGCAATTCTGCACTCGCTAGACGCTTGTTCTCGCAATTCTGCACTCGCTAGACGCTTGTTCTCGCAATTCTGCACTCGCTAGACGCTTGTTCTCGCAATTCTGCACTCGCTAGACGCTTGTTCTCGCAATTCTGCACTCGCTAGACGCTTGTTCTCGCAATTCTGCACTCGCTAGACGCTTGTTCTCGCAATTCTGCACTCGCTAGACGCTTGTTCTCGCAATTCTGCACTCGCTAGACGCTTGTTCTCGCAATTCTGCACTCGCTAGACGCTTGTTCTCGCAATTCTGCACTCGCTAGACGCTTGTTCTCGCAATTCTGCACTCGCTAGACGCTTGTTCTCGCAATTCTGCACTCGCTAGACGCTTGTTCTCGCAATTCTGCACTCGCTAGACGCTTGTTCTCGCAATTCTGCACTCGCTAGACGCTTGTTCTCGCAATTCTGCACTCGCTAGACGCTTGTTCTCGCAATTCTGCACTCGCTAGACGCTTGTTCTCGCAATTCTGCACTCGCTAGACGCTTGTTCTCGCAATTCTGCACTCGCTAGACGCTTGTTCTCGCAATTCTGCACTCGCTAGACGCTTGTTCTCGCAATTCTGCACTCGCTAGACGCTTGTTCTCGCAATTCTGCACTCGCTAGACGCTTGTTCTCGCAATTCTGCACTCGCTAGACGCTTGTTCTCGCAATTCTGCACTCGCTAGACGCTTGTTCTCGCAATTCTGCACTCGCTAGACGCTTGTTCTCGCAATTCTGCACTCGCTAGACGCTTGTTCTCGCAATTCTGCACTCGCTAGACGCTTGTTCTCGCAATTCTGCACTCGCTAGACGCTTGTTCTCGCAATTCTGCACTCGCTAGACGCTTGTTCTCGCAATTCTGCACTCGCTAGACGCTTGTTCTCGCAATTCTGCACTCGCTAGACGCTTGTTCTCGCAATTCTGCACTCGCTAGACGCTTGTTCTCGCAATTCTGCACTCGCTAGACGCTTGTTCTCGCAATTCTGCACTCGCTAGACGCTTGTTCTCGCAATTCTGCACTCGCTAGACGCTTGTTCTCGCAATTCTGCACTCGCTAGACGCTTGTTCTCGCAATTCTGCACTCGCTAGACGCTTGTTCTCGCAATTCTGCACTCGCTAGACGCTTGTTCTCGCAATTCTGCACTCGCTAGACGCTTGTTCTCGCAATTCTGCACTCGCTAGACGCTTGTTCTCGCAATTCTGCACTCGCTAGACGCTTGTTCTCGCAATTCTGCACTCGCTAGACGCTTGTTCTCGCAATTCTGCACTCGCTAGACGCTTGTTCTCGCAATTCTGCACTCGCTAGACGCTTGTTCTCGCAATTCTGCACTCGCTAGACGCTTGTTCTCGCAATTCTGCACTCGCTAGACGCTTGTTCTCGCAATTCTGCACTCGCTAGACGCTTGTTCTCGCAATTCTGCACTCGCTAGACGCTTGTTCTCGCAATTCTGCACTCGCTAGACGCTTGTTCTCGCAATTCTGCACTCGCTAGACGCTTGTTCTCGCAATTCTGCACTCGCTAGACGCTTGTTCTCGCAATTCTGCACTCGCTAGACGCTTGTTCTCGCAATTCTGCACTCGCTAGACGCTTGTTCTCGCAATTCTGCACTCGCTAGACGCTTGTTCTCGCAATTCTGCACTCGCTAGACGCTTGTTCTCGCAATTCTGCACTCGCTAGACGCTTGTTCTCGCAATTCTGCACTCGCTAGACGCTTGTTCTCGCAATTCTGCACTCGCTAGACGCTTGTTCTCGCAATTCTGCACTCGCTAGACGCTTGTTCTCGCAATTCTGCACTCGCTAGACGCTTGTTCTCGCAATTCTGCACTCGCTAGACGCTTGTTCTCGCAATTCTGCACTCGCTAGACGCTTGTTCTCGCAATTCTGCACTCGCTAGACGCTTGTTCTCGCAATTCTGCACTCGCTAGACGCTTGTTCTCGCAATTCTGCACTCGCTAGACGCTTGTTCTCGCAATTCTGCACTCGCTAGACGCTTGTTCTCGCAATTCTGCACTCGCTAGACGCTTGTTCTCGCAATTCTGCACTCGCTAGACGCTTGTTCTCGCAATTCTGCACTCGCTAGACGCTTGTTCTCGCAATTCTGCACTCGCTAGACGCTTGTTCTCGCAATTCTGCACTCGCTAGACGCTTGTTCTCGCAATTCTGCACTCGCTAGACGCTTGTTCTCGCAATTCTGCACTCGCTAGACGCTTGTTCTCGCAATTCTGCACTCGCTAGACGCTTGTTCTCGCAATTCTGCACTCGCTAGACGCTTGTTCTCGCAATTCTGCACTCGCTAGACGCTTGTTCTCGCAATTCTGCACTCGCTAGACGCTTGTTCTCGCAATTCTGCACTCGCTAGACGCTTGTTCTCGCAATTCTGCACTCGCTAGACGCTTGTTCTCGCAATTCTGCACTCGCTAGACGCTTGTTCTCGCAATTCTGCACTCGCTAGACGCTTGTTCTCGCAATTCTGCACTCGCTAGACGCTTGTTCTCGCAATTCTGCACTCGCTAGACGCTTGTTCTCGCAATTCTGCACTCGCTAGACGCTTGTTCTCGCAATTCTGCACTCGCTAGACGCTTGTTCTCGCAATTCTGCACTCGCTAGACGCTTGTTCTCGCAATTCTGCACTCGCTAGACGCTTGTTCTCGCAATTCTGCACTCGCTAGACGCTTGTTCTCGCAATTCTGCACTCGCTAGACGCTTGTTCTCGCAATTCTGCACTCGCTAGACGCTTGTTCTCGCAATTCTGCACTCGCTAGACGCTTGTTCTCGCAATTCTGCACTCGCTAGACGCTTGTTCTCGCAATTCTGCACTCGCTAGACGCTTGTTCTCGCAATTCTGCACTCGCTAGACGCTTGTTCTCGCAATTCTGCACTCGCTAGACGCTTGTTCTCGCAATTCTGCACTCGCTAGACGCTTGTTCTCGCAATTCTGCACTCGCTAGACGCTTGTTCTCGCAATTCTGCACTCGCTAGACGCTTGTTCTCGCAATTCTGCACTCGCTAGACGCTTGTTCTCGCAATTCTGCACTCGCTAGACGCTTGTTCTCGCAATTCTGCACTCGCTAGACGCTTGTTCTCGCAATTCTGCACTCGCTAGACGCTTGTTCTCGCAATTCTGCACTCGCTAGACGCTTGTTCTCGCAATTCTGCACTCGCTAGACGCTTGTTCTCGCAATTCTGCACTCGCTAGACGCTTGTTCTCGCAATTCTGCACTCGCTAGACGCTTGTTCTCGCAATTCTGCACTCGCTAGACGCTTGTTCTCGCAATTCTGCACTCGCTAGACGCTTGTTCTCGCAATTCTGCACTCGCTAGACGCTTGTTCTCGCAATTCTGCACTCGCTAGACGCTTGTTCTCGCAATTCTGCACTCGCTAGACGCTTGTTCTCGCAATTCTGCACTCGCTAGACGCTTGTTCTCGCAATTCTGCACTCGCTAGACGCTTGTTCTCGCAATTCTGCACTCGCTAGACGCTTGTTCTCGCAATTCTGCACTCGCTAGACGCTTGTTCTCGCAATTCTGCACTCGCTAGACGCTTGTTCTCGCAATTCTGCACTCGCTAGACGCTTGTTCTCGCAATTCTGCACTCGCTAGACGCTTGTTCTCGCAATTCTGCACTCGCTAGACGCTTGTTCTCGCAATTCTGCACTCGCTAGACGCTTGTTCTCGCAATTCTGCACTCGCTAGACGCTTGTTCTCGCAATTCTGCACTCGCTAGACGCTTGTTCTCGCAATTCTGCACTCGCTAGACGCTTGTTCTCGCAATTCTGCACTCGCTAGACGCTTGTTCTCGCAATTCTGCACTCGCTAGACGCTTGTTCTCGCAATTCTGCACTCGCTAGACGCTTGTTCTCGCAATTCTGCACTCGCTAGACGCTTGTTCTCGCAATTCTGCACTCGCTAGACGCTTGTTCTCGCAATTCTGCACTCGCTAGACGCTTGTTCTCGCAATTCTGCACTCGCTAGACGCTTGTTCTCGCAATTCTGCACTCGCTAGACGCTTGTTCTCGCAATTCTGCACTCGCTAGACGCTTGTTCTCGCAATTCTGCACTCGCTAGACGCTTGTTCTCGCAATTCTGCACTCGCTAGACGCTTGTTCTCGCAATTCTGCACTCGCTAGACGCTTGTTCTCGCAATTCTGCACTCGCTAGACGCTTGTTCTCGCAATTCTGCACTCGCTAGACGCTTGTTCTCGCAATTCTGCACTCGCTAGACGCTTGTTCTCGCAATTCTGCACTCGCTAGACGCTTGTTCTCGCAATTCTGCACTCGCTAGACGCTTGTTCTCGCAATTCTGCACTCGCTAGACGCTTGTTCTCGCAATTCTGCACTCGCTAGACGCTTGTTCTCGCAATTCTGCACTCGCTAGACGCTTGTTCTCGCAATTCTGCACTCGCTAGACGCTTGTTCTCGCAATTCTGCACTCGCTAGACGCTTGTTCTCGCAATTCTGCACTCGCTAGACGCTTGTTCTCGCAATTCTGCACTCGCTAGACGCTTGTTCTCGCAATTCTGCACTCGCTAGACGCTTGTTCTCGCAATTCTGCACTCGCTAGACGCTTGTTCTCGCAATTCTGCACTCGCTAGACGCTTGTTCTCGCAATTCTGCACTCGCTAGACGCTTGTTCTCGCAATTCTGCACTCGCTAGACGCTTGTTCTCGCAATTCTGCACTCGCTAGACGCTTGTTCTCGCAATTCTGCACTCGCTAGACGCTTGTTCTCGCAATTCTGCACTCGCTAGACGCTTGTTCTCGCAATTCTGCACTCGCTAGACGCTTGTTCTCGCAATTCTGCACTCGCTAGACGCTTGTTCTCGCAATTCTGCACTCGCTAGACGCTTGTTCTCGCAATTCTGCACTCGCTAGACGCTTGTTCTCGCAATTCTGCACTCGCTAGACGCTTGTTCTCGCAATTCTGCACTCGCTAGACGCTTGTTCTCGCAATTCTGCACTCGCTAGACGCTTGTTCTCGCAATTCTGCACTCGCTAGACGCTTGTTCTCGCAATTCTGCACTCGCTAGACGCTTGTTCTCGCAATTCTGCACTCGCTAGACGCTTGTTCTCGCAATTCTGCACTCGCTAGACGCTTGTTCTCGCAATTCTGCACTCGCTAGACGCTTGTTCTCGCAATTCTGCACTCGCTAGACGCTTGTTCTCGCAATTCTGCACTCGCTAGACGCTTGTTCTCGCAATTCTGCACTCGCTAGACGCTTGTTCTCGCAATTCTGCACTCGCTAGACGCTTGTTCTCGCAATTCTGCACTCGCTAGACGCTTGTTCTCGCAATTCTGCACTCGCTAGACGCTTGTTCTCGCAATTCTGCACTCGCTAGACGCTTGTTCTCGCAATTCTGCACTCGCTAGACGCTTGTTCTCGCAATTCTGCACTCGCTAGACGCTTGTTCTCGCAATTCTGCACTCGCTAGACGCTTGTTCTCGCAATTCTGCACTCGCTAGACGCTTGTTCTCGCAATTCTGCACTCGCTAGACGCTTGTTCTCGCAATTCTGCACTCGCTAGACGCTTGTTCTCGCAATTCTGCACTCGCTAGACGCTTGTTCTCGCAATTCTGCACTCGCTAGACGCTTGTTCTCGCAATTCTGCACTCGCTAGACGCTTGTTCTCGCAATTCTGCACTCGCTAGACGCTTGTTCTCGCAATTCTGCACTCGCTAGACGCTTGTTCTCGCAATTCTGCACTCGCTAGACGCTTGTTCTCGCAATTCTGCACTCGCTAGACGCTTGTTCTCGCAATTCTGCACTCGCTAGACGCTTGTTCTCGCAATTCTGCACTCGCTAGACGCTTGTTCTCGCAATTCTGCACTCGCTAGACGCTTGTTCTCGCAATTCTGCACTCGCTAGACGCTTGTTCTCGCAATTCTGCACTCGCTAGACGCTTGTTCTCGCAATTCTGCACTCGCTAGACGCTTGTTCTCGCAATTCTGCACTCGCTAGACGCTTGTTCTCGCAATTCTGCACTCGCTAGACGCTTGTTCTCGCAATTCTGCACTCGCTAGACGCTTGTTCTCGCAATTCTGCACTCGCTAGACGCTTGTTCTCGCAATTCTGCACTCGCTAGACGCTTGTTCTCGCAATTCTGCACTCGCTAGACGCTTGTTCTCGCAATTCTGCACTCGCTAGACGCTTGTTCTCGCAATTCTGCACTCGCTAGACGCTTGTTCTCGCAATTCTGCACTCGCTAGACGCTTGTTCTCGCAATTCTGCACTCGCTAGACGCTTGTTCTCGCAATTCTGCACTCGCTAGACGCTTGTTCTCGCAATTCTGCACTCGCTAGACGCTTGTTCTCGCAATTCTGCACTCGCTAGACGCTTGTTCTCGCAATTCTGCACTCGCTAGACGCTTGTTCTCGCAATTCTGCACTCGCTAGACGCTTGTTCTCGCAATTCTGCACTCGCTAGACGCTTGTTCTCGCAATTCTGCACTCGCTAGACGCTTGTTCTCGCAATTCTGCACTCGCTAGACGCTTGTTCTCGCAATTCTGCACTCGCTAGACGCTTGTTCTCGCAATTCTGCACTCGCTAGACGCTTGTTCTCGCAATTCTGCACTCGCTAGACGCTTGTTCTCGCAATTCTGCACTCGCTAGACGCTTGTTCTCGCAATTCTGCACTCGCTAGACGCTTGTTCTCGCAATTCTGCACTCGCTAGACGCTTGTTCTCGCAATTCTGCACTCGCTAGACGCTTGTTCTCGCAATTCTGCACTCGCTAGACGCTTGTTCTCGCAATTCTGCACTCGCTAGACGCTTGTTCTCGCAATTCTGCACTCGCTAGACGCTTGTTCTCGCAATTCTGCACTCGCTAGACGCTTGTTCTCGCAATTCTGCACTCGCTAGACGCTTGTTCTCGCAATTCTGCACTCGCTAGACGCTTGTTCTCGCAATTCTGCACTCGCTAGACGCTTGTTCTCGCAATTCTGCACTCGCTAGACGCTTGTTCTCGCAATTCTGCACTCGCTAGACGCTTGTTCTCGCAATTCTGCACTCGCTAGACGCTTGTTCTCGCAATTCTGCACTCGCTAGACGCTTGTTCTCGCAATTCTGCACTCGCTAGACGCTTGTTCTCGCAATTCTGCACTCGCTAGACGCTTGTTCTCGCAATTCTGCACTCGCTAGACGCTTGTTCTCGCAATTCTGCACTCGCTAGACGCTTGTTCTCGCAATTCTGCACTCGCTAGACGCTTGTTCTCGCAATTCTGCACTCGCTAGACGCTTGTTCTCGCAATTCTGCACTCGCTAGACGCTTGTTCTCGCAATTCTGCACTCGCTAGACGCTTGTTCTCGCAATTCTGCACTCGCTAGACGCTTGTTCTCGCAATTCTGCACTCGCTAGACGCTTGTTCTCGCAATTCTGCACTCGCTAGACGCTTGTTCTCGCAATTCTGCACTCGCTAGACGCTTGTTCTCGCAATTCTGCACTCGCTAGACGCTTGTTCTCGCAATTCTGCACTCGCTAGACGCTTGTTCTCGCAATTCTGCACTCGCTAGACGCTTGTTCTCGCAATTCTGCACTCGCTAGACGCTTGTTCTCGCAATTCTGCACTCGCTAGACGCTTGTTCTCGCAATTCTGCACTCGCTAGACGCTTGTTCTCGCAATTCTGCACTCGCTAGACGCTTGTTCTCGCAATTCTGCACTCGCTAGACGCTTGTTCTCGCAATTCTGCACTCGCTAGACGCTTGTTCTCGCAATTCTGCACTCGCTAGACGCTTGTTCTCGCAATTCTGCACTCGCTAGACGCTTGTTCTCGCAATTCTGCACTCGCTAGACGCTTGTTCTCGCAATTCTGCACTCGCTAGACGCTTGTTCTCGCAATTCTGCACTCGCTAGACGCTTGTTCTCGCAATTCTGCACTCGCTAGACGCTTGTTCTCGCAATTCTGCACTCGCTAGACGCTTGTTCTCGCAATTCTGCACTCGCTAGACGCTTGTTCTCGCAATTCTGCACTCGCTAGACGCTTGTTCTCGCAATTCTGCACTCGCTAGACGCTTGTTCTCGCAATTCTGCACTCGCTAGACGCTTGTTCTCGCAATTCTGCACTCGCTAGACGCTTGTTCTCGCAATTCTGCACTCGCTAGACGCTTGTTCTCGCAATTCTGCACTCGCTAGACGCTTGTTCTCGCAATTCTGCACTCGCTAGACGCTTGTTCTCGCAATTCTGCACTCGCTAGACGCTTGTTCTCGCAATTCTGCACTCGCTAGACGCTTGTTCTCGCAATTCTGCACTCGCTAGACGCTTGTTCTCGCAATTCTGCACTCGCTAGACGCTTGTTCTCGCAATTCTGCACTCGCTAGACGCTTGTTCTCGCAATTCTGCACTCGCTAGACGCTTGTTCTCGCAATTCTGCACTCGCTAGACGCTTGTTCTCGCAATTCTGCACTCGCTAGACGCTTGTTCTCGCAATTCTGCACTCGCTAGACGCTTGTTCTCGCAATTCTGCACTCGCTAGACGCTTGTTCTCGCAATTCTGCACTCGCTAGACGCTTGTTCTCGCAATTCTGCACTCGCTAGACGCTTGTTCTCGCAATTCTGCACTCGCTAGACGCTTGTTCTCGCAATTCTGCACTCGCTAGACGCTTGTTCTCGCAATTCTGCACTCGCTAGACGCTTGTTCTCGCAATTCTGCACTCGCTAGACGCTTGTTCTCGCAATTCTGCACTCGCTAGACGCTTGTTCTCGCAATTCTGCACTCGCTAGACGCTTGTTCTCGCAATTCTGCACTCGCTAGACGCTTGTTCTCGCAATTCTGCACTCGCTAGACGCTTGTTCTCGCAATTCTGCACTCGCTAGACGCTTGTTCTCGCAATTCTGCACTCGCTAGACGCTTGTTCTCGCAATTCTGCACTCGCTAGACGCTTGTTCTCGCAATTCTGCACTCGCTAGACGCTTGTTCTCGCAATTCTGCACTCGCTAGACGCTTGTTCTCGCAATTCTGCACTCGCTAGACGCTTGTTCTCGCAATTCTGCACTCGCTAGACGCTTGTTCTCGCAATTCTGCACTCGCTAGACGCTTGTTCTCGCAATTCTGCACTCGCTAGACGCTTGTTCTCGCAATTCTGCACTCGCTAGACGCTTGTTCTCGCAATTCTGCACTCGCTAGACGCTTGTTCTCGCAATTCTGCACTCGCTAGACGCTTGTTCTCGCAATTCTGCACTCGCTAGACGCTTGTTCTCGCAATTCTGCACTCGCTAGACGCTTGTTCTCGCAATTCTGCACTCGCTAGACGCTTGTTCTCGCAATTCTGCACTCGCTAGACGCTTGTTCTCGCAATTCTGCACTCGCTAGACGCTTGTTCTCGCAATTCTGCACTCGCTAGACGCTTGTTCTCGCAATTCTGCACTCGCTAGACGCTTGTTCTCGCAATTCTGCACTCGCTAGACGCTTGTTCTCGCAATTCTGCACTCGCTAGACGCTTGTTCTCGCAATTCTGCACTCGCTAGACGCTTGTTCTCGCAATTCTGCACTCGCTAGACGCTTGTTCTCGCAATTCTGCACTCGCTAGACGCTTGTTCTCGCAATTCTGCACTCGCTAGACGCTTGTTCTCGCAATTCTGCACTCGCTAGACGCTTGTTCTCGCAATTCTGCACTCGCTAGACGCTTGTTCTCGCAATTCTGCACTCGCTAGACGCTTGTTCTCGCAATTCTGCACTCGCTAGACGCTTGTTCTCGCAATTCTGCACTCGCTAGACGCTTGTTCTCGCAATTCTGCACTCGCTAGACGCTTGTTCTCGCAATTCTGCACTCGCTAGACGCTTGTTCTCGCAATTCTGCACTCGCTAGACGCTTGTTCTCGCAATTCTGCACTCGCTAGACGCTTGTTCTCGCAATTCTGCACTCGCTAGACGCTTGTTCTCGCAATTCTGCACTCGCTAGACGCTTGTTCTCGCAATTCTGCACTCGCTAGACGCTTGTTCTCGCAATTCTGCACTCGCTAGACGCTTGTTCTCGCAATTCTGCACTCGCTAGACGCTTGTTCTCGCAATTCTGCACTCGCTAGACGCTTGTTCTCGCAATTCTGCACTCGCTAGACGCTTGTTCTCGCAATTCTGCACTCGCTAGACGCTTGTTCTCGCAATTCTGCACTCGCTAGACGCTTGTTCTCGCAATTCTGCACTCGCTAGACGCTTGTTCTCGCAATTCTGCACTCGCTAGACGCTTGTTCTCGCAATTCTGCACTCGCTAGACGCTTGTTCTCGCAATTCTGCACTCGCTAGACGCTTGTTCTCGCAATTCTGCACTCGCTAGACGCTTGTTCTCGCAATTCTGCACTCGCTAGACGCTTGTTCTCGCAATTCTGCACTCGCTAGACGCTTGTTCTCGCAATTCTGCACTCGCTAGACGCTTGTTCTCGCAATTCTGCACTCGCTAGACGCTTGTTCTCGCAATTCTGCACTCGCTAGACGCTTGTTCTCGCAATTCTGCACTCGCTAGACGCTTGTTCTCGCAATTCTGCACTCGCTAGACGCTTGTTCTCGCAATTCTGCACTCGCTAGACGCTTGTTCTCGCAATTCTGCACTCGCTAGACGCTTGTTCTCGCAATTCTGCACTCGCTAGACGCTTGTTCTCGCAATTCTGCACTCGCTAGACGCTTGTTCTCGCAATTCTGCACTCGCTAGACGCTTGTTCTCGCAATTCTGCACTCGCTAGACGCTTGTTCTCGCAATTCTGCACTCGCTAGACGCTTGTTCTCGCAATTCTGCACTCGCTAGACGCTTGTTCTCGCAATTCTGCACTCGCTAGACGCTTGTTCTCGCAATTCTGCACTCGCTAGACGCTTGTTCTCGCAATTCTGCACTCGCTAGACGCTTGTTCTCGCAATTCTGCACTCGCTAGACGCTTGTTCTCGCAATTCTGCACTCGCTAGACGCTTGTTCTCGCAATTCTGCACTCGCTAGACGCTTGTTCTCGCAATTCTGCACTCGCTAGACGCTTGTTCTCGCAATTCTGCACTCGCTAGACGCTTGTTCTCGCAATTCTGCACTCGCTAGACGCTTGTTCTCGCAATTCTGCACTCGCTAGACGCTTGTTCTCGCAATTCTGCACTCGCTAGACGCTTGTTCTCGCAATTCTGCACTCGCTAGACGCTTGTTCTCGCAATTCTGCACTCGCTAGACGCTTGTTCTCGCAATTCTGCACTCGCTAGACGCTTGTTCTCGCAATTCTGCACTCGCTAGACGCTTGTTCTCGCAATTCTGCACTCGCTAGACGCTTGTTCTCGCAATTCTGCACTCGCTAGACGCTTGTTCTCGCAATTCTGCACTCGCTAGACGCTTGTTCTCGCAATTCTGCACTCGCTAGACGCTTGTTCTCGCAATTCTGCACTCGCTAGACGCTTGTTCTCGCAATTCTGCACTCGCTAGACGCTTGTTCTCGCAATTCTGCACTCGCTAGACGCTTGTTCTCGCAATTCTGCACTCGCTAGACGCTTGTTCTCGCAATTCTGCACTCGCTAGACGCTTGTTCTCGCAATTCTGCACTCGCTAGACGCTTGTTCTCGCAATTCTGCACTCGCTAGACGCTTGTTCTCGCAATTCTGCACTCGCTAGACGCTTGTTCTCGCAATTCTGCACTCGCTAGACGCTTGTTCTCGCAATTCTGCACTCGCTAGACGCTTGTTCTCGCAATTCTGCACTCGCTAGACGCTTGTTCTCGCAATTCTGCACTCGCTAGACGCTTGTTCTCGCAATTCTGCACTCGCTAGACGCTTGTTCTCGCAATTCTGCACTCGCTAGACGCTTGTTCTCGCAATTCTGCACTCGCTAGACGCTTGTTCTCGCAATTCTGCACTCGCTAGACGCTTGTTCTCGCAATTCTGCACTCGCTAGACGCTTGTTCTCGCAATTCTGCACTCGCTAGACGCTTGTTCTCGCAATTCTGCACTCGCTAGACGCTTGTTCTCGCAATTCTGCACTCGCTAGACGCTTGTTCTCGCAATTCTGCACTCGCTAGACGCTTGTTCTCGCAATTCTGCACTCGCTAGACGCTTGTTCTCGCAATTCTGCACTCGCTAGACGCTTGTTCTCGCAATTCTGCACTCGCTAGACGCTTGTTCTCGCAATTCTGCACTCGCTAGACGCTTGTTCTCGCAATTCTGCACTCGCTAGACGCTTGTTCTCGCAATTCTGCACTCGCTAGACGCTTGTTCTCGCAATTCTGCACTCGCTAGACGCTTGTTCTCGCAATTCTGCACTCGCTAGACGCTTGTTCTCGCAATTCTGCACTCGCTAGACGCTTGTTCTCGCAATTCTGCACTCGCTAGACGCTTGTTCTCGCAATTCTGCACTCGCTAGACGCTTGTTCTCGCAATTCTGCACTCGCTAGACGCTTGTTCTCGCAATTCTGCACTCGCTAGACGCTTGTTCTCGCAATTCTGCACTCGCTAGACGCTTGTTCTCGCAATTCTGCACTCGCTAGACGCTTGTTCTCGCAATTCTGCACTCGCTAGACGCTTGTTCTCGCAATTCTGCACTCGCTAGACGCTTGTTCTCGCAATTCTGCACTCGCTAGACGCTTGTTCTCGCAATTCTGCACTCGCTAGACGCTTGTTCTCGCAATTCTGCACTCGCTAGACGCTTGTTCTCGCAATTCTGCACTCGCTAGACGCTTGTTCTCGCAATTCTGCACTCGCTAGACGCTTGTTCTCGCAATTCTGCACTCGCTAGACGCTTGTTCTCGCAATTCTGCACTCGCTAGACGCTTGTTCTCGCAATTCTGCACTCGCTAGACGCTTGTTCTCGCAATTCTGCACTCGCTAGACGCTTGTTCTCGCAATTCTGCACTCGCTAGACGCTTGTTCTCGCAATTCTGCACTCGCTAGACGCTTGTTCTCGCAATTCTGCACTCGCTAGACGCTTGTTCTCGCAATTCTGCACTCGCTAGACGCTTGTTCTCGCAATTCTGCACTCGCTAGACGCTTGTTCTCGCAATTCTGCACTCGCTAGACGCTTGTTCTCGCAATTCTGCACTCGCTAGACGCTTGTTCTCGCAATTCTGCACTCGCTAGACGCTTGTTCTCGCAATTCTGCACTCGCTAGACGCTTGTTCTCGCAATTCTGCACTCGCTAGACGCTTGTTCTCGCAATTCTGCACTCGCTAGACGCTTGTTCTCGCAATTCTGCACTCGCTAGACGCTTGTTCTCGCAATTCTGCACTCGCTAGACGCTTGTTCTCGCAATTCTGCACTCGCTAGACGCTTGTTCTCGCAATTCTGCACTCGCTAGACGCTTGTTCTCGCAATTCTGCACTCGCTAGACGCTTGTTCTCGCAATTCTGCACTCGCTAGACGCTTGTTCTCGCAATTCTGCACTCGCTAGACGCTTGTTCTCGCAATTCTGCACTCGCTAGACGCTTGTTCTCGCAATTCTGCACTCGCTAGACGCTTGTTCTCGCAATTCTGCACTCGCTAGACGCTTGTTCTCGCAATTCTGCACTCGCTAGACGCTTGTTCTCGCAATTCTGCACTCGCTAGACGCTTGTTCTCGCAATTCTGCACTCGCTAGACGCTTGTTCTCGCAATTCTGCACTCGCTAGACGCTTGTTCTCGCAATTCTGCACTCGCTAGACGCTTGTTCTCGCAATTCTGCACTCGCTAGACGCTTGTTCTCGCAATTCTGCACTCGCTAGACGCTTGTTCTCGCAATTCTGCACTCGCTAGACGCTTGTTCTCGCAATTCTGCACTCGCTAGACGCTTGTTCTCGCAATTCTGCACTCGCTAGACGCTTGTTCTCGCAATTCTGCACTCGCTAGACGCTTGTTCTCGCAATTCTGCACTCGCTAGACGCTTGTTCTCGCAATTCTGCACTCGCTAGACGCTTGTTCTCGCAATTCTGCACTCGCTAGACGCTTGTTCTCGCAATTCTGCACTCGCTAGACGCTTGTTCTCGCAATTCTGCACTCGCTAGACGCTTGTTCTCGCAATTCTGCACTCGCTAGACGCTTGTTCTCGCAATTCTGCACTCGCTAGACGCTTGTTCTCGCAATTCTGCACTCGCTAGACGCTTGTTCTCGCAATTCTGCACTCGCTAGACGCTTGTTCTCGCAATTCTGCACTCGCTAGACGCTTGTTCTCGCAATTCTGCACTCGCTAGACGCTTGTTCTCGCAATTCTGCACTCGCTAGACGCTTGTTCTCGCAATTCTGCACTCGCTAGACGCTTGTTCTCGCAATTCTGCACTCGCTAGACGCTTGTTCTCGCAATTCTGCACTCGCTAGACGCTTGTTCTCGCAATTCTGCACTCGCTAGACGCTTGTTCTCGCAATTCTGCACTCGCTAGACGCTTGTTCTCGCAATTCTGCACTCGCTAGACGCTTGTTCTCGCAATTCTGCACTCGCTAGACGCTTGTTCTCGCAATTCTGCACTCGCTAGACGCTTGTTCTCGCAATTCTGCACTCGCTAGACGCTTGTTCTCGCAATTCTGCACTCGCTAGACGCTTGTTCTCGCAATTCTGCACTCGCTAGACGCTTGTTCTCGCAATTCTGCACTCGCTAGACGCTTGTTCTCGCAATTCTGCACTCGCTAGACGCTTGTTCTCGCAATTCTGCACTCGCTAGACGCTTGTTCTCGCAATTCTGCACTCGCTAGACGCTTGTTCTCGCAATTCTGCACTCGCTAGACGCTTGTTCTCGCAATTCTGCACTCGCTAGACGCTTGTTCTCGCAATTCTGCACTCGCTAGACGCTTGTTCTCGCAATTCTGCACTCGCTAGACGCTTGTTCTCGCAATTCTGCACTCGCTAGACGCTTGTTCTCGCAATTCTGCACTCGCTAGACGCTTGTTCTCGCAATTCTGCACTCGCTAGACGCTTGTTCTCGCAATTCTGCACTCGCTAGACGCTTGTTCTCGCAATTCTGCACTCGCTAGACGCTTGTTCTCGCAATTCTGCACTCGCTAGACGCTTGTTCTCGCAATTCTGCACTCGCTAGACGCTTGTTCTCGCAATTCTGCACTCGCTAGACGCTTGTTCTCGCAATTCTGCACTCGCTAGACGCTTGTTCTCGCAATTCTGCACTCGCTAGACGCTTGTTCTCGCAATTCTGCACTCGCTAGACGCTTGTTCTCGCAATTCTGCACTCGCTAGACGCTTGTTCTCGCAATTCTGCACTCGCTAGACGCTTGTTCTCGCAATTCTGCACTCGCTAGACGCTTGTTCTCGCAATTCTGCACTCGCTAGACGCTTGTTCTCGCAATTCTGCACTCGCTAGACGCTTGTTCTCGCAATTCTGCACTCGCTAGACGCTTGTTCTCGCAATTCTGCACTCGCTAGACGCTTGTTCTCGCAATTCTGCACTCGCTAGACGCTTGTTCTCGCAATTCTGCACTCGCTAGACGCTTGTTCTCGCAATTCTGCACTCGCTAGACGCTTGTTCTCGCAATTCTGCACTCGCTAGACGCTTGTTCTCGCAATTCTGCACTCGCTAGACGCTTGTTCTCGCAATTCTGCACTCGCTAGACGCTTGTTCTCGCAATTCTGCACTCGCTAGACGCTTGTTCTCGCAATTCTGCACTCGCTAGACGCTTGTTCTCGCAATTCTGCACTCGCTAGACGCTTGTTCTCGCAATTCTGCACTCGCTAGACGCTTGTTCTCGCAATTCTGCACTCGCTAGACGCTTGTTCTCGCAATTCTGCACTCGCTAGACGCTTGTTCTCGCAATTCTGCACTCGCTAGACGCTTGTTCTCGCAATTCTGCACTCGCTAGACGCTTGTTCTCGCAATTCTGCACTCGCTAGACGCTTGTTCTCGCAATTCTGCACTCGCTAGACGCTTGTTCTCGCAATTCTGCACTCGCTAGACGCTTGTTCTCGCAATTCTGCACTCGCTAGACGCTTGTTCTCGCAATTCTGCACTCGCTAGACGCTTGTTCTCGCAATTCTGCACTCGCTAGACGCTTGTTCTCGCAATTCTGCACTCGCTAGACGCTTGTTCTCGCAATTCTGCACTCGCTAGACGCTTGTTCTCGCAATTCTGCACTCGCTAGACGCTTGTTCTCGCAATTCTGCACTCGCTAGACGCTTGTTCTCGCAATTCTGCACTCGCTAGACGCTTGTTCTCGCAATTCTGCACTCGCTAGACGCTTGTTCTCGCAATTCTGCACTCGCTAGACGCTTGTTCTCGCAATTCTGCACTCGCTAGACGCTTGTTCTCGCAATTCTGCACTCGCTAGACGCTTGTTCTCGCAATTCTGCACTCGCTAGACGCTTGTTCTCGCAATTCTGCACTCGCTAGACGCTTGTTCTCGCAATTCTGCACTCGCTAGACGCTTGTTCTCGCAATTCTGCACTCGCTAGACGCTTGTTCTCGCAATTCTGCACTCGCTAGACGCTTGTTCTCGCAATTCTGCACTCGCTAGACGCTTGTTCTCGCAATTCTGCACTCGCTAGACGCTTGTTCTCGCAATTCTGCACTCGCTAGACGCTTGTTCTCGCAATTCTGCACTCGCTAGACGCTTGTTCTCGCAATTCTGCACTCGCTAGACGCTTGTTCTCGCAATTCTGCACTCGCTAGACGCTTGTTCTCGCAATTCTGCACTCGCTAGACGCTTGTTCTCGCAATTCTGCACTCGCTAGACGCTTGTTCTCGCAATTCTGCACTCGCTAGACGCTTGTTCTCGCAATTCTGCACTCGCTAGACGCTTGTTCTCGCAATTCTGCACTCGCTAGACGCTTGTTCTCGCAATTCTGCACTCGCTAGACGCTTGTTCTCGCAATTCTGCACTCGCTAGACGCTTGTTCTCGCAATTCTGCACTCGCTAGACGCTTGTTCTCGCAATTCTGCACTCGCTAGACGCTTGTTCTCGCAATTCTGCACTCGCTAGACGCTTGTTCTCGCAATTCTGCACTCGCTAGACGCTTGTTCTCGCAATTCTGCACTCGCTAGACGCTTGTTCTCGCAATTCTGCACTCGCTAGACGCTTGTTCTCGCAATTCTGCACTCGCTAGACGCTTGTTCTCGCAATTCTGCACTCGCTAGACGCTTGTTCTCGCAATTCTGCACTCGCTAGACGCTTGTTCTCGCAATTCTGCACTCGCTAGACGCTTGTTCTCGCAATTCTGCACTCGCTAGACGCTTGTTCTCGCAATTCTGCACTCGCTAGACGCTTGTTCTCGCAATTCTGCACTCGCTAGACGCTTGTTCTCGCAATTCTGCACTCGCTAGACGCTTGTTCTCGCAATTCTGCACTCGCTAGACGCTTGTTCTCGCAATTCTGCACTCGCTAGACGCTTGTTCTCGCAATTCTGCACTCGCTAGACGCTTGTTCTCGCAATTCTGCACTCGCTAGACGCTTGTTCTCGCAATTCTGCACTCGCTAGACGCTTGTTCTCGCAATTCTGCACTCGCTAGACGCTTGTTCTCGCAATTCTGCACTCGCTAGACGCTTGTTCTCGCAATTCTGCACTCGCTAGACGCTTGTTCTCGCAATTCTGCACTCGCTAGACGCTTGTTCTCGCAATTCTGCACTCGCTAGACGCTTGTTCTCGCAATTCTGCACTCGCTAGACGCTTGTTCTCGCAATTCTGCACTCGCTAGACGCTTGTTCTCGCAATTCTGCACTCGCTAGACGCTTGTTCTCGCAATTCTGCACTCGCTAGACGCTTGTTCTCGCAATTCTGCACTCGCTAGACGCTTGTTCTCGCAATTCTGCACTCGCTAGACGCTTGTTCTCGCAATTCTGCACTCGCTAGACGCTTGTTCTCGCAATTCTGCACTCGCTAGACGCTTGTTCTCGCAATTCTGCACTCGCTAGACGCTTGTTCTCGCAATTCTGCACTCGCTAGACGCTTGTTCTCGCAATTCTGCACTCGCTAGACGCTTGTTCTCGCAATTCTGCACTCGCTAGACGCTTGTTCTCGCAATTCTGCACTCGCTAGACGCTTGTTCTCGCAATTCTGCACTCGCTAGACGCTTGTTCTCGCAATTCTGCACTCGCTAGACGCTTGTTCTCGCAATTCTGCACTCGCTAGACGCTTGTTCTCGCAATTCTGCACTCGCTAGACGCTTGTTCTCGCAATTCTGCACTCGCTAGACGCTTGTTCTCGCAATTCTGCACTCGCTAGACGCTTGTTCTCGCAATTCTGCACTCGCTAGACGCTTGTTCTCGCAATTCTGCACTCGCTAGACGCTTGTTCTCGCAATTCTGCACTCGCTAGACGCTTGTTCTCGCAATTCTGCACTCGCTAGACGCTTGTTCTCGCAATTCTGCACTCGCTAGACGCTTGTTCTCGCAATTCTGCACTCGCTAGACGCTTGTTCTCGCAATTCTGCACTCGCTAGACGCTTGTTCTCGCAATTCTGCACTCGCTAGACGCTTGTTCTCGCAATTCTGCACTCGCTAGACGCTTGTTCTCGCAATTCTGCACTCGCTAGACGCTTGTTCTCGCAATTCTGCACTCGCTAGACGCTTGTTCTCGCAATTCTGCACTCGCTAGACGCTTGTTCTCGCAATTCTGCACTCGCTAGACGCTTGTTCTCGCAATTCTGCACTCGCTAGACGCTTGTTCTCGCAATTCTGCACTCGCTAGACGCTTGTTCTCGCAATTCTGCACTCGCTAGACGCTTGTTCTCGCAATTCTGCACTCGCTAGACGCTTGTTCTCGCAATTCTGCACTCGCTAGACGCTTGTTCTCGCAATTCTGCACTCGCTAGACGCTTGTTCTCGCAATTCTGCACTCGCTAGACGCTTGTTCTCGCAATTCTGCACTCGCTAGACGCTTGTTCTCGCAATTCTGCACTCGCTAGACGCTTGTTCTCGCAATTCTGCACTCGCTAGACGCTTGTTCTCGCAATTCTGCACTCGCTAGACGCTTGTTCTCGCAATTCTGCACTCGCTAGACGCTTGTTCTCGCAATTCTGCACTCGCTAGACGCTTGTTCTCGCAATTCTGCACTCGCTAGACGCTTGTTCTCGCAATTCTGCACTCGCTAGACGCTTGTTCTCGCAATTCTGCACTCGCTAGACGCTTGTTCTCGCAATTCTGCACTCGCTAGACGCTTGTTCTCGCAATTCTGCACTCGCTAGACGCTTGTTCTCGCAATTCTGCACTCGCTAGACGCTTGTTCTCGCAATTCTGCACTCGCTAGACGCTTGTTCTCGCAATTCTGCACTCGCTAGACGCTTGTTCTCGCAATTCTGCACTCGCTAGACGCTTGTTCTCGCAATTCTGCACTCGCTAGACGCTTGTTCTCGCAATTCTGCACTCGCTAGACGCTTGTTCTCGCAATTCTGCACTCGCTAGACGCTTGTTCTCGCAATTCTGCACTCGCTAGACGCTTGTTCTCGCAATTCTGCACTCGCTAGACGCTTGTTCTCGCAATTCTGCACTCGCTAGACGCTTGTTCTCGCAATTCTGCACTCGCTAGACGCTTGTTCTCGCAATTCTGCACTCGCTAGACGCTTGTTCTCGCAATTCTGCACTCGCTAGACGCTTGTTCTCGCAATTCTGCACTCGCTAGACGCTTGTTCTCGCAATTCTGCACTCGCTAGACGCTTGTTCTCGCAATTCTGCACTCGCTAGACGCTTGTTCTCGCAATTCTGCACTCGCTAGACGCTTGTTCTCGCAATTCTGCACTCGCTAGACGCTTGTTCTCGCAATTCTGCACTCGCTAGACGCTTGTTCTCGCAATTCTGCACTCGCTAGACGCTTGTTCTCGCAATTCTGCACTCGCTAGACGCTTGTTCTCGCAATTCTGCACTCGCTAGACGCTTGTTCTCGCAATTCTGCACTCGCTAGACGCTTGTTCTCGCAATTCTGCACTCGCTAGACGCTTGTTCTCGCAATTCTGCACTCGCTAGACGCTTGTTCTCGCAATTCTGCACTCGCTAGACGCTTGTTCTCGCAATTCTGCACTCGCTAGACGCTTGTTCTCGCAATTCTGCACTCGCTAGACGCTTGTTCTCGCAATTCTGCACTCGCTAGACGCTTGTTCTCGCAATTCTGCACTCGCTAGACGCTTGTTCTCGCAATTCTGCACTCGCTAGACGCTTGTTCTCGCAATTCTGCACTCGCTAGACGCTTGTTCTCGCAATTCTGCACTCGCTAGACGCTTGTTCTCGCAATTCTGCACTCGCTAGACGCTTGTTCTCGCAATTCTGCACTCGCTAGACGCTTGTTCTCGCAATTCTGCACTCGCTAGACGCTTGTTCTCGCAATTCTGCACTCGCTAGACGCTTGTTCTCGCAATTCTGCACTCGCTAGACGCTTGTTCTCGCAATTCTGCACTCGCTAGACGCTTGTTCTCGCAATTCTGCACTCGCTAGACGCTTGTTCTCGCAATTCTGCACTCGCTAGACGCTTGTTCTCGCAATTCTGCACTCGCTAGACGCTTGTTCTCGCAATTCTGCACTCGCTAGACGCTTGTTCTCGCAATTCTGCACTCGCTAGACGCTTGTTCTCGCAATTCTGCACTCGCTAGACGCTTGTTCTCGCAATTCTGCACTCGCTAGACGCTTGTTCTCGCAATTCTGCACTCGCTAGACGCTTGTTCTCGCAATTCTGCACTCGCTAGACGCTTGTTCTCGCAATTCTGCACTCGCTAGACGCTTGTTCTCGCAATTCTGCACTCGCTAGACGCTTGTTCTCGCAATTCTGCACTCGCTAGACGCTTGTTCTCGCAATTCTGCACTCGCTAGACGCTTGTTCTCGCAATTCTGCACTCGCTAGACGCTTGTTCTCGCAATTCTGCACTCGCTAGACGCTTGTTCTCGCAATTCTGCACTCGCTAGACGCTTGTTCTCGCAATTCTGCACTCGCTAGACGCTTGTTCTCGCAATTCTGCACTCGCTAGACGCTTGTTCTCGCAATTCTGCACTCGCTAGACGCTTGTTCTCGCAATTCTGCACTCGCTAGACGCTTGTTCTCGCAATTCTGCACTCGCTAGACGCTTGTTCTCGCAATTCTGCACTCGCTAGACGCTTGTTCTCGCAATTCTGCACTCGCTAGACGCTTGTTCTCGCAATTCTGCACTCGCTAGACGCTTGTTCTCGCAATTCTGCACTCGCTAGACGCTTGTTCTCGCAATTCTGCACTCGCTAGACGCTTGTTCTCGCAATTCTGCACTCGCTAGACGCTTGTTCTCGCAATTCTGCACTCGCTAGACGCTTGTTCTCGCAATTCTGCACTCGCTAGACGCTTGTTCTCGCAATTCTGCACTCGCTAGACGCTTGTTCTCGCAATTCTGCACTCGCTAGACGCTTGTTCTCGCAATTCTGCACTCGCTAGACGCTTGTTCTCGCAATTCTGCACTCGCTAGACGCTTGTTCTCGCAATTCTGCACTCGCTAGACGCTTGTTCTCGCAATTCTGCACTCGCTAGACGCTTGTTCTCGCAATTCTGCACTCGCTAGACGCTTGTTCTCGACGCTTGTTCTCGCAATTCTGCACTCGCTAGACGCTTGTTCTCGCAATTCTGCACTCGCTAGACGCTTGTTCTCGCAATTCTGCACTCGCTAGACGCTTGTTCTCGCAATTCTGCACTCGCTAGACGCTTGTTCTCGCAATTCTGCACTCGCTAGACGCTTGTTCTCGCAATTCTGCACTCGCTAGACGCTTGTTCTCGCAATTCTGCACTCGCTAGACGCTTGTTCTCGCAATTCTGCACTCGCTAGACGCTTGTTCTCGCAATTCTGCACTCGCTAGACGCTTGTTCTCGCAATTCTGCACTCGCTAGACGCTTGTTCTCGCAATTCTGCACTCGCTAGACGCTTGTTCTCGCAATTCTGCACTCGCTAGACGCTTGTTCTCGCAATTCTGCACTCGCTAGACGCTTGTTCTCGCAATTCTGCACTCGCTAGACGCTTGTTCTCGCAATTCTGCACTCGCTAGACGCTTGTTCTCGCAATTCTGCACTCGCTAGACGCTTGTTCTCGCAATTCTGCACTCGCTAGACGCTTGTTCTCGCAATTCTGCACTCGCTAGACGCTTGTTCTCGCAATTCTGCACTCGCTAGACGCTTGTTCTCGCAATTCTGCACTCGCTAGACGCTTGTTCTCGCAATTCTGCACTCGCTAGACGCTTGTTCTCGCAATTCTGCACTCGCTAGACGCTTGTTCTCGCAATTCTGCACTCGCTAGACGCTTGTTCTCGCAATTCTGCACTCGCTAGACGCTTGTTCTCGCAATTCTGCACTCGCTAGACGCTTGTTCTCGCAATTCTGCACTCGCTAGACGCTTGTTCTCGCAATTCTGCACTCGCTAGACGCTTGTTCTCGCAATTCTGCACTCGCTAGACGCTTGTTCTCGCAATTCTGCACTCGCTAGACGCTTGTTCTCGCAATTCTGCACTCGCTAGACGCTTGTTCTCGCAATTCTGCACTCGCTAGACGCTTGTTCTCGCAATTCTGCACTCGCTAGACGCTTGTTCTCGCAATTCTGCACTCGCTAGACGCTTGTTCTCGCAATTCTGCACTCGCTAGACGCTTGTTCTCGCAATTCTGCACTCGCTAGACGCTTGTTCTCGCAATTCTGCACTCGCTAGACGCTTGTTCTCGCAATTCTGCACTCGCTAGACGCTTGTTCTCGCAATTCTGCACTCGCTAGACGCTTGTTCTCGCAATTCTGCACTCGCTAGACGCTTGTTCTCGCAATTCTGCACTCGCTAGACGCTTGTTCTCGCAATTCTGCACTCGCTAGACGCTTGTTCTCGCAATTCTGCACTCGCTAGACGCTTGTTCTCGCAATTCTGCACTCGCTAGACGCTTGTTCTCGCAATTCTGCACTCGCTAGACGCTTGTTCTCGCAATTCTGCACTCGCTAGACGCTTGTTCTCGCAATTCTGCACTCGCTAGACGCTTGTTCTCGCAATTCTGCACTCGCTAGACGCTTGTTCTCGCAATTCTGCACTCGCTAGACGCTTGTTCTCGCAATTCTGCACTCGCTAGACGCTTGTTCTCGCAATTCTGCACTCGCTAGACGCTTGTTCTCGCAATTCTGCACTCGCTAGACGCTTGTTCTCGCAATTCTGCACTCGCTAGACGCTTGTTCTCGCAATTCTGCACTCGCTAGACGCTTGTTCTCGCAATTCTGCACTCGCTAGACGCTTGTTCTCGCAATTCTGCACTCGCTAGACGCTTGTTCTCGCAATTCTGCACTCGCTAGACGCTTGTTCTCGCAATTCTGCACTCGCTAGACGCTTGTTCTCGCAATTCTGCACTCGCTAGACGCTTGTTCTCGCAATTCTGCACTCGCTAGACGCTTGTTCTCGCAATTCTGCACTCGCTAGACGCTTGTTCTCGCAATTCTGCACTCGCTAGACGCTTGTTCTCGCAATTCTGCACTCGCTAGACGCTTGTTCTCGCAATTCTGCACTCGCTAGACGCTTGTTCTCGCAATTCTGCACTCGCTAGACGCTTGTTCTCGCAATTCTGCACTCGCTAGACGCTTGTTCTCGCAATTCTGCACTCGCTAGACGCTTGTTCTCGCAATTCTGCACTCGCTAGACGCTTGTTCTCGCAATTCTGCACTCGCTAGACGCTTGTTCTCGCAATTCTGCACTCGCTAGACGCTTGTTCTCGCAATTCTGCACTCGCTAGACGCTTGTTCTCGCAATTCTGCACTCGCTAGACGCTTGTTCTCGCAATTCTGCACTCGCTAGACGCTTGTTCTCGCAATTCTGCACTCGCTAGACGCTTGTTCTCGCAATTCTGCACTCGCTAGACGCTTGTTCTCGCAATTCTGCACTCGCTAGACGCTTGTTCTCGCAATTCTGCACTCGCTAGACGCTTGTTCTCGCAATTCTGCACTCGCTAGACGCTTGTTCTCGCAATTCTGCACTCGCTAGACGCTTGTTCTCGCAATTCTGCACTCGCTAGACGCTTGTTCTCGCAATTCTGCACTCGCTAGACGCTTGTTCTCGCAATTCTGCACTCGCTAGACGCTTGTTCTCGCAATTCTGCACTCGCTAGACGCTTGTTCTCGCAATTCTGCACTCGCTAGACGCTTGTTCTCGCAATTCTGCACTCGCTAGACGCTTGTTCTCGCAATTCTGCACTCGCTAGACGCTTGTTCTCGCAATTCTGCACTCGCTAGACGCTTGTTCTCGCAATTCTGCACTCGCTAGACGCTTGTTCTCGCAATTCTGCACTCGCTAGACGCTTGTTCTCGCAATTCTGCACTCGCTAGACGCTTGTTCTCGCAATTCTGCACTCGCTAGACGCTTGTTCTCGCAATTCTGCACTCGCTAGACGCTTGTTCTCGCAATTCTGCACTCGCTAGACGCTTGTTCTCGCAATTCTGCACTCGCTAGACGCTTGTTCTCGCAATTCTGCACTCGCTAGACGCTTGTTCTCGCAATTCTGCACTCGCTAGACGCTTGTTCTCGCAATTCTGCACTCGCTAGACGCTTGTTCTCGCAATTCTGCACTCGCTAGACGCTTGTTCTCGCAATTCTGCACTCGCTAGACGCTTGTTCTCGCAATTCTGCACTCGCTAGACGCTTGTTCTCGCAATTCTGCACTCGCTAGACGCTTGTTCTCGCAATTCTGCACTCGCTAGACGCTTGTTCTCGCAATTCTGCACTCGCTAGACGCTTGTTCTCGCAATTCTGCACTCGCTAGACGCTTGTTCTCGCAATTCTGCACTCGCTAGACGCTTGTTCTCGCAATTCTGCACTCGCTAGACGCTTGTTCTCGCAATTCTGCACTCGCTAGACGCTTGTTCTCGCAATTCTGCACTCGCTAGACGCTTGTTCTCGCAATTCTGCACTCGCTAGACGCTTGTTCTCGCAATTCTGCACTCGCTAGACGCTTGTTCTCGCAATTCTGCACTCGCTAGACGCTTGTTCTCGCAATTCTGCACTCGCTAGACGCTTGTTCTCGCAATTCTGCACTCGCTAGACGCTTGTTCTCGCAATTCTGCACTCGCTAGACGCTTGTTCTCGCAATTCTGCACTCGCTAGACGCTTGTTCTCGCAATTCTGCACTCGCTAGACGCTTGTTCTCGCAATTCTGCACTCGCTAGACGCTTGTTCTCGCAATTCTGCACTCGCTAGACGCTTGTTCTCGCAATTCTGCACTCGCTAGACGCTTGTTCTCGCAATTCTGCACTCGCTAGACGCTTGTTCTCGCAATTCTGCACTCGCTAGACGCTTGTTCTCGCAATTCTGCACTCGCTAGACGCTTGTTCTCGCAATTCTGCACTCGCTAGACGCTTGTTCTCGCAATTCTGCACTCGCTAGACGCTTGTTCTCGCAATTCTGCACTCGCTAGACGCTTGTTCTCGCAATTCTGCACTCGCTAGACGCTTGTTCTCGCAATTCTGCACTCGCTAGACGCTTGTTCTCGCAATTCTGCACTCGCTAGACGCTTGTTCTCGCAATTCTGCACTCGCTAGACGCTTGTTCTCGCAATTCTGCACTCGCTAGACGCTTGTTCTCGCAATTCTGCACTCGCTAGACGCTTGTTCTCGCAATTCTGCACTCGCTAGACGCTTGTTCTCGCAATTCTGCACTCGCTAGACGCTTGTTCTCGCAATTCTGCACTCGCTAGACGCTTGTTCTCGCAATTCTGCACTCGCTAGACGCTTGTTCTCGCAATTCTGCACTCGCTAGACGCTTGTTCTCGCAATTCTGCACTCGCTAGACGCTTGTTCTCGCAATTCTGCACTCGCTAGACGCTTGTTCTCGCAATTCTGCACTCGCTAGACGCTTGTTCTCGCAATTCTGCACTCGCTAGACGCTTGTTCTCGCAATTCTGCACTCGCTAGACGCTTGTTCTCGCAATTCTGCACTCGCTAGACGCTTGTTCTCGCAATTCTGCACTCGCTAGACGCTTGTTCTCGCAATTCTGCACTCGCTAGACGCTTGTTCTCGCAATTCTGCACTCGCTAGACGCTTGTTCTCGCAATTCTGCACTCGCTAGACGCTTGTTCTCGCAATTCTGCACTCGCTAGACGCTTGTTCTCGCAATTCTGCACTCGCTAGACGCTTGTTCTCGCAATTCTGCACTCGCTAGACGCTTGTTCTCGCAATTCTGCACTCGCTAGACGCTTGTTCTCGCAATTCTGCACTCGCTAGACGCTTGTTCTCGCAATTCTGCACTCGCTAGACGCTTGTTCTCGCAATTCTGCACTCGCTAGACGCTTGTTCTCGCAATTCTGCACTCGCTAGACGCTTGTTCTCGCAATTCTGCACTCGCTAGACGCTTGTTCTCGCAATTCTGCACTCGCTAGACGCTTGTTCTCGCAATTCTGCACTCGCTAGACGCTTGTTCTCGCAATTCTGCACTCGCTAGACGCTTGTTCTCGCAATTCTGCACTCGCTAGACGCTTGTTCTCGCAATTCTGCACTCGCTAGACGCTTGTTCTCGCAATTCTGCACTCGCTAGACGCTTGTTCTCGCAATTCTGCACTCGCTAGACGCTTGTTCTCGCAATTCTGCACTCGCTAGACGCTTGTTCTCGCAATTCTGCACTCGCTAGACGCTTGTTCTCGCAATTCTGCACTCGCTAGACGCTTGTTCTCGCAATTCTGCACTCGCTAGACGCTTGTTCTCGCAATTCTGCACTCGCTAGACGCTTGTTCTCGCAATTCTGCACTCGCTAGACGCTTGTTCTCGCAATTCTGCACTCGCTAGACGCTTGTTCTCGCAATTCTGCACTCGCTAGACGCTTGTTCTCGCAATTCTGCACTCGCTAGACGCTTGTTCTCGCAATTCTGCACTCGCTAGACGCTTGTTCTCGCAATTCTGCACTCGCTAGACGCTTGTTCTCGCAATTCTGCACTCGCTAGACGCTTGTTCTCGCAATTCTGCACTCGCTAGACGCTTGTTCTCGCAATTCTGCACTCGCTAGACGCTTGTTCTCGCAATTCTGCACTCGCTAGACGCTTGTTCTCGCAATTCTGCACTCGCTAGACGCTTGTTCTCGCAATTCTGCACTCGCTAGACGCTTGTTCTCGCAATTCTGCACTCGCTAGACGCTTGTTCTCGCAATTCTGCACTCGCTAGACGCTTGTTCTCGCAATTCTGCACTCGCTAGACGCTTGTTCTCGCAATTCTGCACTCGCTAGACGCTTGTTCTCGCAATTCTGCACTCGCTAGACGCTTGTTCTCGCAATTCTGCACTCGCTAGACGCTTGTTCTCGCAATTCTGCACTCGCTAGACGCTTGTTCTCGCAATTCTGCACTCGCTAGACGCTTGTTCTCGCAATTCTGCACTCGCTAGACGCTTGTTCTCGCAATTCTGCACTCGCTAGACGCTTGTTCTCGCAATTCTGCACTCGCTAGACGCTTGTTCTCGCAATTCTGCACTCGCTAGACGCTTGTTCTCGCAATTCTGCACTCGCTAGACGCTTGTTCTCGCAATTCTGCACTCGCTAGACGCTTGTTCTCGCAATTCTGCACTCGCTAGACGCTTGTTCTCGCAATTCTGCACTCGCTAGACGCTTGTTCTCGCAATTCTGCACTCGCTAGACGCTTGTTCTCGCAATTCTGCACTCGCTAGACGCTTGTTCTCGCAATTCTGCACTCGCTAGACGCTTGTTCTCGCAATTCTGCACTCGCTAGACGCTTGTTCTCGCAATTCTGCACTCGCTAGACGCTTGTTCTCGCAATTCTGCACTCGCTAGACGCTTGTTCTCGCAATTCTGCACTCGCTAGACGCTTGTTCTCGCAATTCTGCACTCGCTAGACGCTTGTTCTCGCAATTCTGCACTCGCTAGACGCTTGTTCTCGCAATTCTGCACTCGCTAGACGCTTGTTCTCGCAATTCTGCACTCGCTAGACGCTTGTTCTCGCAATTCTGCACTCGCTAGACGCTTGTTCTCGCAATTCTGCACTCGCTAGACGCTTGTTCTCGCAATTCTGCACTCGCTAGACGCTTGTTCTCGCAATTCTGCACTCGCTAGACGCTTGTTCTCGCAATTCTGCACTCGCTAGACGCTTGTTCTCGCAATTCTGCACTCGCTAGACGCTTGTTCTCGCAATTCTGCACTCGCTAGACGCTTGTTCTCGCAATTCTGCACTCGCTAGACGCTTGTTCTCGCAATTCTGCACTCGCTAGACGCTTGTTCTCGCAATTCTGCACTCGCTAGACGCTTGTTCTCGCAATTCTGCACTCGCTAGACGCTTGTTCTCGCAATTCTGCACTCGCTAGACGCTTGTTCTCGCAATTCTGCACTCGCTAGACGCTTGTTCTCGCAATTCTGCACTCGCTAGACGCTTGTTCTCGCAATTCTGCACTCGCTAGACGCTTGTTCTCGCAATTCTGCACTCGCTAGACGCTTGTTCTCGCAATTCTGCACTCGCTAGACGCTTGTTCTCGCAATTCTGCACTCGCTAGACGCTTGTTCTCGCAATTCTGCACTCGCTAGACGCTTGTTCTCGCAATTCTGCACTCGCTAGACGCTTGTTCTCGCAATTCTGCACTCGCTAGACGCTTGTTCTCGCAATTCTGCACTCGCTAGACGCTTGTTCTCGCAATTCTGCACTCGCTAGACGCTTGTTCTCGCAATTCTGCACTCGCTAGACGCTTGTTCTCGCAATTCTGCACTCGCTAGACGCTTGTTCTCGCAATTCTGCACTCGCTAGACGCTTGTTCTCGCAATTCTGCACTCGCTAGACGCTTGTTCTCGCAATTCTGCACTCGCTAGACGCTTGTTCTCGCAATTCTGCACTCGCTAGACGCTTGTTCTCGCAATTCTGCACTCGCTAGACGCTTGTTCTCGCAATTCTGCACTCGCTAGACGCTTGTTCTCGCAATTCTGCACTCGCTAGACGCTTGTTCTCGCAATTCTGCACTCGCTAGACGCTTGTTCTCGCAATTCTGCACTCGCTAGACGCTTGTTCTCGCAATTCTGCACTCGCTAGACGCTTGTTCTCGCAATTCTGCACTCGCTAGACGCTTGTTCTCGCAATTCTGCACTCGCTAGACGCTTGTTCTCGCAATTCTGCACTCGCTAGACGCTTGTTCTCGCAATTCTGCACTCGCTAGACGCTTGTTCTCGCAATTCTGCACTCGCTAGACGCTTGTTCTCGCAATTCTGCACTCGCTAGACGCTTGTTCTCGCAATTCTGCACTCGCTAGACGCTTGTTCTCGCAATTCTGCACTCGCTAGACGCTTGTTCTCGCAATTCTGCACTCGCTAGACGCTTGTTCTCGCAATTCTGCACTCGCTAGACGCTTGTTCTCGCAATTCTGCACTCGCTAGACGCTTGTTCTCGCAATTCTGCACTCGCTAGACGCTTGTTCTCGCAATTCTGCACTCGCTAGACGCTTGTTCTCGCAATTCTGCACTCGCTAGACGCTTGTTCTCGCAATTCTGCACTCGCTAGACGCTTGTTCTCGCAATTCTGCACTCGCTAGACGCTTGTTCTCGCAATTCTGCACTCGCTAGACGCTTGTTCTCGCAATTCTGCACTCGCTAGACGCTTGTTCTCGCAATTCTGCACTCGCTAGACGCTTGTTCTCGCAATTCTGCACTCGCTAGACGCTTGTTCTCGCAATTCTGCACTCGCTAGACGCTTGTTCTCGCAATTCTGCACTCGCTAGACGCTTGTTCTCGCAATTCTGCACTCGCTAGACGCTTGTTCTCGCAATTCTGCACTCGCTAGACGCTTGTTCTCGCAATTCTGCACTCGCTAGACGCTTGTTCTCGCAATTCTGCACTCGCTAGACGCTTGTTCTCGCAATTCTGCACTCGCTAGACGCTTGTTCTCGCAATTCTGCACTCGCTAGACGCTTGTTCTCGCAATTCTGCACTCGCTAGACGCTTGTTCTCGCAATTCTGCACTCGCTAGACGCTTGTTCTCGCAATTCTGCACTCGCTAGACGCTTGTTCTCGCAATTCTGCACTCGCTAGACGCTTGTTCTCGCAATTCTGCACTCGCTAGACGCTTGTTCTCGCAATTCTGCACTCGCTAGACGCTTGTTCTCGCAATTCTGCACTCGCTAGACGCTTGTTCTCGCAATTCTGCACTCGCTAGACGCTTGTTCTCGCAATTCTGCACTCGCTAGACGCTTGTTCTCGCAATTCTGCACTCGCTAGACGCTTGTTCTCGCAATTCTGCACTCGCTAGACGCTTGTTCTCGCAATTCTGCACTCGCTAGACGCTTGTTCTCGCAATTCTGCACTCGCTAGACGCTTGTTCTCGCAATTCTGCACTCGCTAGACGCTTGTTCTCGCAATTCTGCACTCGCTAGACGCTTGTTCTCGCAATTCTGCACTCGCTAGACGCTTGTTCTCGCAATTCTGCACTCGCTAGACGCTTGTTCTCGCAATTCTGCACTCGCTAGACGCTTGTTCTCGCAATTCTGCACTCGCTAGACGCTTGTTCTCGCAATTCTGCACTCGCTAGACGCTTGTTCTCGCAATTCTGCACTCGCTAGACGCTTGTTCTCGCAATTCTGCACTCGCTAGACGCTTGTTCTCGCAATTCTGCACTCGCTAGACGCTTGTTCTCGCAATTCTGCACTCGCTAGACGCTTGTTCTCGCAATTCTGCACTCGCTAGACGCTTGTTCTCGCAATTCTGCACTCGCTAGACGCTTGTTCTCGCAATTCTGCACTCGCTAGACGCTTGTTCTCGCAATTCTGCACTCGCTAGACGCTTGTTCTCGCAATTCTGCACTCGCTAGACGCTTGTTCTCGCAATTCTGCACTCGCTAGACGCTTGTTCTCGCAATTCTGCACTCGCTAGACGCTTGTTCTCGCAATTCTGCACTCGCTAGACGCTTGTTCTCGCAATTCTGCACTCGCTAGACGCTTGTTCTCGCAATTCTGCACTCGCTAGACGCTTGTTCTCGCAATTCTGCACTCGCTAGACGCTTGTTCTCGCAATTCTGCACTCGCTAGACGCTTGTTCTCGCAATTCTGCACTCGCTAGACGCTTGTTCTCGCAATTCTGCACTCGCTAGACGCTTGTTCTCGCAATTCTGCACTCGCTAGACGCTTGTTCTCGCAATTCTGCACTCGCTAGACGCTTGTTCTCGCAATTCTGCACTCGCTAGACGCTTGTTCTCGCAATTCTGCACTCGCTAGACGCTTGTTCTCGCAATTCTGCACTCGCTAGACGCTTGTTCTCGCAATTCTGCACTCGCTAGACGCTTGTTCTCGCAATTCTGCACTCGCTAGACGCTTGTTCTCGCAATTCTGCACTCGCTAGACGCTTGTTCTCGCAATTCTGCACTCGCTAGACGCTTGTTCTCGCAATTCTGCACTCGCTAGACGCTTGTTCTCGCAATTCTGCACTCGCTAGACGCTTGTTCTCGCAATTCTGCACTCGCTAGACGCTTGTTCTCGCAATTCTGCACTCGCTAGACGCTTGTTCTCGCAATTCTGCACTCGCTAGACGCTTGTTCTCGCAATTCTGCACTCGCTAGACGCTTGTTCTCGCAATTCTGCACTCGCTAGACGCTTGTTCTCGCAATTCTGCACTCGCTAGACGCTTGTTCTCGCAATTCTGCACTCGCTAGACGCTTGTTCTCGCAATTCTGCACTCGCTAGACGCTTGTTCTCGCAATTCTGCACTCGCTAGACGCTTGTTCTCGCAATTCTGCACTCGCTAGACGCTTGTTCTCGCAATTCTGCACTCGCTAGACGCTTGTTCTCGCAATTCTGCACTCGCTAGACGCTTGTTCTCGCAATTCTGCACTCGCTAGACGCTTGTTCTCGCAATTCTGCACTCGCTAGACGCTTGTTCTCGCAATTCTGCACTCGCTAGACGCTTGTTCTCGCAATTCTGCACTCGCTAGACGCTTGTTCTCGCAATTCTGCACTCGCTAGACGCTTGTTCTCGCAATTCTGCACTCGCTAGACGCTTGTTCTCGCAATTCTGCACTCGCTAGACGCTTGTTCTCGCAATTCTGCACTCGCTAGACGCTTGTTCTCGCAATTCTGCACTCGCTAGACGCTTGTTCTCGCAATTCTGCACTCGCTAGACGCTTGTTCTCGCAATTCTGCACTCGCTAGACGCTTGTTCTCGCAATTCTGCACTCGCTAGACGCTTGTTCTCGCAATTCTGCACTCGCTAGACGCTTGTTCTCGCAATTCTGCACTCGCTAGACGCTTGTTCTCGCAATTCTGCACTCGCTAGACGCTTGTTCTCGCAATTCTGCACTCGCTAGACGCTTGTTCTCGCAATTCTGCACTCGCTAGACGCTTGTTCTCGCAATTCTGCACTCGCTAGACGCTTGTTCTCGCAATTCTGCACTCGCTAGACGCTTGTTCTCGCAATTCTGCACTCGCTAGACGCTTGTTCTCGCAATTCTGCACTCGCTAGACGCTTGTTCTCGCAATTCTGCACTCGCTAGACGCTTGTTCTCGCAATTCTGCACTCGCTAGACGCTTGTTCTCGCAATTCTGCACTCGCTAGACGCTTGTTCTCGCAATTCTGCACTCGCTAGACGCTTGTTCTCGCAATTCTGCACTCGCTAGACGCTTGTTCTCGCAATTCTGCACTCGCTAGACGCTTGTTCTCGCAATTCTGCACTCGCTAGACGCTTGTTCTCGCAATTCTGCACTCGCTAGACGCTTGTTCTCGCAATTCTGCACTCGCTAGACGCTTGTTCTCGCAATTCTGCACTCGCTAGACGCTTGTTCTCGCAATTCTGCACTCGCTAGACGCTTGTTCTCGCAATTCTGCACTCGCTAGACGCTTGTTCTCGCAATTCTGCACTCGCTAGACGCTTGTTCTCGCAATTCTGCACTCGCTAGACGCTTGTTCTCGCAATTCTGCACTCGCTAGACGCTTGTTCTCGCAATTCTGCACTCGCTAGACGCTTGTTCTCGCAATTCTGCACTCGCTAGACGCTTGTTCTCGCAATTCTGCACTCGCTAGACGCTTGTTCTCGCAATTCTGCACTCGCTAGACGCTTGTTCTCGCAATTCTGCACTCGCTAGACGCTTGTTCTCGCAATTCTGCACTCGCTAGACGCTTGTTCTCGCAATTCTGCACTCGCTAGACGCTTGTTCTCGCAATTCTGCACTCGCTAGACGCTTGTTCTCGCAATTCTGCACTCGCTAGACGCTTGTTCTCGCAATTCTGCACTCGCTAGACGCTTGTTCTCGCAATTCTGCACTCGCTAGACGCTTGTTCTCGCAATTCTGCACTCGCTAGACGCTTGTTCTCGCAATTCTGCACTCGCTAGACGCTTGTTCTCGCAATTCTGCACTCGCTAGACGCTTGTTCTCGCAATTCTGCACTCGCTAGACGCTTGTTCTCGCAATTCTGCACTCGCTAGACGCTTGTTCTCGCAATTCTGCACTCGCTAGACGCTTGTTCTCGCAATTCTGCACTCGCTAGACGCTTGTTCTCGCAATTCTGCACTCGCTAGACGCTTGTTCTCGCAATTCTGCACTCGCTAGACGCTTGTTCTCGCAATTCTGCACTCGCTAGACGCTTGTTCTCGCAATTCTGCACTCGCTAGACGCTTGTTCTCGCAATTCTGCACTCGCTAGACGCTTGTTCTCGCAATTCTGCACTCGCTAGACGCTTGTTCTCGCAATTCTGCACTCGCTAGACGCTTGTTCTCGCAATTCTGCACTCGCTAGACGCTTGTTCTCGCAATTCTGCACTCGCTAGACGCTTGTTCTCGCAATTCTGCACTCGCTAGACGCTTGTTCTCGCAATTCTGCACTCGCTAGACGCTTGTTCTCGCAATTCTGCACTCGCTAGACGCTTGTTCTCGCAATTCTGCACTCGCTAGACGCTTGTTCTCGCAATTCTGCACTCGCTAGACGCTTGTTCTCGCAATTCTGCACTCGCTAGACGCTTGTTCTCGCAATTCTGCACTCGCTAGACGCTTGTTCTCGCAATTCTGCACTCGCTAGACGCTTGTTCTCGCAATTCTGCACTCGCTAGACGCTTGTTCTCGCAATTCTGCACTCGCTAGACGCTTGTTCTCGCAATTCTGCACTCGCTAGACGCTTGTTCTCGCAATTCTGCACTCGCTAGACGCTTGTTCTCGCAATTCTGCACTCGCTAGACGCTTGTTCTCGCAATTCTGCACTCGCTAGACGCTTGTTCTCGCAATTCTGCACTCGCTAGACGCTTGTTCTCGCAATTCTGCACTCGCTAGACGCTTGTTCTCGCAATTCTGCACTCGCTAGACGCTTGTTCTCGCAATTCTGCACTCGCTAGACGCTTGTTCTCGCAATTCTGCACTCGCTAGACGCTTGTTCTCGCAATTCTGCACTCGCTAGACGCTTGTTCTCGCAATTCTGCACTCGCTAGACGCTTGTTCTCGCAATTCTGCACTCGCTAGACGCTTGTTCTCGCAATTCTGCACTCGCTAGACGCTTGTTCTCGCAATTCTGCACTCGCTAGACGCTTGTTCTCGCAATTCTGCACTCGCTAGACGCTTGTTCTCGCAATTCTGCACTCGCTAGACGCTTGTTCTCGCAATTCTGCACTCGCTAGACGCTTGTTCTCGCAATTCTGCACTCGCTAGACGCTTGTTCTCGCAATTCTGCACTCGCTAGACGCTTGTTCTCGCAATTCTGCACTCGCTAGACGCTTGTTCTCGCAATTCTGCACTCGCTAGACGCTTGTTCTCGCAATTCTGCACTCGCTAGACGCTTGTTCTCGCAATTCTGCACTCGCTAGACGCTTGTTCTCGCAATTCTGCACTCGCTAGACGCTTGTTCTCGCAATTCTGCACTCGCTAGACGCTTGTTCTCGCAATTCTGCACTCGCTAGACGCTTGTTCTCGCAATTCTGCACTCGCTAGACGCTTGTTCTCGCAATTCTGCACTCGCTAGACGCTTGTTCTCGCAATTCTGCACTCGCTAGACGCTTGTTCTCGCAATTCTGCACTCGCTAGACGCTTGTTCTCGCAATTCTGCACTCGCTAGACGCTTGTTCTCGCAATTCTGCACTCGCTAGACGCTTGTTCTCGCAATTCTGCACTCGCTAGACGCTTGTTCTCGCAATTCTGCACTCGCTAGACGCTTGTTCTCGCAATTCTGCACTCGCTAGACGCTTGTTCTCGCAATTCTGCACTCGCTAGACGCTTGTTCTCGCAATTCTGCACTCGCTAGACGCTTGTTCTCGCAATTCTGCACTCGCTAGACGCTTGTTCTCGCAATTCTGCACTCGCTAGACGCTTGTTCTCGCAATTCTGCACTCGCTAGACGCTTGTTCTCGCAATTCTGCACTCGCTAGACGCTTGTTCTCGCAATTCTGCACTCGCTAGACGCTTGTTCTCGCAATTCTGCACTCGCTAGACGCTTGTTCTCGCAATTCTGCACTCGCTAGACGCTTGTTCTCGCAATTCTGCACTCGCTAGACGCTTGTTCTCGCAATTCTGCACTCGCTAGACGCTTGTTCTCGCAATTCTGCACTCGCTAGACGCTTGTTCTCGCAATTCTGCACTCGCTAGACGCTTGTTCTCGCAATTCTGCACTCGCTAGACGCTTGTTCTCGCAATTCTGCACTCGCTAGACGCTTGTTCTCGCAATTCTGCACTCGCTAGACGCTTGTTCTCGCAATTCTGCACTCGCTAGACGCTTGTTCTCGCAATTCTGCACTCGCTAGACGCTTGTTCTCGCAATTCTGCACTCGCTAGACGCTTGTTCTCGCAATTCTGCACTCGCTAGACGCTTGTTCTCGCAATTCTGCACTCGCTAGACGCTTGTTCTCGCAATTCTGCACTCGCTAGACGCTTGTTCTCGCAATTCTGCACTCGCTAGACGCTTGTTCTCGCAATTCTGCACTCGCTAGACGCTTGTTCTCGCAATTCTGCACTCGCTAGACGCTTGTTCTCGCAATTCTGCACTCGCTAGACGCTTGTTCTCGCAATTCTGCACTCGCTAGACGCTTGTTCTCGCAATTCTGCACTCGCTAGACGCTTGTTCTCGCAATTCTGCACTCGCTAGACGCTTGTTCTCGCAATTCTGCACTCGCTAGACGCTTGTTCTCGCAATTCTGCACTCGCTAGACGCTTGTTCTCGCAATTCTGCACTCGCTAGACGCTTGTTCTCGCAATTCTGCACTCGCTAGACGCTTGTTCTCGCAATTCTGCACTCGCTAGACGCTTGTTCTCGCAATTCTGCACTCGCTAGACGCTTGTTCTCGCAATTCTGCACTCGCTAGACGCTTGTTCTCGCAATTCTGCACTCGCTAGACGCTTGTTCTCGCAATTCTGCACTCGCTAGACGCTTGTTCTCGCAATTCTGCACTCGCTAGACGCTTGTTCTCGCAATTCTGCACTCGCTAGACGCTTGTTCTCGCAATTCTGCACTCGCTAGACGCTTGTTCTCGCAATTCTGCACTCGCTAGACGCTTGTTCTCGCAATTCTGCACTCGCTAGACGCTTGTTCTCGCAATTCTGCACTCGCTAGACGCTTGTTCTCGCAATTCTGCACTCGCTAGACGCTTGTTCTCGCAATTCTGCACTCGCTAGACGCTTGTTCTCGCAATTCTGCACTCGCTAGACGCTTGTTCTCGCAATTCTGCACTCGCTAGACGCTTGTTCTCGCAATTCTGCACTCGCTAGACGCTTGTTCTCGCAATTCTGCACTCGCTAGACGCTTGTTCTCGCAATTCTGCACTCGCTAGACGCTTGTTCTCGCAATTCTGCACTCGCTAGACGCTTGTTCTCGCAATTCTGCACTCGCTAGACGCTTGTTCTCGCAATTCTGCACTCGCTAGACGCTTGTTCTCGCAATTCTGCACTCGCTAGACGCTTGTTCTCGCAATTCTGCACTCGCTAGACGCTTGTTCTCGCAATTCTGCACTCGCTAGACGCTTGTTCTCGCAATTCTGCACTCGCTAGACGCTTGTTCTCGCAATTCTGCACTCGCTAGACGCTTGTTCTCGCAATTCTGCACTCGCTAGACGCTTGTTCTCGCAATTCTGCACTCGCTAGACGCTTGTTCTCGCAATTCTGCACTCGCTAGACGCTTGTTCTCGCAATTCTGCACTCGCTAGACGCTTGTTCTCGCAATTCTGCACTCGCTAGACGCTTGTTCTCGCAATTCTGCACTCGCTAGACGCTTGTTCTCGCAATTCTGCACTCGCTAGACGCTTGTTCTCGCAATTCTGCACTCGCTAGACGCTTGTTCTCGCAATTCTGCACTCGCTAGACGCTTGTTCTCGCAATTCTGCACTCGCTAGACGCTTGTTCTCGCAATTCTGCACTCGCTAGACGCTTGTTCTCGCAATTCTGCACTCGCTAGACGCTTGTTCTCGCAATTCTGCACTCGCTAGACGCTTGTTCTCGCAATTCTGCACTCGCTAGACGCTTGTTCTCGCAATTCTGCACTCGCTAGACGCTTGTTCTCGCAATTCTGCACTCGCTAGACGCTTGTTCTCGCAATTCTGCACTCGCTAGACGCTTGTTCTCGCAATTCTGCACTCGCTAGACGCTTGTTCTCGCAATTCTGCACTCGCTAGACGCTTGTTCTCGCAATTCTGCACTCGCTAGACGCTTGTTCTCGCAATTCTGCACTCGCTAGACGCTTGTTCTCGCAATTCTGCACTCGCTAGACGCTTGTTCTCGCAATTCTGCACTCGCTAGACGCTTGTTCTCGCAATTCTGCACTCGCTAGACGCTTGTTCTCGCAATTCTGCACTCGCTAGACGCTTGTTCTCGCAATTCTGCACTCGCTAGACGCTTGTTCTCGCAATTCTGCACTCGCTAGACGCTTGTTCTCGCAATTCTGCACTCGCTAGACGCTTGTTCTCGCAATTCTGCACTCGCTAGACGCTTGTTCTCGCAATTCTGCACTCGCTAGACGCTTGTTCTCGCAATTCTGCACTCGCTAGACGCTTGTTCTCGCAATTCTGCACTCGCTAGACGCTTGTTCTCGCAATTCTGCACTCGCTAGACGCTTGTTCTCGCAATTCTGCACTCGCTAGACGCTTGTTCTCGCAATTCTGCACTCGCTAGACGCTTGTTCTCGCAATTCTGCACTCGCTAGACGCTTGTTCTCGCAATTCTGCACTCGCTAGACGCTTGTTCTCGCAATTCTGCACTCGCTAGACGCTTGTTCTCGCAATTCTGCACTCGCTAGACGCTTGTTCTCGCAATTCTGCACTCGCTAGACGCTTGTTCTCGCAATTCTGCACTCGCTAGACGCTTGTTCTCGCAATTCTGCACTCGCTAGACGCTTGTTCTCGCAATTCTGCACTCGCTAGACGCTTGTTCTCGCAATTCTGCACTCGCTAGACGCTTGTTCTCGCAATTCTGCACTCGCTAGACGCTTGTTCTCGCAATTCTGCACTCGCTAGACGCTTGTTCTCGCAATTCTGCACTCGCTAGACGCTTGTTCTCGCAATTCTGCACTCGCTAGACGCTTGTTCTCGCAATTCTGCACTCGCTAGACGCTTGTTCTCGCAATTCTGCACTCGCTAGACGCTTGTTCTCGCAATTCTGCACTCGCTAGACGCTTGTTCTCGCAATTCTGCACTCGCTAGACGCTTGTTCTCGCAATTCTGCACTCGCTAGACGCTTGTTCTCGCAATTCTGCACTCGCTAGACGCTTGTTCTCGCAATTCTGCACTCGCTAGACGCTTGTTCTCGCAATTCTGCACTCGCTAGACGCTTGTTCTCGCAATTCTGCACTCGCTAGACGCTTGTTCTCGCAATTCTGCACTCGCTAGACGCTTGTTCTCGCAATTCTGCACTCGCTAGACGCTTGTTCTCGCAATTCTGCACTCGCTAGACGCTTGTTCTCGCAATTCTGCACTCGCTAGACGCTTGTTCTCGCAATTCTGCACTCGCTAGACGCTTGTTCTCGCAATTCTGCACTCGCTAGACGCTTGTTCTCGCAATTCTGCACTCGCTAGACGCTTGTTCTCGCAATTCTGCACTCGCTAGACGCTTGTTCTCGCAATTCTGCACTCGCTAGACGCTTGTTCTCGCAATTCTGCACTCGCTAGACGCTTGTTCTCGCAATTCTGCACTCGCTAGACGCTTGTTCTCGCAATTCTGCACTCGCTAGACGCTTGTTCTCGCAATTCTGCACTCGCTAGACGCTTGTTCTCGCAATTCTGCACTCGCTAGACGCTTGTTCTCGCAATTCTGCACTCGCTAGACGCTTGTTCTCGCAATTCTGCACTCGCTAGACGCTTGTTCTCGCAATTCTGCACTCGCTAGACGCTTGTTCTCGCAATTCTGCACTCGCTAGACGCTTGTTCTCGCAATTCTGCACTCGCTAGACGCTTGTTCTCGCAATTCTGCACTCGCTAGACGCTTGTTCTCGCAATTCTGCACTCGCTAGACGCTTGTTCTCGCAATTCTGCACTCGCTAGACGCTTGTTCTCGCAATTCTGCACTCGCTAGACGCTTGTTCTCGCAATTCTGCACTCGCTAGACGCTTGTTCTCGCAATTCTGCACTCGCTAGACGCTTGTTCTCGCAATTCTGCACTCGCTAGACGCTTGTTCTCGCAATTCTGCACTCGCTAGACGCTTGTTCTCGCAATTCTGCACTCGCTAGACGCTTGTTCTCGCAATTCTGCACTCGCTAGACGCTTGTTCTCGCAATTCTGCACTCGCTAGACGCTTGTTCTCGCAATTCTGCACTCGCTAGACGCTTGTTCTCGCAATTCTGCACTCGCTAGACGCTTGTTCTCGCAATTCTGCACTCGCTAGACGCTTGTTCTCGCAATTCTGCACTCGCTAGACGCTTGTTCTCGCAATTCTGCACTCGCTAGACGCTTGTTCTCGCAATTCTGCACTCGCTAGACGCTTGTTCTCGCAATTCTGCACTCGCTAGACGCTTGTTCTCGCAATTCTGCACTCGCTAGACGCTTGTTCTCGCAATTCTGCACTCGCTAGACGCTTGTTCTCGCAATTCTGCACTCGCTAGACGCTTGTTCTCGCAATTCTGCACTCGCTAGACGCTTGTTCTCGCAATTCTGCACTCGCTAGACGCTTGTTCTCGCAATTCTGCACTCGCTAGACGCTTGTTCTCGCAATTCTGCACTCGCTAGACGCTTGTTCTCGCAATTCTGCACTCGCTAGACGCTTGTTCTCGCAATTCTGCACTCGCTAGACGCTTGTTCTCGCAATTCTGCACTCGCTAGACGCTTGTTCTCGCAATTCTGCACTCGCTAGACGCTTGTTCTCGCAATTCTGCACTCGCTAGACGCTTGTTCTCGCAATTCTGCACTCGCTAGACGCTTGTTCTCGCAATTCTGCACTCGCTAGACGCTTGTTCTCGCAATTCTGCACTCGCTAGACGCTTGTTCTCGCAATTCTGCACTCGCTAGACGCTTGTTCTCGCAATTCTGCACTCGCTAGACGCTTGTTCTCGCAATTCTGCACTCGCTAGACGCTTGTTCTCGCAATTCTGCACTCGCTAGACGCTTGTTCTCGCAATTCTGCACTCGCTAGACGCTTGTTCTCGCAATTCTGCACTCGCTAGACGCTTGTTCTCGCAATTCTGCACTCGCTAGACGCTTGTTCTCGCAATTCTGCACTCGCTAGACGCTTGTTCTCGCAATTCTGCACTCGCTAGACGCTTGTTCTCGCAATTCTGCACTCGCTAGACGCTTGTTCTCGCAATTCTGCACTCGCTAGACGCTTGTTCTCGCAATTCTGCACTCGCTAGACGCTTGTTCTCGCAATTCTGCACTCGCTAGACGCTTGTTCTCGCAATTCTGCACTCGCTAGACGCTTGTTCTCGCAATTCTGCACTCGCTAGACGCTTGTTCTCGCAATTCTGCACTCGCTAGACGCTTGTTCTCGCAATTCTGCACTCGCTAGACGCTTGTTCTCGCAATTCTGCACTCGCTAGACGCTTGTTCTCGCAATTCTGCACTCGCTAGACGCTTGTTCTCGCAATTCTGCACTCGCTAGACGCTTGTTCTCGCAATTCTGCACTCGCTAGACGCTTGTTCTCGCAATTCTGCACTCGCTAGACGCTTGTTCTCGCAATTCTGCACTCGCTAGACGCTTGTTCTCGCAATTCTGCACTCGCTAGACGCTTGTTCTCGCAATTCTGCACTCGCTAGACGCTTGTTCTCGCAATTCTGCACTCGCTAGACGCTTGTTCTCGCAATTCTGCACTCGCTAGACGCTTGTTCTCGCAATTCTGCACTCGCTAGACGCTTGTTCTCGCAATTCTGCACTCGCTAGACGCTTGTTCTCGCAATTCTGCACTCGCTAGACGCTTGTTCTCGCAATTCTGCACTCGCTAGACGCTTGTTCTCGCAATTCTGCACTCGCTAGACGCTTGTTCTCGCAATTCTGCACTCGCTAGACGCTTGTTCTCGCAATTCTGCACTCGCTAGACGCTTGTTCTCGCAATTCTGCACTCGCTAGACGCTTGTTCTCGCAATTCTGCACTCGCTAGACGCTTGTTCTCGCAATTCTGCACTCGCTAGACGCTTGTTCTCGCAATTCTGCACTCGCTAGACGCTTGTTCTCGCAATTCTGCACTCGCTAGACGCTTGTTCTCGCAATTCTGCACTCGCTAGACGCTTGTTCTCGCAATTCTGCACTCGCTAGACGCTTGTTCTCGCAATTCTGCACTCGCTAGACGCTTGTTCTCGCAATTCTGCACTCGCTAGACGCTTGTTCTCGCAATTCTGCACTCGCTAGACGCTTGTTCTCGCAATTCTGCACTCGCTAGACGCTTGTTCTCGCAATTCTGCACTCGCTAGACGCTTGTTCTCGCAATTCTGCACTCGCTAGACGCTTGTTCTCGCAATTCTGCACTCGCTAGACGCTTGTTCTCGCAATTCTGCACTCGCTAGACGCTTGTTCTCGCAATTCTGCACTCGCTAGACGCTTGTTCTCGCAATTCTGCACTCGCTAGACGCTTGTTCTCGCAATTCTGCACTCGCTAGACGCTTGTTCTCGCAATTCTGCACTCGCTAGACGCTTGTTCTCGCAATTCTGCACTCGCTAGACGCTTGTTCTCGCAATTCTGCACTCGCTAGACGCTTGTTCTCGCAATTCTGCACTCGCTAGACGCTTGTTCTCGCAATTCTGCACTCGCTAGACGCTTGTTCTCGCAATTCTGCACTCGCTAGACGCTTGTTCTCGCAATTCTGCACTCGCTAGACGCTTGTTCTCGCAATTCTGCACTCGCTAGACGCTTGTTCTCGCAATTCTGCACTCGCTAGACGCTTGTTCTCGCAATTCTGCACTCGCTAGACGCTTGTTCTCGCAATTCTGCACTCGCTAGACGCTTGTTCTCGCAATTCTGCACTCGCTAGACGCTTGTTCTCGCAATTCTGCACTCGCTAGACGCTTGTTCTCGCAATTCTGCACTCGCTAGACGCTTGTTCTCGCAATTCTGCACTCGCTAGACGCTTGTTCTCGCAATTCTGCACTCGCTAGACGCTTGTTCTCGCAATTCTGCACTCGCTAGACGCTTGTTCTCGCAATTCTGCACTCGCTAGACGCTTGTTCTCGCAATTCTGCACTCGCTAGACGCTTGTTCTCGCAATTCTGCACTCGCTAGACGCTTGTTCTCGCAATTCTGCACTCGCTAGACGCTTGTTCTCGCAATTCTGCACTCGCTAGACGCTTGTTCTCGCAATTCTGCACTCGCTAGACGCTTGTTCTCGCAATTCTGCACTCGCTAGACGCTTGTTCTCGCAATTCTGCACTCGCTAGACGCTTGTTCTCGCAATTCTGCACTCGCTAGACGCTTGTTCTCGCAATTCTGCACTCGCTAGACGCTTGTTCTCGCAATTCTGCACTCGCTAGACGCTTGTTCTCGCAATTCTGCACTCGCTAGACGCTTGTTCTCGCAATTCTGCACTCGCTAGACGCTTGTTCTCGCAATTCTGCACTCGCTAGACGCTTGTTCTCGCAATTCTGCACTCGCTAGACGCTTGTTCTCGCAATTCTGCACTCGCTAGACGCTTGTTCTCGCAATTCTGCACTCGCTAGACGCTTGTTCTCGCAATTCTGCACTCGCTAGACGCTTGTTCTCGCAATTCTGCACTCGCTAGACGCTTGTTCTCGCAATTCTGCACTCGCTAGACGCTTGTTCTCGCAATTCTGCACTCGCTAGACGCTTGTTCTCGCAATTCTGCACTCGCTAGACGCTTGTTCTCGCAATTCTGCACTCGCTAGACGCTTGTTCTCGCAATTCTGCACTCGCTAGACGCTTGTTCTCGCAATTCTGCACTCGCTAGACGCTTGTTCTCGCAATTCTGCACTCGCTAGACGCTTGTTCTCGCAATTCTGCACTCGCTAGACGCTTGTTCTCGCAATTCTGCACTCGCTAGACGCTTGTTCTCGCAATTCTGCACTCGCTAGACGCTTGTTCTCGCAATTCTGCACTCGCTAGACGCTTGTTCTCGCAATTCTGCACTCGCTAGACGCTTGTTCTCGCAATTCTGCACTCGCTAGACGCTTGTTCTCGCAATTCTGCACTCGCTAGACGCTTGTTCTCGCAATTCTGCACTCGCTAGACGCTTGTTCTCGCAATTCTGCACTCGCTAGACGCTTGTTCTCGCAATTCTGCACTCGCTAGACGCTTGTTCTCGCAATTCTGCACTCGCTAGACGCTTGTTCTCGCAATTCTGCACTCGCTAGACGCTTGTTCTCGCAATTCTGCACTCGCTAGACGCTTGTTCTCGCAATTCTGCACTCGCTAGACGCTTGTTCTCGCAATTCTGCACTCGCTAGACGCTTGTTCTCGCAATTCTGCACTCGCTAGACGCTTGTTCTCGCAATTCTGCACTCGCTAGACGCTTGTTCTCGCAATTCTGCACTCGCTAGACGCTTGTTCTCGCAATTCTGCACTCGCTAGACGCTTGTTCTCGCAATTCTGCACTCGCTAGACGCTTGTTCTCGCAATTCTGCACTCGCTAGACGCTTGTTCTCGCAATTCTGCACTCGCTAGACGCTTGTTCTCGCAATTCTGCACTCGCTAGACGCTTGTTCTCGCAATTCTGCACTCGCTAGACGCTTGTTCTCGCAATTCTGCACTCGCTAGACGCTTGTTCTCGCAATTCTGCACTCGCTAGACGCTTGTTCTCGCAATTCTGCACTCGCTAGACGCTTGTTCTCGCAATTCTGCACTCGCTAGACGCTTGTTCTCGCAATTCTGCACTCGCTAGACGCTTGTTCTCGCAATTCTGCACTCGCTAGACGCTTGTTCTCGCAATTCTGCACTCGCTAGACGCTTGTTCTCGCAATTCTGCACTCGCTAGACGCTTGTTCTCGCAATTCTGCACTCGCTAGACGCTTGTTCTCGCAATTCTGCACTCGCTAGACGCTTGTTCTCGCAATTCTGCACTCGCTAGACGCTTGTTCTCGCAATTCTGCACTCGCTAGACGCTTGTTCTCGCAATTCTGCACTCGCTAGACGCTTGTTCTCGCAATTCTGCACTCGCTAGACGCTTGTTCTCGCAATTCTGCACTCGCTAGACGCTTGTTCTCGCAATTCTGCACTCGCTAGACGCTTGTTCTCGCAATTCTGCACTCGCTAGACGCTTGTTCTCGCAATTCTGCACTCGCTAGACGCTTGTTCTCGCAATTCTGCACTCGCTAGACGCTTGTTCTCGCAATTCTGCACTCGCTAGACGCTTGTTCTCGCAATTCTGCACTCGCTAGACGCTTGTTCTCGCAATTCTGCACTCGCTAGACGCTTGTTCTCGCAATTCTGCACTCGCTAGACGCTTGTTCTCGCAATTCTGCACTCGCTAGACGCTTGTTCTCGCAATTCTGCACTCGCTAGACGCTTGTTCTCGCAATTCTGCACTCGCTAGACGCTTGTTCTCGCAATTCTGCACTCGCTAGACGCTTGTTCTCGCAATTCTGCACTCGCTAGACGCTTGTTCTCGCAATTCTGCACTCGCTAGACGCTTGTTCTCGCAATTCTGCACTCGCTAGACGCTTGTTCTCGCAATTCTGCACTCGCTAGACGCTTGTTCTCGCAATTCTGCACTCGCTAGACGCTTGTTCTCGCAATTCTGCACTCGCTAGACGCTTGTTCTCGCAATTCTGCACTCGCTAGACGCTTGTTCTCGCAATTCTGCACTCGCTAGACGCTTGTTCTCGCAATTCTGCACTCGCTAGACGCTTGTTCTCGCAATTCTGCACTCGCTAGACGCTTGTTCTCGCAATTCTGCACTCGCTAGACGCTTGTTCTCGCAATTCTGCACTCGCTAGACGCTTGTTCTCGCAATTCTGCACTCGCTAGACGCTTGTTCTCGCAATTCTGCACTCGCTAGACGCTTGTTCTCGCAATTCTGCACTCGCTAGACGCTTGTTCTCGCAATTCTGCACTCGCTAGACGCTTGTTCTCGCAATTCTGCACTCGCTAGACGCTTGTTCTCGCAATTCTGCACTCGCTAGACGCTTGTTCTCGCAATTCTGCACTCGCTAGACGCTTGTTCTCGCAATTCTGCACTCGCTAGACGCTTGTTCTCGCAATTCTGCACTCGCTAGACGCTTGTTCTCGCAATTCTGCACTCGCTAGACGCTTGTTCTCGCAATTCTGCACTCGCTAGACGCTTGTTCTCGCAATTCTGCACTCGCTAGACGCTTGTTCTCGCAATTCTGCACTCGCTAGACGCTTGTTCTCGCAATTCTGCACTCGCTAGACGCTTGTTCTCGCAATTCTGCACTCGCTAGACGCTTGTTCTCGCAATTCTGCACTCGCTAGACGCTTGTTCTCGCAATTCTGCACTCGCTAGACGCTTGTTCTCGCAATTCTGCACTCGCTAGACGCTTGTTCTCGCAATTCTGCACTCGCTAGACGCTTGTTCTCGCAATTCTGCACTCGCTAGACGCTTGTTCTCGCAATTCTGCACTCGCTAGACGCTTGTTCTCGCAATTCTGCACTCGCTAGACGCTTGTTCTCGCAATTCTGCACTCGCTAGACGCTTGTTCTCGCAATTCTGCACTCGCTAGACGCTTGTTCTCGCAATTCTGCACTCGCTAGACGCTTGTTCTCGCAATTCTGCACTCGCTAGACGCTTGTTCTCGCAATTCTGCACTCGCTAGACGCTTGTTCTCGCAATTCTGCACTCGCTAGACGCTTGTTCTCGCAATTCTGCACTCGCTAGACGCTTGTTCTCGCAATTCTGCACTCGCTAGACGCTTGTTCTCGCAATTCTGCACTCGCTAGACGCTTGTTCTCGCAATTCTGCACTCGCTAGACGCTTGTTCTCGCAATTCTGCACTCGCTAGACGCTTGTTCTCGCAATTCTGCACTCGCTAGACGCTTGTTCTCGCAATTCTGCACTCGCTAGACGCTTGTTCTCGCAATTCTGCACTCGCTAGACGCTTGTTCTCGCAATTCTGCACTCGCTAGACGCTTGTTCTCGCAATTCTGCACTCGCTAGACGCTTGTTCTCGCAATTCTGCACTCGCTAGACGCTTGTTCTCGCAATTCTGCACTCGCTAGACGCTTGTTCTCGCAATTCTGCACTCGCTAGACGCTTGTTCTCGCAATTCTGCACTCGCTAGACGCTTGTTCTCGCAATTCTGCACTCGCTAGACGCTTGTTCTCGCAATTCTGCACTCGCTAGACGCTTGTTCTCGCAATTCTGCACTCGCTAGACGCTTGTTCTCGCAATTCTGCACTCGCTAGACGCTTGTTCTCGCAATTCTGCACTCGCTAGACGCTTGTTCTCGCAATTCTGCACTCGCTAGACGCTTGTTCTCGCAATTCTGCACTCGCTAGACGCTTGTTCTCGCAATTCTGCACTCGCTAGACGCTTGTTCTCGCAATTCTGCACTCGCTAGACGCTTGTTCTCGCAATTCTGCACTCGCTAGACGCTTGTTCTCGCAATTCTGCACTCGCTAGACGCTTGTTCTCGCAATTCTGCACTCGCTAGACGCTTGTTCTCGCAATTCTGCACTCGCTAGACGCTTGTTCTCGCAATTCTGCACTCGCTAGACGCTTGTTCTCGCAATTCTGCACTCGCTAGACGCTTGTTCTCGCAATTCTGCACTCGCTAGACGCTTGTTCTCGCAATTCTGCACTCGCTAGACGCTTGTTCTCGCAATTCTGCACTCGCTAGACGCTTGTTCTCGCAATTCTGCACTCGCTAGACGCTTGTTCTCGCAATTCTGCACTCGCTAGACGCTTGTTCTCGCAATTCTGCACTCGCTAGACGCTTGTTCTCGCAATTCTGCACTCGCTAGACGCTTGTTCTCGCAATTCTGCACTCGCTAGACGCTTGTTCTCGCAATTCTGCACTCGCTAGACGCTTGTTCTCGCAATTCTGCACTCGCTAGACGCTTGTTCTCGCAATTCTGCACTCGCTAGACGCTTGTTCTCGCAATTCTGCACTCGCTAGACGCTTGTTCTCGCAATTCTGCACTCGCTAGACGCTTGTTCTCGCAATTCTGCACTCGCTAGACGCTTGTTCTCGCAATTCTGCACTCGCTAGACGCTTGTTCTCGCAATTCTGCACTCGCTAGACGCTTGTTCTCGCAATTCTGCACTCGCTAGACGCTTGTTCTCGCAATTCTGCACTCGCTAGACGCTTGTTCTCGCAATTCTGCACTCGCTAGACGCTTGTTCTCGCAATTCTGCACTCGCTAGACGCTTGTTCTCGCAATTCTGCACTCGCTAGACGCTTGTTCTCGCAATTCTGCACTCGCTAGACGCTTGTTCTCGCAATTCTGCACTCGCTAGACGCTTGTTCTCGCAATTCTGCACTCGCTAGACGCTTGTTCTCGCAATTCTGCACTCGCTAGACGCTTGTTCTCGCAATTCTGCACTCGCTAGACGCTTGTTCTCGCAATTCTGCACTCGCTAGACGCTTGTTCTCGCAATTCTGCACTCGCTAGACGCTTGTTCTCGCAATTCTGCACTCGCTAGACGCTTGTTCTCGCAATTCTGCACTCGCTAGACGCTTGTTCTCGCAATTCTGCACTCGCTAGACGCTTGTTCTCGCAATTCTGCACTCGCTAGACGCTTGTTCTCGCAATTCTGCACTCGCTAGACGCTTGTTCTCGCAATTCTGCACTCGCTAGACGCTTGTTCTCGCAATTCTGCACTCGCTAGACGCTTGTTCTCGCAATTCTGCACTCGCTAGACGCTTGTTCTCGCAATTCTGCACTCGCTAGACGCTTGTTCTCGCAATTCTGCACTCGCTAGACGCTTGTTCTCGCAATTCTGCACTCGCTAGACGCTTGTTCTCGCAATTCTGCACTCGCTAGACGCTTGTTCTCGCAATTCTGCACTCGCTAGACGCTTGTTCTCGCAATTCTGCACTCGCTAGACGCTTGTTCTCGCAATTCTGCACTCGCTAGACGCTTGTTCTCGCAATTCTGCACTCGCTAGACGCTTGTTCTCGCAATTCTGCACTCGCTAGACGCTTGTTCTTGCAATTCTGCACTCGCTAGACGCTTGTTCTCGCAATTCTGCACTCGCTAGACGCTTGTTCTCGCAATTCTGCACTCGCTAGACGCTTGTTCTCGCAATTCTGCACTCGCTAGACGCTTGTTCTCGCAATTCTGCACTCGCTAGACGCTTGTTCTCGCAATTCTGCACTCGCTAGACGCTTGTTCTCGCAATTCTGCACTCGCTAGACGCTTGTTCTCGCAATTCTGCACTCGCTAGACGCTTGTTCTCGCAATTCTGCACTCGCTAGACGCTTGTTCTCGCAATTCTGCACTCGCTAGACGCTTGTTCTCGCAATTCTGCACTCGCTAGACGCTTGTTCTCGCAATTCTGCACTCGCTAGACGCTTGTTCTCGCAATTCTGCACTCGCTAGACGCTTGTTCTCGCAATTCTGCACTCGCTAGACGCTTGTTCTCGCAATTCTGCACTCGCTAGACGCTTGTTCTCGCAATTCTGCACTCGCTAGACGCTTGTTCTCGCAATTCTGCACTCGCTAGACGCTTGTTCTCGCAATTCTGCACTCGCTAGACGCTTGTTCTCGCAATTCTGCACTCGCTAGACGCTTGTTCTCGCAATTCTGCACTCGCTAGACGCTTGTTCTCGCAATTCTGCACTCGCTAGACGCTTGTTCTCGCAATTCTGCACTCGCTAGACGCTTGTTCTCGCAATTCTGCACTCGCTAGACGCTTGTTCTCGCAATTCTGCACTCGCTAGACGCTTGTTCTCGCAATTCTGCACTCGCTAGACGCTTGTTCTCGCAATTCTGCACTCGCTAGACGCTTGTTCTCGCAATTCTGCACTCGCTAGACGCTTGTTCTCGCAATTCTGCACTCGCTAGACGCTTGTTCTCGCAATTCTGCACTCGCTAGACGCTTGTTCTCGCAATTCTGCACTCGCTAGACGCTTGTTCTCGCAATTCTGCACTCGCTAGACGCTTGTTCTCGCAATTCTGCACTCGCTAGACGCTTGTTCTCGCAATTCTGCACTCGCTAGACGCTTGTTCTCGCAATTCTGCACTCGCTAGACGCTTGTTCTCGCAATTCTGCACTCGCTAGACGCTTGTTCTCGCAATTCTGCACTCGCTAGACGCTTGTTCTCGCAATTCTGCACTCGCTAGACGCTTGTTCTCGCAATTCTGCACTCGCTAGACGCTTGTTCTCGCAATTCTGCACTCGCTAGACGCTTGTTCTCGCAATTCTGCACTCGCTAGACGCTTGTTCTCGCAATTCTGCACTCGCTAGACGCTTGTTCTCGCAATTCTGCACTCGCTAGACGCTTGTTCTCGCAATTCTGCACTCGCTAGACGCTTGTTCTCGCAATTCTGCACTCGCTAGACGCTTGTTCTCGCAATTCTGCACTCGCTAGACGCTTGTTCTCGCAATTCTGCACTCGCTAGACGCTTGTTCTCGCAATTCTGCACTCGCTAGACGCTTGTTCTCGCAATTCTGCACTCGCTAGACGCTTGTTCTCGCAATTCTGCACTCGCTAGACGCTTGTTCTCGCAATTCTGCACTCGCTAGACGCTTGTTCTCGCAATTCTGCACTCGCTAGACGCTTGTTCTCGCAATTCTGCACTCGCTAGACGCTTGTTCTCGCACTTCTGCACTCGCTAGACGCTTGTTCTCGCAATTCTGCACTCGCTAGACGCTTGTTCTTGCAATTCTGCACTCGCTAGACGCTTGTTCTCGCAATTCTGCACTCGCTAGACGCAATTGTGCACTCGCTAGACCTTGCTCTGCCAACTCCTGCACTCGCTAGACGCTTGTTCTCGCAATTCTGCACTCGCTAGACGCTTGTTCTCGCAATTCTGCACTCGCTAGACGCTTGTTCTCGCAATTTTGCACTCGCTAGACGCTTGTTCTCGCACTTGCTGCACTCGCTTGAAAACGCTTGTTCTCGCAATCTGCACTCCTAGACGCTTGTTCTTGCAATTCTGCACTCCCTAGACGCTTGTTCTCGCAGCTCTGCCACTCGCTAGACAGCTTGTTCTTGCAATTCTGCACTCCGCTAGACGCTGGTTCTTGCAATTCTGCACTCGCTAGACGCTTTTTTCTCGCAATTCTGCACTCGCTAGACGCTTGTTCTCGCAATTCTGCACTCGCTAGACGCTTTGTTCTTGACAACTTCTGCACTCGCTAGACGCTTGTTCTCGCAATTCTGCACTCGCTAGACGCTTGTTCTCGCAATTCTGCACTCGCTAGACGCTTGTTCTGCACTTCTGCACTCGCTCGACGCTTGTTCTTCGCAATTCTGCACTCGCCTAGACGCTTGTTCTCCGCAATTCTGCACTCGCTAGACGCTTGTTCTCGCACTTCTGCACTCGCTAGACGCTTGTTCTTCGCAATTCTGCACTCGCTAGACGCTTGTTCTCGCACATTCTGCACTCGCTAGACGCTTGTTCTCGCACTTCTGCACTCGCTAGACGCTTGTTCTCGCAATTCTGCACTCGCTAGACGCTTGTTCTCGCAATTCTGCACTCGCTAGACGCTTGTTCTCGCATCTGCACTCGCTAGACAGCTTGTTCTCGCAATGTCTGCACTGCCTCGCTAGACGATTGTTCTCGCACTTCTGCACTCGCTAGACGCTTGTTCTCGCAATTCTGCACTCACTTAGACGCTTGTTCTCGCAATTCTGCACTCGCTGACACTTGTTCTCGGCAATTCTGCACTCGCTAGACGCTTGTTCTCGCACTCTGCACTCGCTTAGACGCTTGTTCTCGCAATTCTGCACTCGCCTAGACGCTTGTTCTCGCAATTTTGCACTCGCTAGATTGCTTGTTCTCGCAATTCTGCACTCGCTAGACGCTTGTTCTCGCACTTCTGCACTCGCTAGACCGCTTGTTCTCGCAATTCTACACTCGCTAGACACTTGTTCTCGCACTTCTGCACTCGCTAGACTCTTGTTCTCTTGCACAATTCTGCACTCGCTAGACACTTGTTCTTGCAATTCTGCACTCGCTAGACGCTTGTTCTTCTGCCAAGCTCTGCACTCGCTATAGACGCTTGTTCTCGCAATTCTGCACTCGCTAGAACGCTTGTTCTCGCAATTCTGCACTCGCTAGACGCTTGTTCTCGCAATTCTGCACTCGCTAGACGCTTGTTCTCGCAATTCTGCACTCGCTAGACGCTTGTTCTCGCAATTCTGCACTCGCTAGACGCTTGTTCTCGCAATTCTGCACTCGCTAGACGCTTGTTCTCGCAATTCTGCACTCGCTAGACGCTTGTTCTCGCAATTCTGCACTCGCTAGACGCTTGTTCTCGCAATTCTGCACTCGCTAGACGCTTGTTCTCGCAATTCTGCACTCGCTAGACGCTTGTTCTCGCAATTCTGCACTCGCTAGACGCTTGTTCTCGCAATTCTGCACTCGCTAGACGCTTGTTCTCGCAATTCTGCACTCGCTAGACGCTTGTTCTCGCAATTCTGCACTCGCTAGACGCTTGTTCTCGCAATTCTGCACTCGCTAGACGCTTGTTCTCGCAATTCTGCACTCGCTAGACGCTTGTTCTCGCAATTCTGCACTCGCTAGACGCTTGTTCTCGCAATTCTGCACTCGCTAGACGCTTGTTCTCGCAATTCTGCACTCGCTAGACGCTTGTTCTCGCAATTCTGCACTCGCTAGACGCTTGTTCTCGCAATTCTGCACTCGCTAGACGCTTGTTCTCGCAATTCTGCACTCGCTAGACGCTTGTTCTCGCAATTCTGCACTCGCTAGACGCTTGTTCTCGCAATTCTGCACTCGCTAGACGCTTGTTCTCGCAATTCTGCACTCGCTAGACGCTTGTTCTCGCAATTCTGCACTCGCTAGACGCTTGTTCTCGCAATTCTGCACTCGCTAGACGCTTGTTCTCGCAATTCTGCACTCGCTAGACGCTTGTTTCTCGCAATTCTGCACTCGCTAGACGCTTGTTCTCGCAATTCTGCACTCGCTAGACGCTTGTTCTCGCAATTCTGCACTCGCTAGACGCTTGTTCTCGCAATTCTGCACTCGCTAGACGCTTGTTCTCGCAATTCTGCACTCGCTAGACGCTTGTTCTCGCAATTCTGCACTCGCTAGACGCTTGTTCTCGCAATTCTGCACTCGCTAGACGCTTGTTCTCGCACTTCTGCACTCGCTAGACGCTTGTTCTCGCAATTCTGCACTCGCTAGACGCTTGTTCTCGCAATTCTGCACTCGCTAGACGCTTGTTCTCGCAATTCTGCACTCGCTAGACGCTTGTTCTCGCAATTCTGCACTCGCTAGACGCTTGTTCTCGCAATTCTGCACTCGCTAGACACTTGTTCTCGCAATTCTGCACTCGCTAGACGCTTGTTCTCGCAATTCTGCACTCGCTAGACGCTTGTTCTCGCACTTCTGCACTCGCTAGACGCTTGTTCTCGCAATTCTGCACTCGCTAGACGCTTGTTCTCGCAATTCTGCACTCGCTAGACGCTTTTTCTCGCAATTCTGCACTCGCTAGACGCTTGTTCTCGCAATTCTGCACTCGCTAGACGCTTGTTCTCGCAATTCTGCACTCGCTAGACGCTTGTTCTCGCAATTCTGCACTCGCTAGACGCTTTGTTTCTCGCAATTCTACTCGCAGACGCTTGTTCTCGCACTTGCACTCGCTAGACGCTTGTTTCTCGCACTTGTGCACTCGCTAGACACTTGTTCTTGCACTTCTGCACTCGCTGGACGCTTGTTCTTGCAATTCTGCACTCGCTAGACGCTTGTTCTTGCAATTCTGCACTCGCTAGACGCTTGTTCTCGCAAATTCTGCACTCGCTAGATGCTTGTTCTTGAAATTCTGCACTCGCTAGACGCTTGTTCTCGCAATTCTGCACTCGCTTGACACTTGTTCTCGCAATTCTGCAGTAGCTAGACGCTTGTTCTCGCAATTCTGCACTCGCTAGATGCTTGTTCTCGCAATTCTGCACTCGCTAGACGCTTGTTCTCGCAATTCTGCACTCGCTAGACGCTTGTTCTCCCAATTCTGCACTCGCTAGACGATTGTTCTCGCACTTCTGCACTCGCTAGACGCTTGTTCTCGCACTTCTGCACTCGCTAGACGCTTTGTTCTCGCAATTCTGCACTCGCTGGACGCTTGTTCACGCAATTCTGCACTCGCTAGACGCTTGTTCTCGCACTTCTGCACTCGCTAGACGCTTATTCTCGCACTTCTGCACTCGCTAGACGCTTGTTCTCGCACTTCTGCACTCGCTAGACGCTTGTTCTTGCAATTCTGCCACTCGCTAGACGCTTGTTCTCGCAATTCTGCACTCGCTAGACGCTTGTTCTTAAAATTCTGCACTCGCTAGACGCTTGTTCTCGCACTTGTGCACTCGCTAGACACTTGTTCTTGCACTTCTGCACTCGCTAGACGCTTGTTCTTGCAATTCTGCACTCGCTAGACGCTTGTTCTTGCAATTCTGCACTCGCTAGACGCTTGTTCTCGCAATTCTGAACTCGCTAGACGCTTGTTCTTGAAATTCTGCACTCGCTAGACGCTTGTTCTCGCAATTCTGCACTCGCTTGACACTTGTTCTTGCAATTCTGCAGTCGCTAGACGCTTGTTCTCGCAATTCTGCACTCGCTTGACACTTGTTCTCGCAATTCTGCACTCGCTAGACACTTGTTCTTGCACTTCTGCACTCGCTAGACGCTTGTTCTTGCAATTCTGCACTCGCTAGACGCTTGTTCTTGCAATTCTGCACTCGCTAGACGCTTGTTCTCGCAATTCTGCACTCGCTTGACACTTGTTCTCGCAATTCTGCACTCGCTAGACGCTTGTTCTCGCAATTCTGCACTCGGTATACGCTTGTTCTCGCAATTCTGCACTCGCTAGATGCTTGTTCTCACAATTCTGCACTCGTTAGACGCTTGTTCTTGCAATTTCGCACTCGCTAGGCGCTTGTTCTCGCAATTTTGCCCTCGCTAGGCACTTGTTCTTGCAATTATGCACTCGCTAGACGCTTGTTCTTGCAATTCTGCACTCGCTAGACGCTTGTTCTTGCAATTCTGCACTCGCAAGATGCTTGTTCTCGCAATTCTGCACTCGCTAGACGCTTGTTCTCGCAATTCTGCACTTGCTAGACGCTTGTTCTTGCAATTCTGCACTCGCTAGACGCTTGTTCTTGCAATTCTGCACTCGCTAGACGCTTGTTCTCGCAATTCTGCACTCACTAGATGCTTGTTCTCGCAATTCTACACTCGCTATACGCTTGCTCTCACAATTCTGCACTCACTAGACGCTTGTTCTTGCAATTCTGCACTCGCTAGACGCTTGTTCTTGCAATTCTGCACTCGCTAGATGCTTGTTCTCGCAATTCTGCACTCGCTTGACACTTGTTCTCGCAAATCTGCACTTGCTAGACGCTTGTTCTCCCAATTGTGCACTTGCTAGACGCTTGTTCTCGCAACTCTGCACTCGCTAGACGCTTGTTCTCGCAATTCTGCACTCGCTAGACGCTTGTTCTCGCAATTCTGCACTCGCTAGACGCTTGTTCTTGCAATTTTGCACTCGCTAGACGCTTGCTCTTGCAATTCCGCACTCACTAGACGCTTGCTCTTGCAATTCCGCACTCACTAGACGCTTGTTCTCGCAATTCTGCACTCGCGAGACGCTTGTTCTCGCAATTCTGCACTCCCAAGACGCTTGTTCTCGCACTGCTGCACTCGCTAGACGCTTGTTCTTTCAATTCTGCACTCCCTAGACGCTTGTTCTTGCAATTCTGCACTCGCTAGACGCTTGTTCTCGCAATTTCTGCACTCGCTAGACGCTTGTTCTTGCACTTCTGCACTCGCTAGACGCTTGTTCTCGCAATTCTGCACTCGCTAGACGCTTGTTCTCGCAATTCTGCACTCGCTAGACGCTTGTTTCTCGCACTTCTGCACTCGCTAGACGCTTGTTTTTGCAATTCTGCACTCGCTAGACGCTTGTTCTCACAATTCTACACTCGCTAGACAATTGTTCTCGCACTTCTGCACTCGCTAGACGCTTGTTCTCGCACTTCTGCACTCGCTGGACGCTTGTTCTCGCAATTCTGCACTCGCTGGACGCTTGTTCACGCAATTCTGCACTCGCTAGACGCTTGTTCTCGCACTTTTGCACTCGCTAGACGCTTGTTCTCGCATTTCTGCACTCGCTAGACGCTTGTTCTCGCACTTCTGCACTCGCTAGACGCTTGTTCTCGCAATTCTGCACTCGCTAGACGCTTGTTCTCGCAATTCTGCACTCGCTAGACGATTGTTCTCGCACTTCGGCACTCGCTAGACGCTTGTTCTCGCAATTCTGCACTCGCTTGACACTTGTTCTCGCAATTCTGCACTCGCTAGACACTTGTTCTTGCAATTCTGCACTCACTAGACGCTTTTTCTCGCAGCTCTGCACTCGCTTGACACTTGTTCTCGCAATTCTGCACTCGCTATACGCTTGTTCTCGCAATTTTGCACTCGCTAGACGCTTTTTCTCGCAATTCTGCACTCGCCAGACGCTTGTTCTCGCAATTCTGCACTTGCTAGACGCTTGTTCTCGCAATTCTACACTCGCTAGACGCTTGTTCTCGCACTTCTGCACTCGCTAGACGCTTGTTCTCGCACTTGTGCACTCGCTAGACACTTGTTCTTGCACTTCTGCACTCGCTGGACGCTTGTTCTTGCAATTCTGCACTCGCTAGACGCTTGTTCTTGCAATTCTGCACTCGCTAGACGCTTGTTCTCGCAATTCTGCACTCGCTAGACGCTTGTTCTTGAAATTCTGCACTCGCTAGACGCTGTTCTCGCAATTCTGCACTCGCTTGACACTTGTTCTCGCAATTCTGCAGTCGCTAGACGCTTGTTCTCGCAATTCTGCACTCGCTAGATGCTTGTTCTCGCAATTCTGCACTCGCTAGACGCTTGTTCTCGCAATTCTGCACTCGCTAGACGCTTGTTCTCCCAATTCTGCACTCGCTAGACGATTGTTCTCGCACTTCTGCACTCGCTAGACGCTTGTTCTCGCACTTCTGCACTCGCTGGACGCTTGTTCTCGCAATTCTGCACTCGCTGGACGCTTGTTCACGCAATTCTGCACTCGCTAGACGCTTGTTCTCGCACTTCTGCACTCGCTAGACGCTTGTTCTCGCACTTCTGCACTCGCTAGACGCTTGTTCTCGCACTTCTGCACTCGCTAGATGCTTGTTCTTGCAATTCTGCACTCGCTAGACGCTTGTTCTCGCAATTCTGCACTCGCTAGACGCTTGTTCTTAAAATTCTGCACTCGCTAGACGCTTGTTCTCGCAATTCTGCACTCGCTTGACACTTGTTCTCGCAATTCTGCACTCGCTAGACGCTTGTTCTTGCAATTCGGCACTCACTAGACGCTTGTTCTCGCAGCTCTGCACTCGCTTGACACTTGTTCTCGCAATTCTGCACTCGCTAGAAGCTTGTTCTCGCAATTTTGCACTCGCTAGACGCTTTTTCTCGCAATTCTGCACTCGCTAGACGCTTGTTCTCGCAATTCTGCACTTGCTAGACGCTTGTTCTCGCAATTCTGCACTCGCTAGACGCTTGTTCTCGCACTTCTGCACTCGCTAGACGCTTGTTCTCGCACTTGTGCACTCGCTAGACACTTGTTCTTGCACTTCTGCACTCGCTAGACGCTTCTTCTTGCAATTCTGCACTCGCTAGACGCTTGTTCTCGCAATTCTGCACTCGCTTGACACTTGTTCTTGCAATTCTGAACTCGCTAGATGCTTGTTCTCTTAATTTTGCACTCGGTATACGCTTGTTCTCGCAATTCTGCACTCTCTAGATGCTTGTTCTCACAATTCTGCACTCGTTAGATGCTTGTTCTTGCAATTTTCACCCTCACTAGGATCTTGTTCTCGCAATTTTGCCCTCGCTAGGCACTTGTTCTTGCAATTATGCACTCGCTAGACGCTTGTTCTTGCAATTCTGCACTCGCTAGACGCTTGTTCTTGCAATTCTGCACTCGCAAGATGCTTGTTCTCGCAATTTTGCACTCGCTTGACACTTGTTCTCGCAATTCTGCACTCGCTAGACGCTTGTTCTCGCAATTCTGCACTTGCTAGACGCTTGTTCTTGCAATTCTGCACTCGCTAGACGCTTGTTCTTGCAATTCTGCACTCGCTAGACGCTTGTTCTCGCAATTCTGCACTCACTAGATGCTTGTTCTCGCAATTCTACACTCGCTATACGCTTGCTCTCACAATTCTGCACTCACTAGACGCTTGTTCTTGCAATTCTGCACTCGCTAGACGCTTGTTCTTGCAATTCTGCACTCACTAGACGCTTGTTCTCGCAATTCTGCACTCGCTTGACACTTGTTCTCGCAATTCTGCACTCGCTAGACGCTTGTTCTCGCAATTGTGCACTCGCTAGACGCTTGTTCTCGCAATTCTGCACTCGCTAGACGCTTGTTCTCGCAATTCTGCACTCGCTAGACGCTTGTTCTCGCAATTCGGCACTCGCTAGACGCTTGTTCTTGCAATTCTGCACTTGCTAGACGCTTGTTCTCGCAATTCTGCACTCGCAAGACGCTTGTTCTTGCACTGCTGCACTCGCTAGATGCTTGTTCTTGCAATTCTGCACTCCCTAGATGCTTGTTCTTGCAATTCTGCACTCGCTAGACGCTTGTTCTCGTAATTCTGCACTCGCTAGACGCTTGTTCTTGCAATTCTGCACTCCCTAGACGCTTGTTTTTGCAATTCTGCACTCGCTAGACGCTTGTTCTCGCAATTCTGCACTCGCTAGACGCTTGTTCTCGCAATTCTGCACTCGCTAGACGCTTGTTCTTGCAATTCTGCACTCGCTAGACGCTTGTTCTTGCAATTTTGCACTCGCTAGACGCTTGTTCTCGCAATTCTGCACTCACTAGATGCTTGTTCTCGCAATTCTACACTCGCTATACGCTTGCTCTCACAATTCTGCACTCACTAGACGCTTGTTCTTGCAATTCTGCACTCGCTAGACGCTTGTTCTTGAAATTCTGCACTCACTAGACGCTTGTTCTCGCAATTCTGCACTCGCTTGACACTTGTTCTCGCAATTCTGCACTCGCTAGACGCTTGTTCTCGCAATTGTGCACTCGCTAGACGCTTGTTCTCGCAATTCTGCACTCGCTAGACGCTTGTTCTCGCAATTCTGCACTCGCTAGACGCTTGTTCTCGCAATTCGGCACTCGCTAGACGCTTGTTCTTGCAATTCTGCACTTGCGAGACGCTTGTTCTCGCAATTCTGCACTCGCAAAACGCTTGTTCTTGCACTGCTGCACTCGCTAGATGCTTGTTCTTGCAATTCTGCACTCCCTAGACGCTTGTTCTTGCAATTCTGCACTCGCTAGACGCTTGTTCTCGTAATTCTGCACTCGCTAGACGCTTGTTCTTGCAATTCTGCACTCCCTAGACGCTTGTTTTTGCAATTCTGCACTCGCTAGACGCTTGTTCTCGCAATTCTGCACTCGCTAGACGCTTGTTCTCGCAATTCTGCACTCGCTAGACGCTTGTTCTTGCACTTCTGCACTCGCTAGACGCTTGTTCTCGCAATTCTGCACTCGCTAGACGCTTGTTCTCGCAATTCTGCACTCGCTAGACGCTTGTTCTCGCAATTCTGCACTCGCTAGACGCTTGTTCTTGCAATTCTGCACTCGCTAGACGCTTGTTCTCGCACTTCTGCACTCGCTAGACGCTTGTTCTCGCAATTCTGCACTCGCTAGACACTTGTTCTCGCAATTGTGCACTCGCTAGACGATTGTTCTCGCACTTCTGCACTCGCTAGACGCTTGTTCTCGCACTTCTGCACTCGCTGGACGCTTGTTCTCGCAATTCTGCACTCGCTAGACGATTGTTCTCGCACTTCTGCACTCGCTAGACGCTTGTTCTCGCAATTCTGCACTCGCTTGACACTTGTTCTCGCAATTCTGCACTCGCTAGACACTTGTTCTTGCAATTCTGCACTCACTAGACGCTTTTTCTCGCAGCTCTGCACTCGCTTGACACTTGTTCTCGCAATTCTGCACTCGCTAGACGCTTGTTCTCGCAATTTTGCACTCGCTAGACGCTTTTTCTCGCAATTCTGCACTCGCCAGACGCTTGTTCTCGCAATTCTGCACTTGCTAGACGCTTGTTCTCGCAATTCTGCACTCGCTAGACGCTTGTTCTCGCACTTCTGCACTCGCTAGACGCTTGTTCTCGCACTTGTGCACTCGCTAGACACTTGTTCTTGCACTTCTGCACTCGCTGGACGCTTGTTCTTGCAATTCTGCACTCGCTAGACGCTTGTTCTTGCAATTCTGCACTCGCTAGACGCTTGTTCTCGCAATTCTGCACTCGCTAGACGCTTGTTCTTGAAATTCTGCACTCGCTAGACGCTTGTTCTCGCAATTCTGCACTCGCTTGACACTTGTTCTCGCAATTCTGCAGTCGCTAGACGCTTGTTCTCGCAATTCTGCACTCGCTAGATGCTTGTTCTCGCAATTCTGCACTCGCTAGACGCTTGTTCTCGCAATTCTGCACTCGCTAGACGCTTGTTCTCCCAATTCTGCACTCGCTAGACGATTGTTCTCGCACTTCTGCACTCGCTAGACGCTTGTTCTCGCACTTCTGCACTCGCTGGACGCTTGTTCTCGCAATTCTGCACTCGCTGGACGCTTGTTCACGCAATTCTGCACTCGCTAGACGCTTGTTCTCGCACTTCTGCACTCGCTAGATGCTTGTTCTCGCACTTCTGCACTCGCTAGACGCTTGTTCTCGCACTTCTGCACTCGCTAGATGCTTGTTCTTGCAATTCTGCACTCGCTAGACGCTTGTTCTCGCAATTCTGCACTCGCTAGACGCTTGTTCTATAAATTCTGCACTCGCTAGACGCTTGTTCTCGCAATTCTGCACTCGCTTGACACTTGTTCTCGCAATTCTGCACTCGCTAGACGCTTGTTCTTGCAATTCGGCACTCACTAGACGCTTGTTCTCGCAGCTCTGCACTCGCTTGACACTTGTTCTCGCAATTCTGCACTCGCTAGAAGCTTGTTCTCGCAATTTTGCACTCGCTAGACGCTTTTTCTCGCAATTCTGCACTCGCTAGACGCTTGTTCTCGCAATTCTGCACTTGCTAGACGCTTGTTCTCGCAATTCTGCACTCGCTAGACGCTTGTTCTCGCACTTCTGCACTCGCTAGACGCTTGTTCTCGCACTTGTGCACTCGCTAGACACTTGTTCTTGCACTTCTGCACTCGCTAGACGCTTGTTCTTGCAATTCTGCACTCGCTAGACGCTTGTTCTCGCAATTCTGCACTCGCTTGACACTTGTTCTTGCAATTCTGCACTCGCTAGATGCTTGTTCTCTTAATTTTGCACTCGGTATACGCTTGTTCTCGCAATTCTGCACTCTCTAGATGCTTGTTCTCACAATTCTGCACTCGTTAGACGCTTGTTCTTGCAATTTCACACTCACTAGGCGCTTGTTCTCGCAATTTTGCCCTCGCTAGGCACTTGTTCTTGCAATTATGCACTCGCTAGACGCTTGTTCTTGCAATTCTGCACTCGCTAGACGCTTGTTCTTGCAATTCTGCACTCGCAAGATGCTTGTTCTCGCAATTTTGCACTCGCTTGACACTTGTTCTCGCAATTCTGCACTCGCTAGACGCTTGTTCTCGCAATTCTGCACTTGCTAGACGCTTGTTCTTGCAATTCTGCACTCGCTAGACGCTTGTTCTTGCAATTCTGCACTCGCTAGACGCTTGTTCTCGCAATTCTGCACTCACTAGATGCTTGTTCTCGCAATTCTACACTCGCTATACGCTTGCTCTCACAATTCTGCACTCACTAGACGCTTGTTCTTGCAATTCTGCACTCGCTAGACGCTTGTTCTTGCAATTCTGCACTCACTAGACGCTTGTTCTCGCAATTCTGCACTCGCTTGACACTTGTTCTCGCAATTCTGCACTTGCTAGACGCTTGTTCTCGCAATTGTGCACTCGCTAGACGCTTGTTCTCGCAATTCTGCACTCGCTAGACGCTTGTTCTCGCAATTCTGCACTCGCTAGACGCTTGTTCTCGCAATTCGGCACTCGCTAGACGCTTGTTCTTGCAATTCTGCACTCGCTAGATGCTTGTTCTCGCAATTCTGCACTCGCTAGACGCTTGTTCTTGCAATTCTGCACTCGCTAGACGCTTGTTCTTGCAATTCTGCACTCGCTAGACGCTTGTTCTCGCAATTCTGCACTCACTAGATGCTTTGTTCTCGCAATTCTACACTCGCCTATACGCTTGCTCTCACAATTCTGCACTCACTAGACGCTTTGCTTCTTGCAATTCTGCACTCGCTAGACGCTTGTTCTTGAAATTCTGCACTCACTAGACGCTTGTTCTCGCAATTCTGCACTCGCTTGACACTGTTCTCGCAATTCTGCACTCGCTAGACGCTTGTTCTCGCAATTGTGCACTCGCTAGACGCTTGTTCTCGCAATTCTGCACTCGCTAGACGCTTGTTTCTCGCAATTCTGCACTCGCTAGACGCTTGTTCTCGCAATTCGGCACTCGCTAGACGCTTGTTCTTGCAATTCTGCACTGCTAGACGCTTGTTCTCGCAATTCTGCACTCGCAAAACGCTTGTTCTTGCAATTCTGCACTCGCTAGATGCTTGTTCTTGCAATTCTGCACTCGCTAGACGCTTGTTCTCGCAATTCTGCACTCGCTAGACGCTTGTTCTCGCAATTCTGCACTCGCTAGACGCTTGTTCTTGCAATTCTGCACTCGCTAGACGCTGTTTTTGCAATTCTGCACTCGCTAGACGCTTGTTCTCGCAATTCTGCACTCGCTAAACGCTAGACGCTTGTTCTCGCAATTTTGCACTCGCTAGACGCTTGTTCTTGCACTTCTGCACTCGCTAGACGCTTGTTCTCGCACTTCTGCACTCGCTAGACGCTTGTTCTCGCACTTCTGCACTCGCTAGACGCCTTGTTCTCGCAATTCTGCACTCGCTAGACGCTTGTTCTGCAATTCTGCACTCGCTAGACGCTTGTGTCTCGCAACTTCTGCACTCGCTAGACGCTTGTTCTCGCAATTCTGCACTCGCTAGACACTTGTTCTCGCAATTCGTGCACTCGCTAGACGACTTGTTCTCGCACTTCTGCACTCGCTAGACGCTTGTTCTCGCACTTCTGCACTCGCTAGACGCTTGTTCTCGCAATTCTGCACTCGCTGGACGCTTGTTCTCGCACTTCTGCACTCGCTAGACGCTTGTTCTCGCACTTCTGCACTCGCTAGACGCTTGTTCTCGCAATTCTGCACTCGCTAGACGCTTGTTCTCGCAATTTCTGCACTCTCTAGACGCTGTTCTCGCAACTTCTGCACCTCGCTAGACGCTTAATCTCGCAATTCTGCACTCGCTAGACGCTTGTTCTTCGCAATTCTTCACTCGCTAGACGCTTTTTTCTCGCACTTCTGCACTCGCTAGACGCTTGTTTCTCGCCACTTCTGCACTCGCAGACGTGTTCTCGCACTTCTGCACTCAGCTAGACGCTTGTTCTTGCAATTCTGCACTCGCTAGACGCTTGTTCTCGCAATTCTGCACTCGCTTGACACTTGTTCTCGCAATTCTGCACTCGCTAGACGCTTGTTCTCGCAATTGTGCACTCGCTAGACGCTTGTTTCTCGCAATTCTGCACTCGCTAGACGCTTGTTCTCGCAATTCTGCACTCGCTAGACGCTTGTTCTCCGCAATTCGGCACTCGCTAGACGCTTGTTCTTGCAATTCTGCACTCGCTAGACGCTTGTTTCTCGCAATTCTGCACTCGCAAGACGCTTGTTCTTGCACTGCTGCACTCGCTAGATGCTTGTTCTTGCAATTCTGCACTCCCTAGACGCTTGTTCTTGCAATTCTGCACTCGCTAGACGCTTGTTCTCGTAATTCTGCACTCGCTAGACGCTTGTTCTTGCAATTCTGCACTCCCTAGACGCTTGTTTTTGCAATTCTGCACTCGCTAGACGCTTGTTCTCGCAATTCTGCACTCGCTAGACGCTTGTTCTCGCAATTCTGCACTCGCTAGACGCTTGTTCTTGCACTTCTGCACTCGCTAGACGCTTGTTCTCGCAATTCTGCACTCGCTAGACGCTTGTTCTCGCAATTTCTGCACTCGCTAGACGCTTGTTCTCGCACTTCTGCACTCGCTAGACGCTTGTTCTCGCAATTGTGCACTCGCTAGACACTTGTTCTCGCAATTGTGCACTCGCTAGACGATTGTTCTCGCACTTCTGCACTCGCTAGACGCTTGTTCTCGCACTTCTGCACTCGCTGGACGCTTGTTCTCGCAATTCTGCACTCGCTGGACGCTTGTTCACGCAATTCTGCACTCGCTAGACGCTTGTTCTCGCACTTCTGCCACTCGCTAGACGCTTGTTCTCGCAATTCTGCACTCGCTAGACGCTTGTTCTCGCAATTCTGCACTCGCTAGACGCTTATTCTCGCAATTCTGCACTCTCTAGACGCTTTCTCGCAATTCTGCACTCGCTAGATGCTTAATCTCGCAATTCTGCACTCGCTAGACGCTTGTTCTTGCAATTCTTCACTCGCTAGACGCTTTTTCTCGCACTTCTGCACTCGCTAGACGCTTGTTCTTGCACTTCTGCACTCGCTAGACGCTTGTTCTTGCAATTCTGCACTCGCTAGACGCTTGTTCTCGCAATTCTGCACTCGCTAGACGCTTGTTCTTGAAATTCTGCACTCGCTAGACGCTTGTTCTCGCAATTCTGCACTCGCTTGACACTTGTTCTCGCAATTCTGCACTCGTTAGACGCTTGTTCTTGCAATTCTGCACTCACTAGACGCTTGTTCTCGCAGCTCTGCACTCGCTTGACACTTGTTCTCGCAATTCTGCACTCGCTAGACGCTGTTCTCGCAATTCTGCACTCGCTAGACGCTTGTTCTTAAAATTCTGCACTCGCTAGACGCTTGTTCTCGCAATTCTGCACTCGCTTGACACTTGTTCTCGCAATTCTGCACTCGCTAGACGCTTGTTCTTGCAATTCGGCACTCACTAGACGCTTGTTCTCGCAGCTCTGCGCTCGCTTGACACTTGTTCTCGCAATTCTGCACTCACTAGAAGCTTGTTCTCGCAATTTTGCACTCGCTAGACGCCTTTTCTCGCAATTCTGCACTCGCTAGACGCTTGTTCTCGCAATTCTGCACTTGCTAGACGCTTGTTCTCGCAATTCTGCACTCGCTAGACGCTTGTTCTCGCACTTCTGCACTCGCTAGACGCTTGTTCTCGCACTTGTGCACTCGCTAGGACACTTGTTCTTGCACGTTCTGCACTCGCTAGACGCTGTTCTTGCAATTCTGCACTCGCTAGACGCTTGTTTCTCGCAATTCTGCACTCGCTTGACACTTGTTCTTGCACTTCTGCACTCGCTAGACGCTTGTTCTCGCACTTCTGCACTCGCTAGACGCTTGTTTCTCGCAATTCTGCACTCGCTAGACGCTTGTTCTCGCAATTCTGCACTCGCTAGTCGCTTGTTCTTGCAATTCTGCACTCGCTAGACGCTTGTTCTCGCACTTCTGCACTCGCTAGACGCTTGTTCTCGCAATTCTGCACTCGCTAGACACTTGTTCTCGCAATTGTGCACTCGCTAGACGATTGTTCTCGCACTTCTGCACTCGCTAGACGCTTGTTCTCGCACTTCTGCACTCGCTGGACGCTTGTTTCTCGCAATTCTGCACTCGCTGGACGCTTGTTCACGCAATTCTGCACTCGCTAGACGCTTGTTCTCGCACTTCTGCACTCGCTAGACGCTTGTTCTCGCAATTCTGCACTCGCTAGACGCTTGTTCTCGCAATTCTGCACTCTCTAGACGCTTTCTCGCAATTCTTGCACTCGCTAGATGCTTAATCTCGCAATTCTGCACTCGCTAGACGCTTGTTCTTGCAATTCTTCACTCGCTAGACGCTTTTTCTCGCACTTCTGCACTCGCTAGACGCTTGTTCTCGCACTTCTGCACTCGCTAGACGCTTGTTCTTGCAATTCTGCACTCGCTAGACGCTTGTTCTCGCAATTCTGCACTCGCTTGACACTTGTTCTCGCAATTCTGCACTCGCTAGACGCTTGTTCTCGCAATTGTGCACTCGCTAGACGCTTGTTCTCGCAATTCTGCACTCGCTAGACGCTTGTTCTCGCAATTCTGCACTCGCTAGACGCTTGTTCTCGCAATTCGGCACTCGCTAGACGCTTGTTCTTGCAATTCTGCACTCGCTAGACGCTTGTTCTCGCAATTCTGCACTCGCAAGACGCTTGTTCTTGCACTGCTGCACTCGCTAGATGCTTGTTCTTGCAATTCTGCACTCCCTAGACGCTTGTTCTTGCAATTCTGCACTCGCTAGACGCTTGTTCTCGTAATTCTGCACTCGCTAGACGCTTGTTCTTGCAATTCTGCACTCCCTAGACGCTTGTTTTTGCAATTCTGCACTCGCTAGACGCTTGTTCTCGCAATTCTGCACTCGCTAGACGCTTGTTCTCGCAATTCTGCACTCTCTAGACGCTTGGTTCTTGCACTTCTGCACTCGCTAGACGCTTGTTTCTCGCAATTCTGCACTCGCTAGACGCTTGTTCTCGCAATTCTGCACTCGCTAGACGCTTGTTCTCGCACTTCTGCACTCGCTAGACGCTTGTTCTCGCAATTGTGCACTCGCTAGACACTTGTTCTCGCAATTGTGCACTCGCTAGACGATTGTTCTCGCACTTCTGCACTCGCTAGACGCTTGTTCTCGCACTTCTGCACTCGCTGGACGCTTGTTCTCGCAATTCTGCACTCGCTGGACGCTTGTTCACGCAATTCTGCACTCGCTAGACGCTTGTTCTCGCACTTCTGCACTCGCTAGACGCTTGTTTCTCGCAATTCTGCACTCGCTAGACGCTTGTTCTCGCAATTCTGCACTCGCTAGACGCTTATTCTCGCAATTCTGCACTCTCTAGACGCTTTCTCGCAATTCTGCACTCGCTAGATGCTTAATCTCGCAATTCTGCACTCGCTAGACGCTTGTTCTTGCAATTCTTCACTCGCTAGACGCTTTTTCTCGCACTTCTGCACTCGCTAGACGCTTGTTCTTGCACTTCTGCACTCGCTAGACGCTTGTTCTTGCAATTCTGCACTCGCTAGACGCTTGTTCTCGCAATTCTGCACTCGCTAGACGCTTGTTCTTGAAATTCTGCACTCGCTAGACGCTTGTTCTCGCAATTCTGCACTCGCTTGACACTTGTTCTCGCAATTCTGCACTCGTTAGACGCTTGTTCTTGCAATTCTGCACTCACTAGACGCTTGTTCTCGCAGCTCTGCACTCGCTTGACACTTGTTCTCGCAATTCTGCACTCGCTAGACGCTTGTTCTCGCAATTCTGCACTCGCTAGACGCTTGTTCTTAAAATTCTGCACTCGCTAGACGCTTGTTCTCGCAATTCTGCACTCGCTTGACACTTGTTCTCGCAATTCTGCACTCGCTAGACGCTTGTTCTTGCAATTCGGCACTCACTAGACGCTTGTTCTCGCAGCTCTGCGCTCGCTTGACACTTGTTCTCGCAATTCTGCACTCACTAGAAGCTTGTTCTCGCAATTTGCACTCGCTAGACGGCCTTTTCTCGCAATTCTGCACTCGCTAGACCGCTTGTTCTCGCAATTCTGCACTTGCTAGACGCTTGTTCTCGCAATTCTGCACTCGCTAGACGCTTGTTCTCGCACTTCTGCACTCGCTAGACGCTTGTTCTCGCACTTGTTGCACTCGCTAGACACTTGTTCTTGCACTTCTGCACTCGCTAGACGCTTGTTCTTGCAATTCTGCACTCGCTAGACGCTTGTTCTCGCAATTCTGCACTCGCTTGACACTTGTTCTTGCAATTCTGCACTCGCTAGATGCTTTCTTCTCGCAATTCTGCACTCGGTATACGCTTTGTTCTCGCAATTCTGCACTCGCTAGATGCTTGTTCTCACAATTCTGCACTCGTTAGACGCTTGTTCTTGCCATTTCACACTCACTAGGCGCTTGTTCTCGCAATTTTGCCCTCACTAGGCACTTGTTCTTGCAATTATGCACTCGCTAGACGCTTGTTCTTGCAATTCTACCACTCGCTAGACGCTTGTTCTTGCAATTCTGCACTCGCAGATGCTTGTTCTCGCAATTTTGCACTCGCTTGACACTTGTTCTCGCAATTTTGCACTCGCTAGACGCTTGTTCTCGCAATTCTGCACTTGCTAGATGCTTGTTCTTGCAATTCTGCACTCGCTAGACGCTTGTTTCTGCAATTCTGCACTCGCTAGACGCTTGTTCTCGCAATTCTGCACTCACTAGATGCTTGTTCCTCGCAATTCTACACTCGCTATACGCTTGCTCTCACAATTCTGCACTCACTAGACGCTTGTTCTTGCAATTCTGCACTCGCTAGACGCTTGTTCTTGCAATTCTGCACTCGCTAGACGCTTGTTCTCGCAATTCTGCACTCGCTTGACACTTTTTCTCGCAATTCTGCACTCGCTAGACGCTTGTTCTCGCAATTCTGCACTCGCTAGACGCTTGTTGTCGCAATTCTGCACTCGCTAGACGCTTGTTCTCGCAATTCTGCACTCGCTAGACGCTTGTTCTCGCAATTCGGCACTCGCTAGACGCTTGTTCTTGCAATTCTGCCCTCGCTAGACGCTCTGTTCTCGCAATTCTGGCACTCGCAAGACGCTTGTTCTCGCACTGCCTGCACTCCCTAGACGCTTGTTCTTGCAATTCTGCACTCGCTAGACGCTTGTTCTCGCAATTCTGCACTCGCTAGATGCTTGTTCTTGCAATTCTGCACTCCCTAGACGCTTGTTTTTACAATTCTGCACTCGCTAGACGCTTGTTCTCGCAATTCTGCACCGCTAGACGCTTGTTCTCGCAATTCTGCACTCGCTAGACGCTTGTTCTTGCACTTCTGCACTTGCTAGACGCTTGTTCTCGCAATTCTGCACTCGCTAGACGCTTGTTCTCGCAATTCTGCACTCGCTAGACGCTGTTCTCGCACTTCTGCCACTCGCTAGACGCTTGTTCTCGCAATTCTGCACTCGCTAGACGCTTTGTTCTCGCAATTCTGCACCGATAGACGATGTTCTCGCACTTCTGCACTCGCTAGACGCTTGTTCTCGCACTTCTGCACTCGCTGGACGCTTGTTCTCGCACTTCTGCACTCGCTGGACGCTTGTTCACGCACTTCTGCACTCGCTAGACGCTTGTTCTCGCAATTCTGCACTCGCTAGACGCTTGTTCACGCAATTCTGCACTCGCTAGACGCTTGTTCTCGCCACTTCTGCACTCGCTAGCCGCTTGTTCTCGCAATTCTGCACTCGCTAGACGCTTGTTCTCGCAATTCTGCACTCGCTAGACGCTTATTCTCGCAATTCTGCACTCTCTAGACGCTTGTTCTCGCAATTCTGCACTCGCTAGATGCTTTTTCTCGCACTTCTGCACTCGCTAGACGCTGTTCTTGCAATTCTTCACTCCCTAGACGCTTTTTCTCGCACTTCTGCACTCGCTAGACGCTTGTTCTCGCACTTCTGCACTCGCTAGACGCTTGTTCTTGCAATTCTGCACTCGCTAGACGCTTGTTCGCTAGACGCTTGTTCTCGCAATTTTGCACTCCGGTAGACGCTTTTTCTCGCAATTCTGCACTCGCTAGACGCTTGTTCTCGCAATTCTGCACTCGCTAGACGCTTTTTCTCGCAATTCTGCACTCGCTAGACGCTTGTTCTCGCAATTCTGCACTTGCTAAACGCTTGTTCTCGCAATTCTGCATTCGCTAGACGCTTGTTCTTGCACTTCTGCACTCGCTAGACGCTTGTTCTTGCAATTCTGCACTCGCTAGACGCTTGTTCTTGCAATTCTGCACTCGCTAGACGCTTGTTCTTGCAATTCTGCACTCGCTAGACGCTTGTTCTTGAAATTCTGCACTCGCTAGACGCTTTGTTCTCGCAATTCTGAACTCGCTTGACACTTGTTCTTGCAATTCTGCAGTCGCTAGACGCTTGTTCTCGCAATTCTGCACTCGCTAGACGCTTGTTCTCGCAATTCTGCACTCGCTAGACGCTTGTTCTCGCAATTCTGCACTCGCTAGACGCTTGTTCTCGCAATTCTGCACTCGCTAGACGATTGTTCTCGCACTTCTGCACTCACTAGACGCTTGTTCTCGCACTTCTGCACTCGCTGGACGCTTGTTCTCGCAATTCTGCACTCGCTGGACACTGTTCACGCAATTCTGCACTCGCTAGACGCTTGTTCTCGCACTTCTGCACTCGCTAGATGCTTGTTCTCGCAATTCTGCACTCGCTAGACGCTTGTTCTCGCAATTCTGCACTCGCTAGACGCTTATTCTCGCAATTCTGCACTCTCTAGACGCTTGTTCTCGCAATTCTGCACTCGCTAGATGCTTAATCTCGCAATTCTGCACTCGCTAGACGCTTGTTCTTGCAATTCTTCACTCGCTAGACGCTTTTTCTCGCACTTCTGCACTCGCTAGACGCTTGTTCTCGCACTTATGCACTCGCTAGACGCTTGTTCTTGCAATTCTGCACTCGCTAGACGCTTGTTCTCGCAATTCTGCACTCCTAGACGCTTGTTCTTGAAATTCTGCACTCGCTAGACGCTTGTTCTCGCAATTCTGCACTCGCTTGACACTTGTTCTCGCAATTCTGCACTCGCTAGACGCTTGTTCTTGCAATTCTGCACTCACTAGACGCTTGTTCTCGCAGCTCTGCACTCGCTTGACACTTGTTCTCGCAATTCTGCACTCGCTAGACGCTTGTTCTCGCAATTTTGCACTCGCTAGACGCTTTTTTCTCGCAATTCTGCACTCGCTAGACGCTTGTTCTCGCAATTCTGCACTTGCTAAACGCTTGTTCTCGCAATTCTGCACTCGCTAGACGCTTGTTCTTGCACTTCTGCACTCGCTAGACGCTTGTTCTTGCAATTCTGCACTCGCTAGACGCTTGTTCTTGCAATTCTGCACTCGCTAGACGCTTGTTCTCGCACAATTCTGCACTCGCTAGACGCTTGTTCTTGAAATTCTGCACTCGCTAGACGCTTGTTCTCGCAATTCTGAACTCGCTTGACACTTGTTCTTGCAATTCTGCAGTCGCTAGACGCTTGTTCTCGCGCAATTCTGCACTCGCTAGACGCTTGTTCTCGCAATTCTGCACTCGCTAGACGCTTGTTCTCGCAATTCTGCACTCGCTAGACGCTTGTTCTCGCAATTCTGCACTCGCTAGACGATTGTTCTCGCACTTCTGCACTCACTAGACGCTTGTTCTCGCACTTCTGCACTCGCTGGACGCTTGTTGTTCTCGCAATTCTGCACTCGCTGGACATTGTTCACGCAATTCTGCACTCGCTAGAGCTGTTCGCATGTTCTCTTCCACTCGCTAGATGCTTGTTCTCGCAATTCTGCACTCGCTAGACGCTTGTTCAGTTCTCGCAATTCTGCACTCGCTAGACGCTTATTCTCGCAATTCTGCACTCTCTAGACGCTGTTCTCGCAATTCTGCACTCGCTAGATGCTTAATCTCGCAATTCTGCACTCGCTAGACGCTTGTTCTTGCCAATTCTTCACTCGCTAGACGCTTTTTCTCGCACTTCTGCACTCGCTAGACGCTTGTTCTCGCACTTCTGCACTCGCTAGACGCTTGTTCTTGCAATTCTGCACTCGCTAGACGCTTGTTCTCGCAATTCTGCACTCGCTAGACGCTTGTTCTTGAAATTCTGCACTCGCTAGACGCTTGTTCTCGCAATTCTGCACTCGCTTGACACTTGTTTTCGCAATTCTGCACTCGCTAGACGCTTGTTCTTGCAATTCTGCACTCACTAGACGCTTGTTCTCGCAGCTCTGCACTCGCTTGACACTTGTTCTCGCAATTCTGCACTCGCTAGACGCTTGTTCTCGCAATTTTGCACTCGCTAGACGCTTTTTTCTCGCAATTCCGCACTCGTAGACGCTTGTTCTCGCAATTCTGCACTTGCTAGACGCTTGTTCTCGCAATTCTGCACTCGCTAGACGCTTGTTCTCGCACTTGTGCACTCGCTAGGAACTTGTTCTTGCATTCTGCACTCGCTAGACGCTTGTTCTTGCAATTCCGCACTCGCTAGACGCTTGTTCTTGCAATTCTGCACTCGCTAGACGCTTGTTCTCGCAATTCTGCACTCGCTAGACGCTTGTTCTTGAAATTCTGCACTCGCTAGACGCTTGTTCTCGCAATTCTGAACTCGCTTGACACTTGTTCTTGCAATTCTGCAGTCGCTAGACGCTTGTTCTCGCAATTCTGCACTCGCTAGACGCTTGTTCTCGCAATTCTCACTCCCTAGACGCTTTTTCTCGCACTTCTGCACTCGCTAGACGCTTGTTCTCGCACTTCTGCACTCGCTAGACGCTTGTTCTTGCAATTCTGCACTCGCTAGACGCTTGTTCGCTAGACGCTTGTTCTCGCAAT
>CANJKZ010000944.1:12500-217874 GCA_947471745.1 Closterium sp. Naga37s-1 | reverse complement strand
ATTGTTCTTGCAATTCTGCACTCGCTAGACGCTTGTTCTCGCAATTCTGCACTCGCTAGACGCTTGTTCTCGCAATTCTGCACTCGCTAGACGCTTGTTCTTGCAATTCTGCACTCGCTAGACGCTTGTTCTTGCAATTCTGCACTCGCTAGACGCTTGTTCTCGCAATTCTGCACTCGCTAGACGCTTGTTCTCGCAATTCTGCACTCGCTAGACGCTTGTTCTCGCAATTCTGCACTCGCTAGACGCTTGTTCTCGCAATTCTGCACTCGCTAGACGCTTGTTCTCGCAATTCTGCACTCGCTAGACGCTTGTTCTCGCAATTCTGCACTCGCTAGACGCTTGTTCTTGCAATTCTGCACTCGCTAGACGCTTGTTCTCGCAATTCTGCACTCGCTAGACGCTTGTTCTCGCAATTCTGCACTCGCTAGACGCTTGTTCTCGCAATTCTGCACTCGCTAGACGCTTGTTCTCGCAATTCTGCACTCGCTAGACGCTTGTTCTCGCAATTCTGCACTCGCTAGACGCTTGTTCTCGCAATTCTGCACTCGCTAGACGCTTGTTCTCGCAATTCTGCACTCGCTAGACGCTTGTTCTCGCAATTCTGCACTCGCTAGACGCTTGTTCTCGCAATTCTGCACTCGCTAGACGCTTGTTCTCGCAATTCTGCACTCGCTAGACGCTTGTTCTCGCAATTCTGCACTCGCTAGACGCTTGTTCTTCGCAATTCTGCACTCGCTAGACGCTTGTTCTCGCAATTCTGCACTCGCTAGACGCTTGTTCTCGCAATTCTGCACTCGCTAGACGCTTGTTCTCGCAATTCTGCACTCGCTAGACGCTTGTTCTCGCAATTCTGCACTCGCTAGACGCTTGTTCTCGCAATTCTGCACTCGCTAGACGCTTGTTCTCGCAATTCTGCACTCGCTAGACGCTTGTTCTCGCAATTCTGCACTCGCTAGACGCTTGTTCTCGCAATTCTGCACTCGCTAGACGCTTGTTCTTGCAATTCTGCACTCGCTAGACGCTTGTTCTTGCAATTCTGCACTCGCTAGACGCTTGTTCTCGCAATTCTGCACTCGCTAGACGCTTGTTCTCGCAATTCTGCACTCGCTAGACGCTTGTTCTCGCAATTCTGCACTCGCTAGACGCTTGTTCTCGCAATTCTGCACTCGCTAGACGCTTGTTCTCGCAATTCTGCACTCGCTAGACGCTTGTTCTCGCAATTCTGCACTCGCTAGACGCTTGTTCTCGCAATTCTGCACTCGCTAGACGCTTGTTCTCGCAATTCTGCACTCGCTAGACGCTTGTTCTCGCAATTCTGCACTCGCTAGACGCTTGTTCTCGCAATTCTGCACTCGCTAGACGCTTGTTCTCGCAATTCTGCACTCGCTAGACGCTTGTTCTCGCAATTCTGCACTCGCTAGACGCTTGTTCTCGCAATTCTGCACTCGCTAGACGCTTGTTCTCGCAATTCTGCACTCGCTAGACGCTTGTTCTCGCAATTCTGCACTCGCTAGACGCTTGTTCTCGCAATTCTGCACTCGCTAGACGCTTGTTCTCGCAATTCTGCACTCGCTAGACGCTTGTTCTCGCAATTCTGCACTCGCTAGACGCTTGTTCTCGCAATTCTGGCACTCGCTAGACGCTTGTTCTCGCAATTCTGCACTCGCTAGACGCTTGTTCTCGCAATTTGCACTCGCTAGACGCTGTTCTGCAATTCTGCACTCGCTAGACGCTTTGTTCTTGCAATTCTGCACTCGCTAGACGCTTGTTCTGCAATTCTGCACTCGCTAGACGCTTGTTCTCGCAATTCTGCACTCGCTAGACGCTTGTTCTCTGCACAATTCTGCACTCGCTAGACGCTTGTTCTCGCAATTCTGCACTCGCTAGACGCTCTGTTCTCGCAACTTTTGCAGCTCGGCTAGACGCTTGTTCTCGCAATTCTGCACTCGCTAGCGCTTGTTCTCGCAATTCTGCACTCGCTAGACGCTTGTTCTTCGCACTTTTGCACTCGCTAGACGCTTGTTCTCGCAATTCTGCACTCGCTAGACGCTTGTTCTCGCACTTCTGCACTCGCTAGACGCTTGTTCTCGCAATTCTGCACTCGCTAGGGCACGCATTTGTTCTCGCAATTCTGCACTCGCTAGACGCTTGTTCTCGCACTTCTGCACTCGCTAGACGCTTGTTCTCGCAATTCTGCACTCGCCTAGACGCTTGTTCTCGCAATTCTGCACTCGCTAGACGCTTGTTCTCGCAATTCTGCACTCGCTAGACGCTTGTTCTTGAATTTCTGCACTCGCTAGACGCATTGTTCTCGCAATTCTGCACTCCGCTAGACGGCCTTTGTGTCTCGCAATTCTTGCACTCGCTAGACGCGTGCCGCTTGTTCTCGCCAATTCTGCACTCGCTAGCCGCTTGTTCTCGCCACTTCTGCACTCGCTAGACGCTTGTTCTCGCACTTCTGCACTCGCTAGACGCTTGTTCTCGCACTTCTGCACTCGCTAGACACTTGTTCTTGCAATTCTGCACTCGCTAGACGCTTGTTTCTTGCAATTCTGCACTCGCTAGACGCTTGTTCTCGCAATTCTGCACTCTGCTAGACGCTTGTTCTCGCATTCTGCACTCGGCTAGACGCTTGTTCTTCGCATTCTGCGCTCGCTAGACGCTTGTTCTCGCAATTCTGCACTCGCTAGACACTTGTTCTCGCAATTCTGCAGTCGCTAGACGCTTGTTCTCGCAATTCTGCACTCGCTAGATGTTGTTCTCGCGCAATTCTGTACACTCGCTAGACGCTGTTCTCGCCAATTCTGCACTCGCTAGACGCTTGTTTCTCGCAATTCTGCACTCGCTAGACGATTGTTCTCGCCACATTCTGCACTCGCTAGACGCTTGTTCTCGCACTTCTGCACTCGCTGGACGCTTGTTCTCGCAATTCTGCACTCGCTGGACGCTTGTTCATCGGCAATTCTGCACCTCGCTAGGACGCTTGTTCCTCGCACTTCTGCACTCGCTAGACGCTTGTTCTCGCACTTCTGCACTCGCTAGACGCTTGTTCTCGCACTTCTGCACTCGCTAGACGCTTGTTCTCGCAATTCTGCACTCGCTAGATGCTTGTTCTTGCAATTCTGCACTCGCTAGACGCTTGTTCTCGCAATTCTGCACTCGCTAGACGCTTGTTCTTTAAATTCTGCACTCGCTAGACGCTTGTTCTCGCAATTCTGCACTCGCTTGACACTTGTTCTTGCAATTCGGCACTCACTAGACGCTTGTTCTCGCAGCTCTGCACTCGCTTGACACTTGTTCTCGCAATTCTGCACTCGCTAGAAGCTTGTTCTCGCAATTTTGCACTCGCTAGACGCTTTTTCTCGCAATTCTGCACTCGCTAGACGCTTGTTCTCGCAATTCTGCACTTGCTAGACGCTTGTTCTCGCAATTCTGCACTCGCTAGACGCTTGTTCTCGCACTTCTGCACTCGCTAGACGCTTGTTCTCGCACTTCTGCACTCGCTAGACGCTTGTTCTCGCACTTGTGCACTCGCTAGACACTTGTTCTTGCACTTCTGCACTCGCTAGACGCTTGTTCTTGCAATTCTGCACTCGCTAGACGCTTGTTCTCGCAATTCTGCACTCACTAGATGCTTGTTCTTGCAAATCTACACTCGCTATACGCTTGCTCTCACAATTCTGCACTCACTAGACGCTTGTTCTTGCAATTCTGCACTCGCTAGACGCTTGTTTTTGCAATTCTGCACTCGCTAGACGCTTGTTCTCGCAATTCTGCACTCGCTTGACACTTGTTCTCGCAAATCTGCACTCGCTAGACGCTTGTTCTCCCAATTGTGCACTTGCTAGACGCTTGTTCTCGCAATTCTGCACTCGCTAGACGCTTGTTCTCGCAATTCTGCACTCGCTAGACGCTTGTTCTCGCAATTCTGCACTCGCTAGACGCTTGTTCTTGCAATTTTGCACTCGCTAGACGCTTGCTCTTGCAATTCCGCACTCACTAGATGCTTGCTCTTGCAATTCCGCACTCACTAGACGCTTGTTCTCGCAATTCTGCACTCACGAGACGCTTGTTCTCGCAATTCTGCACTCCCAAGACGCTTGTTCTTGCAATTCTGCACTCGCTAGACGCTTGTTCTCGCAATTCTGCACTCGCTAGACGCTTGTTCTTGCAATTCTGCACTCCCTAGACGCTTGTTCTTGCAATTCTGCACTCGCTAGACGCTTGTTCTCGCAATTCTGCACTCGCTAGACGCTTGTTCTCGCAATTCTGCACTCGCTAGACGCTTGTTCTTGCACTTCTGCACTCGCTAGACGCTTGTTCTCGCAATTCTGCACTCGCTAGACGCTTGTTCTCGCAATTCTGCACTCGCTAGACGCTTGTTCTCGCACTTCTGCACTCGCTAGACGCTTGTTTTCGCAATTCTGCACTCGCTAGACGCTTGTTCTCGCAATTCTACACTCGCTAGACAATTGTTCTCGCACTTCTGCACTCGCTAGACGCTTGTTCTCGCACTTCTGCACTCGCTGGATGCTTGTTCTCGCAATTCTGCACTCGCTGGACGCTTGTTCACGCAATTCTGCACTCGCTAGACGCTTGTTCTCGCACTTTTGCACTCGCTAGACGCTTGTTCTCGCACTTCTGCACTCGCTAGACGCTTGTTCTCGCACTTCTGCACTCGCTAGACGCTTGTTCTCGCAATTCTGCACTCGCTAGACGCTTGTTCTCGCAATTCTGCACTCGCTAGACGATTGTTCTCGCACTTCTGCACTCGCTAGACGCTTGTTCTCGCAATTCTGCACTCGCTAGACACTTGTTCTTGCAATTCTGCACTCACTAGACGCTTTTTCTCGCAGCTCTGCACACGCTTGACACTTGTTCTCGCAATTCTGCACTCGCTAGACGCTTGTTCTCGCAATTTTGCACTCGCTAGACGCTTTTTCTCGCAATTCTGCACTCGCCAGACGCTTGTTCTCGCAATTCTGCACTTGCTAGACGCTTGTTCTCGCAATTCTACACTCGCTAGACGCTTGTTCTCGCACTTCTGCACTCGCTAGACGCTTGTTCTCGCACTTGTGCACTCGCTAGACACTTGTTCTTGCACTTCTGCACTCGCTGGACGCTTGTTCTTGCAATTCTGCACTCGCTAGATGCTTGTTCTTGCAATTCTGCACTCGCTAGACGCTTGTTCTCGCAATTCTGCACTCGCTAGACGCTTGTTCTTGAAATTCTGCACTCGCTAGACGCTTGTTCTCGCAATTCTGCACTCGCTTGACACTTGTTCTCGCAATTCTGCAGTCGCTAGACGCTTGTTCTCGCAATTCTGCACTCGCTAGATGCTTGTTCTCGCAATTCTGCACTCGCTAGACGCTTGTTCTCGCAATTCTGCACTCGCTAGACGCTTGTTCTCCCAATTCTGCACTCGCTAGACGATTGTTCTCGCACTTCTGCACTCGCTAGACGCTTGTTCTCGCACTTCTGCACTCGCTGGACGCTTGTTCTCGCAATTCTGCACTCGCTGGACGCTTGTTCACGCAATTTTGCACTCGCTAGACGCTTGTTCTCGCACTTCTGCACTCGCTAGACGCTTGTTCTCGCACTTCTGCACTCGCTAGACGCTTGTTCTCGCACTTCTGCACTCGCTAGACGCTTGTTCTCGCAATTCTGCACTCGCTAGACGCTTGTTCTTAAAATTCTGCACTCGCTAGACGCTTGTTCTCGCACTTGTGCACTCGCTAGACACTTGTTCTTGCACTTCTGCACTCGCTAGACGCTTGTTCTTGCAATTCTGCACTCGCTAGACGCTTGTTCTTGCAATTCTGCACTCGCTAGACGCTTGTTCTCGCAATTCTGCACTCGCTAGACGCTTGTTCTTGAAATTCTGCACTCGCTAGACGCTTGTTCTCGCAATTCTGCACTCGCTTGACACTTGTTCTTGCAATTCTGCAGTCGCTAGACGCTTGTTCTCGCAATTCTGCACTCGCTTGACACTTGTTCTCGCAATTCTGCACTCGCTAGACACTTGTTCTTGCACTTCTGCACTCGCTAGACGCTTGTTCTTGCAATTCTGCACTCGCTAGACGCTTGTTCTTGCAATTCTGCACTCGCTAGACGCTTGTTCTCGCAATTCTGCACTCGCTTGACACTTGTTCTCGCAATTCTGCACTCGCTAGACGCTTGTTCTCGCAATTCTGCACTCGGTATACGCTTGTTCTCGCAATTCTGCACTCGCTAGATGCTTGTTCTCACAATTCTGCACTCGTTAGACGCTTGTTCTTGCAATTTCGCACTCGCTAGGCGCTTGTTCTCGCAATTTTGCCCTCGCTAGGCACTTGTTCTTGCAATTATGCACTCGCTAGACGCTTGTTCTTGCAATTCTGCACTCGCTAGACGCTTGTTCTTGCAATTCTGCACTCGCAAGATGCTTGTTCTCGCAATTCTGCACTCGCTAGACGCTTGTTCTCGCAATTCTGCACTTGCTAGACGCTTGTTCTTGCAATTCTGCACTCGCTAGACGCTTGTTCTTGCAATTCTGCACTCGCTAGACGCTTGTTCTCGCAATTCTGCACTCACTAGATGCTTGTTCTCGCAATTCTACACTCGCTATACGCTTGCTCTCACAATTCTGCACTCACTAGACGCTTGTTCTTGCAATTCTGCACTCGCTAGACGCTTGTTCTTGCAATTCTGCACTCGCTAGATGCTTGTTCTCGCAATTCTGCACTCGCTTGACACTTGTTCTCGCAAATCTGCACTCGCTAGACGCTTGTTCTCCCAATTGTGCACTTGCTAGACGCTTGTTCTCGCAACTCTGCACTCGCTAGACGCTTGTTCTCGCAATTCTGCACTCGCTAGACGCTTGTTCTCGCAATTCTTCACTCGCTAGACGCTTGTTCTTGCAATTTTGCACTCGCTAGACGCTTGCTCTTGCAATTCCGCACTCACTAGACGCTTGCTCTTGCAATTCCGCACTCACTAGACGCTTGTTCTCGCAATTCTGCACTCGCGAGACGCTTGTTCTCGCAATTCTGCACTCCCAAGACGCTTGTTCTCGCACTGCTGCACTCGCTAGACGCTTGTTCTTTCAATTCTGCACTCCCTAGACGCTTGTTCTTGCAATTCTGCACTCGCTAGACGCTTGTTCTCGCAATTCTGCACTCGCTAGACGCTTGTTCTTGCAATTCTGCACTCCCTAGACGCTTGTTCTTGCAATTCTGCACTCGCTAGACGCTTGTTCTCGCAATTCTGCACTCGCTAGACGCTTGTTCTCGCAATTCTGCACTCGCTAGACGCTTGTTCTTGCACTTCTGCACTCGCTAGACGCTTGTTCTCGCAATTCTGCACTCGCTAGACGCTTGTTCTCGCAATTCTGCACTCGCTAGACGCTTGTTCTCGCACTTCTGCACTCGCTAGACGCTTGTTTTCGCAATTCTGCACTCGCTAGACGCTTGTTCTCGCAATTCTACACTCGCTAGACAATTGTTCTCGCACTTCTGCACTCGCTAGACGCTTGTTCTCGCACTTCTGCACTCGCTGGACGCTTGTTCACGCAATTCTGCACTCGCTAGACGCTTGTTCTCGCACTTTTGCACTCGCTAGACGCTTGTTCTCGCACTTCTGCACTCGCTAGACGCTTGTTCTCGCACTTCTGTACTCGCTAGACGCTTGTTCTCGCAATTCTGCACTCGCTAGACGCTTGTTCTCGCAATTCTGCACTCGCTAGACGATTGTTCTCGCACTTCTGCACTCGCTAGACGCTTGTTCTCGCAATTCTGCACTCGCTTGACACTTGTTCTCGCAATTCTGCACTCGCTAGACACTTGTTCTTGCAATTCTGCACTCACTAGACGCTTTTTCTCGCAGCTCTGCACTCGCTTGACACTTGTTCTCGCAATTCTGCACTCGCTATACGCTTGTTCTCGCAATTTTGCACTCGCTAGATGCTTTTTCTCGCAATTCTGCACTCGCCAGACGCTTGTTCTCGCAATTCTGCACTTGCTAGACGCTTGTTCTCGCAATTCTACACTCGCTAGACGCTTGTTCTCGCACTTCTGCACTCGCTAGACGCTTGTTCTCGCACTTGTGCACTCGCTAGACACTTGTTCTTGCACTTCTGCACTCGCTGGACGCTTGTTCTTGCAATTCTGCACTCGCTAGACGCTTGTTCTTGCAATTCTGCACTCGCTAGACGCTTGTTCTCGCAATTCTGCACTCGCTAGACGCTTGTTCTTGAAATTCTGCGCTCGCTAGACGCTTGTTCTCGCAATTCTGCACTCGCTTGACACTTGTTCTCGCAATTCTGCAGTCGCTAGACGCTTGTTCTCGCAATTCTGCACTCGCTAGATGCTTGTTCTCGCAATTCTGCACTCGCTAGACGCTTGTTCTCGCAATTCTGCACTCGCTAGACGCTTGTTCTCCCAATTCTGCACTCGCTAGACGATTGTTCTCGCACTTCTGCACTCGCTAGACGCTTGTTCTCGCACTTCTGCACTCGCTGGACGCTTGTTCTCGCAATTCTGCACTCGCTGGACGCTTGTTCACGCAATTCTGCACTCGCTAGACGCTTGTTCTCGCACTTCTGCACTCGCTAGACGCTTGTTCTCGCACTTCTGCACTCGCTAGACGCTTGTTCTCGCACTTCTGCACTCGCTAGATGCTTGTTCTTGCAATTCTGCACTCGCTAGACGCTTGTTCTCGCAATTCTGCACTCGCTAGACGCTTGTTCTTTAAATTCTGCACTCGCTAGACGCTTGTTCTCGCAATTCTGCACTCGCTTGACACTTGTTCTTGCAATTCGGCACTCACTAGACGCTTGTTCTCGCAGCTCTGCACTCGCTTGACACTTGTTCTCGCAATTCTGCACTCGCTAGAAGCTTGTTCTCGCAATTTTGCACTCGCTAGACGCTTTTTCTCGCAATTCTGCACTCGCTAGACGCTTGTTCTCGCAATTCTGCACTTGCTAGACGCTTGTTCTCGCAATTCTGCACTCGCTAGACGCTTGTTCTCGCACTTCTGCACTCGCTAGACGCTTGTTCTCGCACTTGTGCACTCGCTAGACACTTGTTCTTGCACTTCTGCACTCGCTAGACGCTTGTTCTTGCAATTCTGCACTCGCTAGACGCTTGTTCTCGCAATTCTGCACTCACTAGATGCTTGTTCTTGCAAATCTACACTCGCTATACGCTTGCTCTCACAATTCTGCACTCACTAGACGCTTGTTCTTGCAATTCTGCACTCGCTAGACGCTTGTTTTTGCAATTCTGCACTCGCTAGACGCTTGTTCTCGCAATTCTGCACTCGCTTGACACTTGTTCTCGCAAATCTGCACTCGCTAGACGCTTGTTCTCCCAATTGTGCACTTGCTAGACGCTTGTTCTCGCAATTCTGCACTCGCTAGACGCTTGTTCTCGCAATTCTGCACTCGCTAGACGCTTGTTCTCGCAATTCTGCACTCGCTAGACGCTTGTTCTTGCAATTTTGCACTCGCTAGACGCTTGCTCTTGCAATTCCGCACTCACTAGATGCTTGCTCTTGCAATTCCGCACTCACTAGACGCTTGTTCTCGCAATTCTGCACTCACGAGACGCTTGTTCTCGCAATTCTGCACTCCCAAGACGCTTGTTCTCGCACTGCTGCACTCGCTAGACGCTTGTTCTTTCAATTCTGCACTCCCTAGACGCTTGTTCTTGCAATTCTGCACTCGCTAGACGCTTGTTCTCGCAATTCTGCACTCGCTAGACGCTTGTTCTTGCAATTCTGCACTCCCTAGACGCTTGTTCTTGCAATTCTGCACTCGCTAGACGCTTGTTCTCACAATTCTGCACTCGCTAGACGCTTGTTCTCGCAATTCTGCACTCGCTAGACGCTTGTTCTTGCACTTCTGCACTCGCTAGACGCTTGTTCTCGCAATTCTGCACTCGCTAGACGCTTGTTCTCGCAATTTTGCACTCGCTAGACGCTTGTTCTCGCACTTCTGCACTCGCTAGACGCTTGTTTTCGCAATTCTGCACTCGCTAGACGCTTGTTCTCGCAATTCTACACTCGCTAGACAATTGTTCTCGCACTTCTGCACTCGCTAGACGCTTGTTCTCGCACTTCTGCACTCGCTGGACGCTTGTTCTCGCAATTCTGCACTCGCTGGACGCTTGTTCACGCAATTCTGCACTCGCTAGACGCTTGTTCTCGCACTTTTGCACTCGCTAGACGCTTGTTCTCGCACTTCTGCACTCGCTAGACGCTTGTTCTCGCACTTCTGCACTCGCTAGACGCTTGTTCTCGCAATTCTGCACTCGCTAGACGCTTGTTCTCGCAATTCTGCACTCGCTAGACGATTGTTCTCGCACTTCTGCACTCGCTAGACGCTTGTTCTCGCAATTCTGCACTCGCTTGACACTTGTTCTCGCAATTCTGCACTCGCTAGACACTTGTTCTTGCAATTCTGCACTCACTAGACGCTTTTTCTCGCAGCTCTGCACTCGCTTGACACTTGTTCTCGCAATTCTGCACTCGCTAGACGCTTGTTCTCGCAATTTTGCACTCGCTAGACGCTTTTTCTCGCAATTCTGCACTCGCCAGACGCTTGTTCTCGCAATTCTGCACTTGCTAGACGCTTGTTCTCGCAATTCTACACTCGCTAGACGCTTGTTCTCGCACTTCTGCACTCGCTAGACGCTTGTTCTCGCACTTGTGCACTCGCTAGACACTTGTTCTTGCACTTCTGCACTCGCTGGACGCTTGTTCTTGCAATTCTGCACTCGCTAGACGCTTGTTCTTGCAATTCTGCACTCGCTAGACGCTTGTTCTCGCAATTCTGCACTCGCTAGATGCTTGTTCTTGAAATTCTGCACTCGCTAGACGCTTGTTCTCGCAATTCTGCACTCGCTTGACACTTGTTCTCGCAATTCTGCAGTCGCTAGACGCTTGTTCTCGCAATTCTGCACTCGCTAGATGCTTGTTCTCGCAATTCTGCACTCGCTAGACGCTTGTTCTCGCAATTCTGCACTCGCTAGACGCTTGTTCTCCCAATTCTGCACTCGCTAGACGATTGTTCTCGCACTTCTGCACTCGCTAGACGCTTGTTCTCGCACTTCTGCACTCGCTAGACGCTTGTTCTCGCAATTCTGCACTCGCTGGACGCTTGTTCACGCAATTCTGCACTCGCTAGACGCTTGTTCTCGCACTTCTGCACTCGCTAGACGCTTATTCTCGCACTTCTGCACTCGCTAGACGCTTGTTCTCGCACTTCTGCACTCGCTAGACGCTTGTTCTTGCAATTCTGCACTCGCTAGACGCTTGTTCTCGCAATTCTGCACTCGCTAGACGCTTGTTCTTAAAATTCTGCACTCGCTAGACGCTTGTTCTCGCACTTGTGCACTCGCTAGACACTTGTTCTTGCACTTCTGCACTCGCTAGACGCTTGTTCTTGCAATTCTGCACTCGCTAGACGCTTGTTCTTGCAATTCTGCACTCGCTAGACGCTTGTTCTCGCAATTCTGAACTCGCTAGACGCTTGTTCTTGAAATTCTGCACTCGCTAGACGCTTGTTCTCGCAATTCTGCACTCGCTTGACACTTGTTCTTGCAATTCTGCAGTCGCTAGACGCTTGTTCTCGCAATTCTGCACTCGCTTGACACTTGTTCTCGCAATTCTGCACTCGCTAGACACTTGTTCTTGCACTTCTGCACTCGCTAGACGCTTGTTCTTGCAATTCTGCACTCGCTAGACGCTTGTTCTTGCAATTCTGCACTCGCTAGACGCTTGTTCTCGCAATTCTGCACTCGCTTGACACTTGTTCTCGCAATTCTGCACTCGCTAGACGCTTGTTCTCGCAATTCTGCACTCGGTATACGCTTGTTCTCGCAATTCTGCACTCGCTAGATGCTTGTTCTCACAATTCTGCACTCGTTAGACGCTTGTTCTTGCAATTTCGCACTCGCTAGGCGCTTGTTCTCGCAATTTTGCCCTCGCTAGGCACTTGTTCTTGCAATTATGCACTCGCTAGACGCTTGTTCTTGCAATTCTGCACTCGCTAGACGCTTGTTCTTGCAATTCTGCACTCGCAAGATGCTTGTTCTCGCAATTCTGCACTCGCTAGACGCTTGTTCTCGCAATTCTGCACTTGCTAGACGCTTGTTCTTGCAATTCTGCACTCGCTAGACGCTTGTTCTTGCAATTCTGCACTCGCTAGACGCTTGTTCTCGCAATTCTGCACTCACTAGATGCTTGTTCTCGCAATTCTACACTCGCTATACGCTTGCTCTCACAATTCTGCACTCACTAGACGCTTGTTCTTGCAATTCTGCACTCGCTAGACGCTTGTTCTTGCAATTCTGCACTCGCTAGATGCTTGTTCTCGCAATTCTGCACTCGCTTGACACTTGTTCTCGCAAATCTGCACTTGCTAGACGCTTGTTCTCCCAATTGTGCACTTGCTAGACGCTTGTTCTCGCAACTCTGCACTCGCTAGACGCTTGTTCTCGCAATTCTGCACTCGCTAGACGCTTGTTCTCGCAATTCTGCACTCGCTAGACGCTTGTTCTTGCAATTTTGCACTCGCTAGACGCTTGCTCTTGCAATTCCGCACTCACTAGACGCTTGCTCTTGCAATTCCGCACTCACTAGACGCTTGTTCTCGCAATTCTGCACTCGCGAGACGCTTGTTCTCGCAATTCTGCACTCCCAAGACGCTTGTTCTCGCACTGCTGCACTCGCTAGACGCTTGTTCTTTCAATTCTGCACTCCCTAGACGCTTGTTCTTGCAATTCTGCACTCGCTAGACGCTTGTTCTCGCAATTCTGCACTCGCTAGACGCTTGTTCTTGCACTTCTGCACTCGCTAGACGCTTGTTCTCGCAATTCTGCACTCGCTAGACGCTTGTTCTCGCAATTCTGCACTCGCTAGACGCTTGTTCTCGCACTTCTGCACTCGCTAGACGCTTGTTTTTGCAATTCTGCACTCGCTAGACGCTTGTTCTCACAATTCTACACTCGCTAGACAATTGTTCTCGCACTTCTGCACTCGCTAGACGCTTGTTCTCGCACTTCTGCACTCGCTGGACGCTTGTTCTCGCAATTCTGCACTCGCTGGACGCTTGTTCACGCAATTCTGCACTCGCTAGACGCTTGTTCTCGCACTTTTGCACTCGCTAGACGCTTGTTCTCGCATTTCTGCACTCGCTAGACGCTTGTTCTCGCACTTCTGCACTCGCTAGACGCTTGTTCTCGCAATTCTGCACTCGCTAGACGCTTGTTCTCGCAATTCTGCACTCGCTAGACGATTGTTCTCGCACTTCGGCACTCGCTAGACGCTTGTTCTCGCAATTCTGCACTCGCTTGACACTTGTTCTCGCAATTCTGCACTCGCTAGACACTTGTTCTTGCAATTCTGCACTCACTAGACGCTTTTTCTCGCAGCTCTGCACTCGCTTGACACTTGTTCTCGCAATTCTGCACTCGCTATACGCTTGTTCTCGCAATTTTGCACTCGCTAGACGCTTTTTCTCGCAATTCTGCACTCGCCAGACGCTTGTTCTCGCAATTCTGCACTTGCTAGACGCTTGTTCTCGCAATTCTACACTCGCTAGACGCTTGTTCTCGCACTTCTGCACTCGCTAGACGCTTGTTCTCGCACTTGTGCACTCGCTAGACACTTGTTCTTGCACTTCTGCACTCGCTGGACGCTTGTTCTTGCAATTCTGCACTCGCTAGACGCTTGTTCTTGCAATTCTGCACTCGCTAGACGCTTGTTCTCGCAATTCTGCACTCGCTAGACGCTTGTTCTTGAAATTCTGCACTCGCTAGACGCTTGTTCTCGCAATTCTGCACTCGCTTGACACTTGTTCTCGCAATTCTGCAGTCGCTAGACGCTTGTTCTCGCAATTCTGCACTCGCTAGATGCTTGTTCTCGCAATTCTGCACTCGCTAGACGCTTGTTCTCGCAATTCTGCACTCGCTAGACGCTTGTTCTCCCAATTCTGCACTCGCTAGACGATTGTTCTCGCACTTCTGCACTCGCTAGACGCTTGTTCTCGCACTTCTGCACTCGCTGGACGCTTGTTCTCGCAATTCTGCACTCGCTGGACGCTTGTTCACGCAATTCTGCACTCGCTAGACGCTTGTTCTCGCACTTCTGCACTCGCTAGACGCTTGTTCTCGCACTTCTGCACTCGCTAGACGCTTGTTCTCGCACTTCTGCACTCGCTAGATGCTTGTTCTTGCAATTCTGCACTCGCTAGACGCTTGTTCTCGCAATTCTGCACTCGCTAGACGCTTGTTCTTAAAATTCTGCACTCGCTAGACGCTTGTTCTCGCAATTCTGCACTCGCTTGACACTTGTTCTCGCAATTCTGCACTCGCTAGACGCTTGTTCTTGCAATTCGGCACTCACTAGACGCTTGTTCTCGCAGCTCTGCACTCGCTTGACACTTGTTCTCGCAATTCTGCACTCGCTAGAAGCTTGTTCTCGCAATTTTGCACTCGCTAGACGCTTTTTCTCGCAATTCTGCACTCGCTAGACGCTTGTTCTCGCAATTCTGCACTTGCTAGACGCTTGTTCTCGCAATTCTGCACTCGCTAGACGCTTGTTCTCGCACTTCTGCACTCGCTAGACGCTTGTTCTCGCACTTGTGCACTCGCTAGACACTTGTTCTTGCACTTCTGCACTCGCTAGACGCTTCTTCTTGCAATTCTGCACTCGCTAGACGCTTGTTCTCGCAATTCTGCACTCGCTTGACACTTGTTCTTGCAATTCTGAACTCGCTAGATGCTTGTTCTCTTAATTTTGCACTCGGTATACGCTTGTTCTCGCAATTCTGCACTCTCTAGATGCTTGTTCTCACAATTCTGCACTCGTTAGATGCTTGTTCTTGCAATTTCACCCTCACTAGGATCTTGTTCTCGCAATTTTGCCCTCGCTAGGCACTTGTTCTTGCAATTATGCACTCGCTAGACGCTTGTTCTTGCAATTCTGCACTCGCTAGACGCTTGTTCTTGCAATTCTGCACTCGCAAGATGCTTGTTCTCGCAATTTTGCACTCGCTTGACACTTGTTCTCGCAATTCTGCACTCGCTAGACGCTTGTTCTCGCAATTCTGCACTTGCTAGACGCTTGTTCTTGCAATTCTGCACTCGCTAGACGCTTGTTCTTGCAATTCTGCACTCGCTAGACGCTTGTTCTCGCAATTCTGCACTCACTAGATGCTTGTTCTCGCAATTCTACACTCGCTATACGCTTGCTCTCACAATTCTGCACTCACTAGACGCTTGTTCTTGCAATTCTGCACTCGCTAGACGCTTGTTCTTGCAATTCTGCACTCACTAGACGCTTGTTCTCGCAATTCTGCACTCGCTTGACACTTGTTCTCGCAATTCTGCACTCGCTAGACGCTTGTTCTCGCAATTGTGCACTCGCTAGACGCTTGTTCTCGCAATTCTGCACTCGCTAGACGCTTGTTCTCGCAATTCTGCACTCGCTAGACGCTTGTTCTCGCAATTCGGCACTCGCTAGACGCTTGTTCTTGCAATTCTGCACTTGCTAGACGCTTGTTCTCGCAATTCTGCACTCGCAAGACGCTTGTTCTTGCACTGCTGCACTCGCTAGATGCTTGTTCTTGCAATTCTGCACTCCCTAGATGCTTGTTCTTGCAATTCTGCACTCGCTAGACGCTTGTTCTCGTAATTCTGCACTCGCTAGACGCTTGTTCTTGCAATTCTGCACTCCCTAGACGCTTGTTTTTGCAATTCTGCACTCGCTAGACGCTTGTTCTCGCAATTCTGCACTCGCTAGACGCTTGTTCTCGCAATTCTGCACTCGCTAGACGCTTGTTCTTGCAATTCTGCACTCGCTAGACGCTTGTTCTTGCAATTTTGCACTCGCTAGACGCTTGTTCTCGCAATTCTGCACTCACTAGATGCTTGTTCTCGCAATTCTACACTCGCTATACGCTTGCTCTCACAATTCTGCACTCACTAGACGCTTGTTCTTGCAATTCTGCACTCGCTAGACGCTTGTTCTTGAAATTCTGCACTCACTAGACGCTTGTTCTCGCAATTCTGCACTCGCTTGACACTTGTTCTCGCAATTCTGCACTCGCTAGACGCTTGTTCTCGCAATTGTGCACTCGCTAGACGCTTGTTCTCGCAATTCTGCACTCGCTAGACGCTTGTTCTCGCAATTCTGCACTCGCTAGACGCTTGTTCTCGCAATTCGGCACTCGCTAGACGCTTGTTCTTGCAATTCTGCACTTGCGAGACGCTTGTTCTCGCAATTCTGCACTCGCAAAACGCTTGTTCTTGCACTGCTGCACTCGCTAGATGCTTGTTCTTGCAATTCTGCACTCCCTAGACGCTTGTTCTTGCAATTCTGCACTCGCTAGACGCTTGTTCTCGTAATTCTGCACTCGCTAGACGCTTGTTCTTGCAATTCTGCACTCCCTAGACGCTTGTTTTTGCAATTCTGCACTCGCTAGACGCTTGTTCTCGCAATTCTGCACTCGCTAGACGCTTGTTCTCGCAATTCTGCACTCGCTAGACGCTTGTTCTTGCACTTCTGCACTCGCTAGACGCTTGTTCTCGCAATTCTGCACTCGCTAGACGCTTGTTCTCGCAATTCTGCACTCGCTAGACGCTTGTTCTCGCAATTCTGCACTCGCTAGACGCTTGTTCTTGCAATTCTGCACTCGCTAGACGCTTGTTCTCGCACTTCTGCACTCGCTAGACGCTTGTTCTCGCAATTCTGCACTCGCTAGACACTTGTTCTCGCAATTGTGCACTCGCTAGACGATTGTTCTCGCACTTCTGCACTCGCTAGACGCTTGTTCTCGCACTTCTGCACTCGCTGGACGCTTGTTCTCGCAATTCTGCACTCGCTAGACGATTGTTCTCGCACTTCTGCACTCGCTAGACGCTTGTTCTCGCAATTCTGCACTCGCTTGACACTTGTTCTCGCAATTCTGCACTCGCTAGACACTTGTTCTTGCAATTCTGCACTCACTAGACGCTTTTTCTCGCAGCTCTGCACTCGCTTGACACTTGTTCTCGCAATTCTGCACTCGCTAGACGCTTGTTCTCGCAATTTTGCACTCGCTAGACGCTTTTTCTCGCAATTCTGCACTCGCCAGACGCTTGTTCTCGCAATTCTGCACTTGCTAGACGCTTGTTCTCGCAATTCTGCACTCGCTAGACGCTTGTTCTCGCACTTCTGCACTCGCTAGACGCTTGTTCTCGCACTTGTGCACTCGCTAGACACTTGTTCTTGCACTTCTGCACTCGCTGGACGCTTGTTCTTGCAATTCTGCACTCGCTAGACGCTTGTTCTTGCAATTCTGCACTCGCTAGACGCTTGTTCTCGCAATTCTGCACTCGCTAGACGCTTGTTCTTGAAATTCTGCACTCGCTAGACGCTTGTTCTCGCAATTCTGCACTCGCTTGACACTTGTTCTCGCAATTCTGCAGTCGCTAGACGCTTGTTCTCGCAATTCTGCACTCGCTAGATGCTTGTTCTCGCAATTCTGCACTCGCTAGACGCTTGTTCTCGCAATTCTGCACTCGCTAGACGCTTGTTCTCCCAATTCTGCACTCGCTAGACGATTGTTCTCGCACTTCTGCACTCGCTAGACGCTTGTTCTCGCACTTCTGCACTCGCTGGACGCTTGTTCTCGCAATTCTGCACTCGCTGGACGCTTGTTCACGCAATTCTGCACTCGCTAGACGCTTGTTCTCGCACTTCTGCACTCGCTAGATGCTTGTTCTCGCACTTCTGCACTCGCTAGACGCTTGTTCTCGCACTTCTGCACTCGCTAGATGCTTGTTCTTGCAATTCTGCACTCGCTAGACGCTTGTTCTCGCAATTCTGCACTCGCTAGACGCTTGTTCTTAAAATTCTGCACTCGCTAGACGCTTGTTCTCGCAATTCTGCACTCGCTTGACACTTGTTCTCGCAATTCTGCACTCGCTAGACGCTTGTTCTTGCAATTCGGCACTCACTAGACGCTTGTTCTCGCAGCTCTGCACTCGCTTGACACTTGTTCTCGCAATTCTGCACTCGCTAGAAGCTTGTTCTCGCAATTTTGCACTCGCTAGACGCTTTTTCTCGCAATTCTGCACTCGCTAGACGCTTGTTCTCGCAATTCTGCACTTGCTAGACGCTTGTTCTCGCAATTCTGCACTCGCTAGACGCTTGTTCTCGCACTTCTGCACTCGCTAGACGCTTGTTCTCGCACTTGTGCACTCGCTAGACACTTGTTCTTGCACTTCTGCACTCGCTAGACGCTTGTTCTTGCAATTCTGCACTCGCTAGACGCTTGTTCTCGCAATTCTGCACTCGCTTGACACTTGTTCTTGCAATTCTGCACTCGCTAGATGCTTGTTCTCTTAATTTTGCACTCGGTATACGCTTGTTCTCGCAATTCTGCACTCTCTAGATGCTTGTTCTCACAATTCTGCACTCGTTAGACGCTTGTTCTTGCAATTTCACACTCACTAGGCGCTTGTTCTCGCAATTTTGCCCTCGCTAGGCACTTGTTCTTGCAATTATGCACTCGCTAGACGCTTGTTCTTGCAATTCTGCACTCGCTAGACGCTTGTTCTTGCAATTCTGCACTCGCAAGATGCTTGTTCTCGCAATTTTGCACTCGCTTGACACTTGTTCTCGCAATTCTGCACTCGCTAGACGCTTGTTCTCGCAATTCTGCACTTGCTAGACGCTTGTTCTTGCAATTCTGCACTCGCTAGACGCTTGTTCTTGCAATTCTGCACTCGCTAGACGCTTGTTCTCGCAATTCTGCACTCACTAGATGCTTGTTCTCGCAATTCTACACTCGCTATACGCTTGCTCTCACAATTCTGCACTCACTAGACGCTTGTTCTTGCAATTCTGCACTCGCTAGACGCTTGTTCTTGCAATTCTGCACTCACTAGACGCTTGTTCTCGCAATTCTGCACTCGCTTGACACTTGTTCTCGCAATTCTGCACTTGCTAGACGCTTGTTCTCGCAATTGTGCACTCGCTAGACGCTTGTTCTCGCAATTCTGCACTCGCTAGACGCTTGTTCTCGCAATTCTGCACTCGCTAGACGCTTGTTCTCGCAATTCGGCACTCGCTAGACGCTTGTTCTTGCAATTCTGCACTCGCTAGATGCTTGTTCTCGCAATTCTGCACTCGCTAGACGCTTGTTCTTGCAATTCTGCACTCGCTAGACGCTTGTTCTTGCAATTCTGCACTCGCTAGACGCTTGTTCTCGCAATTCTGCACTCACTAGATGCTTGTTCTCGCAATTCTACACTCGCTATACGCTTGCTCTCACAATTCTGCACTCACTAGACGCTTGTTCTTGCAATTCTGCACTCGCTAGACGCTTGTTCTTGAAATTCTGCACTCACTAGACGCTTGTTCTCGCAATTCTGCACTCGCTTGACACTTGTTCTCGCAATTCTGCACTCGCTAGACGCTTGTTCTCGCAATTGTGCACTCGCTAGACGCTTGTTCTCGCAATTCTGCACTCGCTAGACGCTTGTTCTCGCAATTCTGCACTCGCTAGACGCTTGTTCTCGCAATTCGGCACTCGCTAGACGCTTGTTCTTGCAATTCTGCACTTGCTAGACGCTTGTTCTCGCAATTCTGCACTCGCAAAACGCTTGTTCTTGCACTGCTGCACTCGCTAGATGCTTGTTCTTGCAATTCTGCACTCCCTAGACGCTTGTTCTTGCAATTCTGCACTCGCTAGACGCTTGTTCTCGTAATTCTGCACTCGCTAGACGCTTGTTCTTGCAATTCTGCACTCCCTAGACGCTTGTTTTTGCAATTCTGCACTCGCTAGACGCTTGTTCTCGCAATTCTGCACTCGCTAGACGCTTGTTCTCGCAATTTTGCACTCGCTAGACGCTTGTTCTTGCACTTCTGCACTCGCTAGACGCTTGTTCTCGCACTTCTGCACTCGCTAGACGCTTGTTCTCGCAATTCTGCACTCGCTAGACGCTTGTTCTCGCAATTCTGCACTCGCTAGTCGCTTGTTCTTGCAATTCTGCACTCGCTAGACGCTTGTTCTCGCACTTCTGCACTCGCTAGACGCTTGTTCTCGCAATTCTGCACTCGCTAGACACTTGTTCTCGCAATTGTGCACTCGCTAGACGATTGTTCTCGCACTTCTGCACTCGCTAGACGCTTGTTCTCGCACTTCTGCACTCGCTGGACGCTTGTTCTCGCAATTCTGCACTCGCTGGACGCTTGTTCACGCAATTCTGCACTCGCTAGACGCTTGTTCTCGCACTTCTGCACTCGCTAGACGCTTGTTCTCGCAATTCTGCACTCGCTAGACGCTTGTTCTCGCAATTCTGCACTCTCTAGACGCTTTCTCGCAATTCTGCACTCGCTAGATGCTTAATCTCGCAATTCTGCACTCGCTAGACGCTTGTTCTTGCAATTCTTCACTCGCTAGACGCTTTTTCTCGCACTTCTGCACTCGCTAGACGCTTGTTCTCGCACTTCTGCACTCGCTAGACGCTTGTTCTTGCAATTCTGCACTCGCTAGACGCTTGTTCTCGCAATTCTGCACTCGCTTGACACTTGTTCTCGCAATTCTGCACTCGCTAGACGCTTGTTCTCGCAATTGTGCACTCGCTAGACGCTTGTTCTCGCAATTCTGCACTCGCTAGACGCTTGTTCTCGCAATTCTGCACTCGCTAGACGCTTGTTCTCGCAATTCGGCACTCGCTAGACGCTTGTTCTTGCAATTCTGCACTCGCTAGACGCTTGTTCTCGCAATTCTGCACTCGCAAGACGCTTGTTCTTGCACTGCTGCACTCGCTAGATGCTTGTTCTTGCAATTCTGCACTCCCTAGACGCTTGTTCTTGCAATTCTGCACTCGCTAGACGCTTGTTCTCGTAATTCTGCACTCGCTAGACGCTTGTTCTTGCAATTCTGCACTCCCTAGACGCTTGTTTTTGCAATTCTGCACTCGCTAGACGCTTGTTCTCGCAATTCTGCACTCGCTAGACGCTTGTTCTCGCAATTCTGCACTCGCTAGACGCTTGTTCTTGCACTTCTGCACTCGCTAGACGCTTGTTCTCGCAATTCTGCACTCGCTAGACGCTTGTTCTCGCAATTCTGCACTCGCTAGACGCTTGTTCTCGCACTTCTGCACTCGCTAGACGCTTGTTCTCGCAATTGTGCACTCGCTAGACACTTGTTCTCGCAATTGTGCACTCGCTAGACGATTGTTCTCGCACTTCTGCACTCGCTAGACGCTTGTTCTCGCACTTCTGCACTCGCTGGACGCTTGTTCTCGCAATTCTGCACTCGCTGGACGCTTGTTCACGCAATTCTGCACTCGCTAGACGCTTGTTCTCGCACTTCTGCACTCGCTAGACGCTTGTTCTCGCAATTCTGCACTCGCTAGACGCTTGTTCTCGCAATTCTGCACTCGCTAGACGCTTATTCTCGCAATTCTGCACTCTCTAGACGCTTTCTCGCAATTCTGCACTCGCTAGATGCTTAATCTCGCAATTCTGCACTCGCTAGACGCTTGTTCTTGCAATTCTTCACTCGCTAGACGCTTTTTCTCGCACTTCTGCACTCGCTAGACGCTTGTTCTTGCACTTCTGCACTCGCTAGACGCTTGTTCTTGCAATTCTGCACTCGCTAGACGCTTGTTCTCGCAATTCTGCACTCGCTAGACGCTTGTTCTTGAAATTCTGCACTCGCTAGACGCTTGTTCTCGCAATTCTGCACTCGCTTGACACTTGTTCTCGCAATTCTGCACTCGTTAGACGCTTGTTCTTGCAATTCTGCACTCACTAGACGCTTGTTCTCGCAGCTCTGCACTCGCTTGACACTTGTTCTCGCAATTCTGCACTCGCTAGACGCTTGTTCTCGCAATTCTGCACTCGCTAGACGCTTGTTCTTAAAATTCTGCACTCGCTAGACGCTTGTTCTCGCAATTCTGCACTCGCTTGACACTTGTTCTCGCAATTCTGCACTCGCTAGACGCTTGTTCTTGCAATTCGGCACTCACTAGACGCTTGTTCTCGCAGCTCTGCGCTCGCTTGACACTTGTTCTCGCAATTCTGCACTCACTAGAAGCTTGTTCTCGCAATTTTGCACTCGCTAGACGCCTTTTCTCGCAATTCTGCACTCGCTAGACGCTTGTTCTCGCAATTCTGCACTTGCTAGACGCTTGTTCTCGCAATTCTGCACTCGCTAGACGCTTGTTCTCGCACTTCTGCACTCGCTAGACGCTTGTTCTCGCACTTGTGCACTCGCTAGACACTTGTTCTTGCACTTCTGCACTCGCTAGACGCTTGTTCTTGCAATTCTGCACTCGCTAGACGCTTGTTCTCGCAATTCTGCACTCGCTTGACACTTGTTCTTGCACTTCTGCACTCGCTAGACGCTTGTTCTCGCACTTCTGCACTCGCTAGACGCTTGTTCTCGCAATTCTGCACTCGCTAGACGCTTGTTCTCGCAATTCTGCACTCGCTAGTCGCTTGTTCTTGCAATTCTGCACTCGCTAGACGCTTGTTCTCGCACTTCTGCACTCGCTAGACGCTTGTTCTCGCAATTCTGCACTCGCTAGACACTTGTTCTCGCAATTGTGCACTCGCTAGACGATTGTTCTCGCACTTCTGCACTCGCTAGACGCTTGTTCTCGCACTTCTGCACTCGCTGGACGCTTGTTCTCGCAATTCTGCACTCGCTGGACGCTTGTTCACGCAATTCTGCACTCGCTAGACGCTTGTTCTCGCACTTCTGCACTCGCTAGACGCTTGTTCTCGCAATTCTGCACTCGCTAGACGCTTGTTCTCGCAATTCTGCACTCTCTAGACGCTTTCTCGCAATTCTGCACTCGCTAGATGCTTAATCTCGCAATTCTGCACTCGCTAGACGCTTGTTCTTGCAATTCTTCACTCGCTAGACGCTTTTTCTCGCACTTCTGCACTCGCTAGACGCTTGTTCTCGCACTTCTGCACTCGCTAGACGCTTGTTCTTGCAATTCTGCACTCGCTAGACGCTTGTTCTCGCAATTCTGCACTCGCTTGACACTTGTTCTCGCAATTCTGCACTCGCTAGACGCTTGTTCTCGCAATTGTGCACTCGCTAGACGCTTGTTCTCGCAATTCTGCACTCGCTAGACGCTTGTTCTCGCAATTCTGCACTCGCTAGACGCTTGTTCTCGCAATTCGGCACTCGCTAGACGCTTGTTCTTGCAATTCTGCACTCGCTAGACGCTTGTTCTCGCAATTCTGCACTCGCAAGACGCTTGTTCTTGCACTGCTGCACTCGCTAGATGCTTGTTCTTGCAATTCTGCACTCCCTAGACGCTTGTTCTTGCAATTCTGCACTCGCTAGACGCTTGTTCTCGTAATTCTGCACTCGCTAGACGCTTGTTCTTGCAATTCTGCACTCCCTAGACGCTTGTTTTTGCAATTCTGCACTCGCTAGACGCTTGTTCTCGCAATTCTGCACTCGCTAGACGCTTGTTCTCGCAATTCTGCACTCTCTAGACGCTTGTTCTTGCACTTCTGCACTCGCTAGACGCTTGTTCTCGCAATTCTGCACTCGCTAGACGCTTGTTCTCGCAATTCTGCACTCGCTAGACGCTTGTTCTCGCACTTCTGCACTCGCTAGACGCTTGTTCTCGCAATTGTGCACTCGCTAGACACTTGTTCTCGCAATTGTGCACTCGCTAGACGATTGTTCTCGCACTTCTGCACTCGCTAGACGCTTGTTCTCGCACTTCTGCACTCGCTGGACGCTTGTTCTCGCAATTCTGCACTCGCTGGACGCTTGTTCACGCAATTCTGCACTCGCTAGACGCTTGTTCTCGCACTTCTGCACTCGCTAGACGCTTGTTCTCGCAATTCTGCACTCGCTAGACGCTTGTTCTCGCAATTCTGCACTCGCTAGACGCTTATTCTCGCAATTCTGCACTCTCTAGACGCTTTCTCGCAATTCTGCACTCGCTAGATGCTTAATCTCGCAATTCTGCACTCGCTAGACGCTTGTTCTTGCAATTCTTCACTCGCTAGACGCTTTTTCTCGCACTTCTGCACTCGCTAGACGCTTGTTCTTGCACTTCTGCACTCGCTAGACGCTTGTTCTTGCAATTCTGCACTCGCTAGACGCTTGTTCTCGCAATTCTGCACTCGCTAGACGCTTGTTCTTGAAATTCTGCACTCGCTAGACGCTTGTTCTCGCAATTCTGCACTCGCTTGACACTTGTTCTCGCAATTCTGCACTCGTTAGACGCTTGTTCTTGCAATTCTGCACTCACTAGACGCTTGTTCTCGCAGCTCTGCACTCGCTTGACACTTGTTCTCGCAATTCTGCACTCGCTAGACGCTTGTTCTCGCAATTCTGCACTCGCTAGACGCTTGTTCTTAAAATTCTGCACTCGCTAGACGCTTGTTCTCGCAATTCTGCACTCGCTTGACACTTGTTCTCGCAATTCTGCACTCGCTAGACGCTTGTTCTTGCAATTCGGCACTCACTAGACGCTTGTTCTCGCAGCTCTGCGCTCGCTTGACACTTGTTCTCGCAATTCTGCACTCACTAGAAGCTTGTTCTCGCAATTTTGCACTCGCTAGACGCCTTTTCTCGCAATTCTGCACTCGCTAGACGCTTGTTCTCGCAATTCTGCACTTGCTAGACGCTTGTTCTCGCAATTCTGCACTCGCTAGACGCTTGTTCTCGCACTTCTGCACTCGCTAGACGCTTGTTCTCGCACTTGTGCACTCGCTAGACACTTGTTCTTGCACTTCTGCACTCGCTAGACGCTTGTTCTTGCAATTCTGCACTCGCTAGACGCTTGTTCTCGCAATTCTGCACTCGCTTGACACTTGTTCTTGCAATTCTGCACTCGCTAGATGCTTCTTCTCGCAATTCTGCACTCGGTATACGCTTGTTCTCGCAATTCTGCACTCGCTAGATGCTTGTTCTCACAATTCTGCACTCGTTAGACGCTTGTTCTTGCCATTTCACACTCACTAGGCGCTTGTTCTCGCAATTTTGCCCTCACTAGGCACTTGTTCTTGCAATTATGCACTCGCTAGACGCTTGTTCTTGCAATTCTACACTCGCTAGACGCTTGTTCTTGCAATTCTGCACTCGCAAGATGCTTGTTCTCGCAATTTTGCACTCGCTTGACACTTGTTCTCGCAATTTTGCACTCGCTAGACGCTTGTTCTCGCAATTCTGCACTTGCTAGATGCTTGTTCTTGCAATTCTGCACTCGCTAGACGCTTGTTCTTGCAATTCTGCACTCGCTAGACGCTTGTTCTCGCAATTCTGCACTCACTAGATGCTTGTTCTCGCAATTCTACACTCGCTATACGCTTGCTCTCACAATTCTGCACTCACTAGACGCTTGTTCTTGCAATTCTGCACTCGCTAGACGCTTGTTCTTGCAATTCTGCACTCGCTAGACGCTTGTTCTCGCAATTCTGCACTCGCTTGACACTTTTTCTCGCAATTCTGCACTCGCTAGACGCTTGTTCTCGCAATTCTGCACTCGCTAGACGCTTGTTGTCGCAATTCTGCACTCGCTAGACGCTTGTTCTCGCAATTCTGCACTCGCTAGACGCTTGTTCTCGCAATTCGGCACTCGCTAGACGCTTGTTCTTGCAATTCTGCCCTCGCTAGACGCTTGTTCTCGCAATTCTGCACTCGCAAGACGCTTGTTCTCGCACTGCTGCACTCCCTAGACGCTTGTTCTTGCAATTCTGCACTCGCTAGACGCTTGTTCTCGCAATTCTGCACTCGCTAGATGCTTGTTCTTGCAATTCTGCACTCCCTAGACGCTTGTTTTTACAATTCTGCACTCGCTAGACGCTTGTTCTCGCAATTCTGCACTCGCTAGACGCTTGTTCTCGCAATTCTGCACTCGCTAGACGCTTGTTCTTGCACTTCTGCACTTGCTAGACGCTTGTTCTCGCAATTCTGCACTCGCTAGACGCTTGTTCTCGCAATTCTGCACTCGCTAGACGCTTGTTCTCGCACTTCTGCACTCGCTAGACGCTTGTTCTCGCAATTCTGCACTCGCTAGACGCTTGTTCTCGCAATTCTGCACTCGCTAGACGATTGTTCTCGCACTTCTGCACTCGCTAGACGCTTGTTCTCGCACTTCTGCACTCGCTGGACGCTTGTTCTCGCACTTCTGCACTCGCTGGACGCTTGTTCACGCACTTCTGCACTCGCTAGACGCTTGTTCTCGCAATTCTGCACTCGCTAGACGCTTGTTCACGCAATTCTGCACTCGCTAGACGCTTGTTCTCGCACTTCTGCACTCGCTAGACGCTTGTTCTCGCAATTCTGCACTCGCTAGACGCTTGTTCTCGCAATTCTGCACTCGCTAGACGCTTATTCTCGCAATTCTGCACTCTCTAGACGCTTGTTCTCGCAATTCTGCACTCGCTAGATGCTTTTTCTCGCACTTCTGCACTCGCTAGACGCTTGTTCTTGCAATTCTTCACTCCCTAGACGCTTTTTCTCGCACTTCTGCACTCGCTAGACGCTTGTTCTCGCACTTCTGCACTCGCTAGACGCTTGTTCTTGCAATTCTGCACTCGCTAGACGCTTGTTCGCTAGACGCTTGTTCTCGCAATTTTGCACTCGCTAGACGCTTTTTCTCGCAATTCTGCACTCGCTAGACGCTTGTTCTCGCAATTCTGCACTCGCTAGACGCTTTTTCTCGCAATTCTGCACTCGCTAGACGCTTGTTCTCGCAATTCTGCACTTGCTAAACGCTTGTTCTCGCAATTCTGCATTCGCTAGACGCTTGTTCTTGCACTTCTGCACTCGCTAGACGCTTGTTCTTGCAATTCTGCACTCGCTAGACGCTTGTTCTTGCAATTCTGCACTCGCTAGACGCTTGTTCTTGCAATTCTGCACTCGCTAGACGCTTGTTCTTGAAATTCTGCACTCGCTAGACGCTTGTTCTCGCAATTCTGAACTCGCTTGACACTTGTTCTTGCAATTCTGCAGTCGCTAGACGCTTGTTCTCGCAATTCTGCACTCGCTAGACGCTTGTTCTCGCAATTCTGCACTCGCTAGACGCTTGTTCTCGCAATTCTGCACTCGCTAGACGCTTGTTCTCGCAATTCTGCACTCGCTAGACGATTGTTCTCGCACTTCTGCACTCACTAGACGCTTGTTCTCGCACTTCTGCACTCGCTGGACGCTTGTTCTCGCAATTCTGCACTCGCTGGACACTTGTTCACGCAATTCTGCACTCGCTAGACGCTTGTTCTCGCACTTCTGCACTCGCTAGATGCTTGTTCTCGCAATTCTGCACTCGCTAGACGCTTGTTCTCGCAATTCTGCACTCGCTAGACGCTTATTCTCGCAATTCTGCACTCTCTAGACGCTTGTTCTCGCAATTCTGCACTCGCTAGATGCTTAATCTCGCAATTCTGCACTCGCTAGACGCTTGTTCTTGCAATTCTTCACTCGCTAGACGCTTTTTCTCGCACTTCTGCACTCGCTAGACGCTTGTTCTCGCACTTCTGCACTCGCTAGACGCTTGTTCTTGCAATTCTGCACTCGCTAGACGCTTGTTCTCGCAATTCTGCACTCACTAGACGCTTGTTCTTGAAATTCTGCACTCGCTAGACGCTTGTTCTCGCAATTCTGCACTCGCTTGACACTTGTTCTCGCAATTCTGCACTCGCTAGACGCTTGTTCTTGCAATTCTGCACTCACTAGACGCTTGTTCTCGCAGCTCTGCACTCGCTTGACACTTGTTCTCGCAATTCTGCACTCGCTAGACGCTTGTTCTCGCAATTTTGCACTCGCTAGACGCTTTTTCTCGCAATTCTGCACTCGCTAGACGCTTGTTCTCGCAATTCTGCACTTGCTAAACGCTTGTTCTCGCAATTCTGCACTCGCTAGACGCTTGTTCTTGCACTTCTGCACTCGCTAGACGCTTGTTCTTGCAATTCTGCACTCGCTAGACGCTTGTTCTTGCAATTCTGCACTCGCTAGACGCTTGTTCTCGCAATTCTGCACTCGCTAGACGCTTGTTCTTGAAATTCTGCACTCGCTAGACGCTTGTTCTCGCAATTCTGAACTCGCTTGACACTTGTTCTTGCAATTCTGCAGTCGCTAGACGCTTGTTCTCGCAATTCTGCACTCGCTAGACGCTTGTTCTCGCAATTCTGCACTCGCTAGACGCTTGTTCTCGCAATTCTGCACTCGCTAGACGCTTGTTCTCGCAATTCTGCACTCGCTAGACGATTGTTCTCGCACTTCTGCACTCACTAGACGCTTGTTCTCGCACTTCTGCACTCGCTGGACGCTTGTTCTCGCAATTCTGCACTCGCTGGACACTTGTTCACGCAATTCTGCACTCGCTAGACGCTTGTTCTCGCACTTCTGCACTCGCTAGATGCTTGTTCTCGCAATTCTGCACTCGCTAGACGCTTGTTCTCGCAATTCTGCACTCGCTAGACGCTTATTCTCGCAATTCTGCACTCTCTAGACGCTTGTTCTCGCAATTCTGCACTCGCTAGATGCTTAATCTCGCAATTCTGCACTCGCTAGACGCTTGTTCTTGCAATTCTTCACTCGCTAGACGCTTTTTCTCGCACTTCTGCACTCGCTAGACGCTTGTTCTCGCACTTCTGCACTCGCTAGACGCTTGTTCTTGCAATTCTGCACTCGCTAGACGCTTGTTCTCGCAATTCTGCACTCGCTAGACGCTTGTTCTTGAAATTCTGCACTCGCTAGACGCTTGTTCTCGCAATTCTGCACTCGCTTGACACTTGTTTTCGCAATTCTGCACTCGCTAGACGCTTGTTCTTGCAATTCTGCACTCACTAGACGCTTGTTCTCGCAGCTCTGCACTCGCTTGACACTTGTTCTCGCAATTCTGCACTCGCTAGACGCTTGTTCTCGCAATTTTGCACTCGCTAGACGCTTTTTCTCGCAATTCCGCACTCGCTAGACGCTTGTTCTCGCAATTCTGCACTTGCTAGACGCTTGTTCTCGCAATTCTGCACTCGCTAGACGCTTGTTCTCGCACTTGTGCACTCGCTAGACACTTGTTCTTGCACTTCTGCACTCGCTAGACGCTTGTTCTTGCAATTCCGCACTCGCTAGACGCTTGTTCTTGCAATTCTGCACTCGCTAGACGCTTGTTCTCGCAATTCTGCACTCGCTAGACGCTTGTTCTTGAAATTCTGCACTCGCTAGACGCTTGTTCTCGCAATTCTGAACTCGCTTGACACTTGTTCTTGCAATTCTGCAGTCGCTAGACGCTTGTTCTCGCAATTCTGCACTCGCTAGACGCTTGTTCTCGCAATTCTTCACTCCCTAGACGCTTTTTCTCGCACTTCTGCACTCGCTAGACGCTTGTTCTCGCACTTCTGCACTCGCTAGACGCTTGTTCTTGCAATTCTGCACTCGCTAGACGCTTGTTCGCTAGACGCTTGTTCTCGCAATTTTGCACTCGCTAGACGCTTTTTCTCGCAATTCTGCACTCGCTAGACGCTTGTTCTCGCAATTCTGCACTCGCTAGACGCTTTTTCTCGCAATTCTGCACTCGCTAGACGCTTGTTCTCGCAATTCTGCACTTGCTAAACGCTTGTTCTCGCAATTCTGCACTCGCTAGACGCTTGTTCTTGCACTTCTGCACTCGCTAGACGCTTGTTCTTGCAATTCTGCACTCGCTAGACGCTTGTTCTTGCAATTCTGCACTCGCTAGACGCTTGTTCTCGCAATTCTGCACTCGCTAGACGCTTGTTCTTGAAATTCTGCACTCGCTAGACGCTTGTTCTCGCAATTCTGAACTCGCTTGACACTTGTTCTTGCAATTCTGCAGTCGCTAGACGCTTGTTCTCGCAATTCTGCACTCGCTAGACGCTTGTTCTCGCAATTCTGCACTCGCTAGACGCTTGTTCTCGCAATTCTGCACTCGCTAGACGCTTGTTCTCGCAATTCTGCACTCGCTAGACGATTGTTCTCGCACTTCTGCACTCACTAGACGCTTGTTCTCGCACTTCTGCACTCGCTGGACGCTTGTTCTCGCAATTCTGCACTCGCTGGACACTTGTTCACGCAATTCTGCACTCGCTAGACGCTTGTTCTCGCACTTCTGCACTCGCTAGATGCTTGTTCTCGCAATTCTGCACTCGCTAGACGCTTGTTCTCGCAATTCTGCACTCGCTAGACGCTTATTCTCGCAATTCTGCACTCTCTAGACGCTTGTTCTCGCAATTCTGCACTCGCTAGATGCTTAATCTCGCAATTCTGCACTCGCTAGACGCTTGTTCTTGCAATTCTTCACTCGCTAGACGCTTTTTCTCGCACTTCTGCACTCGCTAGACGCTTGTTCTCGCACTTCTGCACTCGCTAGACGCTTGTTCTTGCAATTCTGCACTCGCTAGACGCTTGTTCTCGCAATTCTGCACTCGCTAGACGCTTGTTCTTGAAATTCTGCACTCGCTAGACGCTTGTTCTCGCAATTCTGCACTCGCTTGACACTTGTTCTCGCAATTCTGCACTCGCTAGACGCTTGTTCTTGCAATTCTGCACTCACTAGACGCTTGTTCTCGCAGCTCTGCACTCGCTTGACACTTGTTCTCGCAATTCTGCACTCGCTAGACGCTTGTTCTCGCAATTTTGCACTCGCTAGACGCTTTTTCTCGCAATTCTGCACTCGCTAGACGCTTGTTCTCGCAATTCTGCACTTGCTAAACGCTTGTTCTCGCAATTCTGCACTCGCTAGACGCTTGTTCTTGCACTTCTGCACTCGCTAGACGCTTGTTCTTGCAATTCTGCACTCGCTAGACGCTTGTTCTTGCAATTCTGCACTCGCTAGACGCTTGTTCTCGCAATTCTGCACTCGCTAGACGCTTGTTCTTGAAATTCTGCACTCGCTAGACGCTTGTTCTCGCAATTCTGAACTCGCTTGACACTTGTTCTTGCAATTCTGCAGTCGCTAGACGCTTGTTCTCGCAATTCTGCACTCGCTAGACGCTTGTTCTCGCAATTCTGCACTCGCTAGACGCTTGTTCTCGCAATTCTGCACTCGCTAGACGCTTGTTCTCGCAATTCTGCACTCGCTAGACGATTGTTCTCGCACTTCTGCACTCACTAGACGCTTGTTCTCGCACTTCTGCACTCGCTGGACGCTTGTTCTCGCAATTCTGCACTCGCTGGACACTTGTTCACGCAATTCTGCACTCGCTAGACGCTTGTTCTCGCACTTCTGCACTCGCTAGATGCTTGTTCTCGCAATTCTGCACTCGCTAGACGCTTGTTCTCGCAATTCTGCACTCGCTAGACGCTTATTCTCGCAATTCTGCACTCTCTAGACGCTTGTTCTCGCAATTCTGCACTCGCTAGATGCTTAATCTCGCAATTCTGCACTCGCTAGACGCTTGTTCTTGCAATTCTTCACTCGCTAGACGCTTTTTCTCGCACTTCTGCACTCGCTAGACGCTTGTTCTCGCACTTCTGCACTCGCTAGACGCTTGTTCTTGCAATTCTGCACTCGCTAGACGCTTGTTCTCGCAATTCTGCACTCGCTAGACGCTTGTTCTTGAAATTCTGCACTCGCTAGACGCTTGTTCTCGCAATTCTGCACTCGCTTGACACTTGTTTTCGCAATTCTGCACTCGCTAGACGCTTGTTCTTGCAATTCTGCACTCACTAGACGCTTGTTCTCGCAGCTCTGCACTCGCTTGACACTTGTTCTCGCAATTCTGCACTCGCTAGACGCTTGTTCTCGCAATTTTGCACTCGCTAGACGCTTTTTCTCGCAATTCCGCACTCGCTAGACGCTTGTTCTCGCAATTCTGCACTTGCTAGACGCTTGTTCTCGCAATTCTGCACTCGCTAGACGCTTGTTCTCGCACTTGTGCACTCGCTAGACACTTGTTCTTGCACTTCTGCACTCGCTAGACGCTTGTTCTTGCAATTCCGCACTCGCTAGACGCTTGTTCTTGCAATTCTGCACTCGCTAGACGCTTGTTCTCGCAATTCTGCACTCGCTAGACGCTTGTTCTTGAAATTCTGCACTCGCTAGACGCTTGTTCTCGCAATTCTGAACTCGCTTGACACTTGTTCTTGCAATTCTGCAGTCGCTAGACGCTTGTTCTCGCAATTCTGCACTCGCTAGACGCTTGTTCTCGCAATTCTGCACTCGCTAGACGCTTGTTCTCGCAATTCTGCACTCGCTAGACGCTTGTTCTCGCAATTCTGCACTCGCTAGACGATTGTTCTCGCACTTCTGCACTCACTAGACGCTTGTTCTCGCACTTCTGCACTCGCTGGACGCTTGTTCTCGCAATTCTGCACTCGCTGGACGCTTGTTCACGCAATTCTGCACTCGCTAGACGCTTGTTCTCGCACTTCTGCACTCGCTAGACGCTTGTTCTCGCACTTCTGCACTCGCTAGACGCTTGTTCTCGCACTTCTGCACTCGCTAGACGCTTGTTCTTGCAATTCTGCACTCGCTAGACGCTTGTTCTCGCAATTCTGCACTCGCTTGACACTTGTTCTCGCAATTCTGCACTCGCTAGACGCTTGTTCTTGCAATTCTGCACTCACTAGACGCTTGTTCTTGCAGCTCTGCAGTCGCTAGACGCTTGTTCTCGCAATTCTGCACTCGCTAGACGCTTGTTCTCGCAATTCTGCACTCGCTAGACGCTTGTTCTCGCAATTCTGCACTCGCTAGACGCTTGTTCTCGCAATTCTGCACTCGCTAGACGATTGTTCTCGCACTTCTGCACTCACTAGACGCTTGTTCTCGCACTTCTGCACTCGCTGGACGCTTGTTCTCGCAATTCTGCACTCGCTGGACGCTTGTTCACGCAATTCTGCACTCGCTAGACGCTTGTTCTCGCACTTCTGCACTCGCTAGACGCTTGTTCTCGCACTTCTGCACTCGCTAGACGCTTGTTCTCGCACTTCTGCACTCGCTAGACGCTTGTTCTTGCAATTCTGCACTCGCTAGACGCTTGTTCTCGCAATTCTGCACTCGCTAGACGCTTGTTCTTGAAATTCTGCACTCGCTAGACGCTTGTTCTCGCAATTCTGCACTCGCTTGACACTTGTTCTCGCAATTCTGCACTCGCTAGACGCTTGTTCTTGCAATTCTGCACTCACTAGACGCTTGTTCTCGCAGCTCTGCACTCGCTTGACACTTGTTCTCGCAATTCTGCACTCGCTAGACGCTTGTTCTCGCAATTTTGCACTCGCTAGACACTTTTTCTCGCAATTCTGCACTCGCTAGACGCTTGTTCTCGCAATTCTGCACTTGCTAGACGCTTGTTCTCGCAATTCTGCACTCGCTAGACGCTTGTTATCGCACTTCTGCACTTGCTAGACGCTTGTTCTCGCACTTGTGCACTCGCTAGACACTTGTTCTTGCACTTCTGCACTCGCTAGACGCTTGTTCTTGCAATTCTGCACTCGCTAGACGCTTGTTCTTGCAATTCTGCACTCGCTAGATGCTTGTTCTCGCAATTCTGCACTCGCTTGACACTTGTTCTCGCAATTCTGCACTCGCTAGACGCTTGTTCTTGCAATTCTGCACTCGGTAGACGCTTGTTCTCGCAATTCTGCACTCGCTACATGCTTGTTCTCACAATTCTGCACTCGCTAGACGCTTGTTCTTGCAATTTCGCACTCGCTAGGCGCTTGTTCTCGCAATTTTGCCCTTGCTAGGCACTTGTTCTTGCAATTATGCACTCGCTAGACGCTTGTTCTTGCAATTCTGCACTCGCTAGACGCTTGTTCTTGCAATTCTGCACTCGCAAGATGCTTGCGGGGCCGCGCGATGGGGCGGCGGGGCCGCGATGGGGCGGCGGGGCCGCTAGGTAGGGCGGCGGGGCCGCGCAATGGGGCGGCGAGGCCGCGAGGTAGGGCGGCGGGGCCGCTAGGTAGGGCGGCGGAGCCGCTAGGAGAGAGGCGGCGGGGCCGCGAAGACGGGCGGCGGGGCCGCGGAGACGGGTGGCGGGGCCGCAGTGCAGGGCCGCTAGGGCGGCTCGACGAAGTGAGGGCCCGAAGCGCGACTCGGGCTGAGCGCGCTTCGTGCAGGAAAAAAATATCGATGTGGTGGGCCCTAAGCACAGTTCCCAAGGGGGAACCTGCTCGATACCATGAGAAGATTTGAACAAGAATGGATGGACTATGAAATGAAGTGAGTACAAATATGAAACCCTAATTGGTTGTACCCCCTATGGGATACCCCACTATAGCCTACACAACAGCATAAGCTATAATGTTCTGACATCCAACGCTGCTTTTGTCCAACTCGTTTTGTCCAACGCATTTTGTCCAACGCTGATTTTGTCCAACACGGTTTGTTCAACGTTTTTTGTCCAACACTGATTTTGTCTAACGCTAATTTTGTCCACCGCGTTTTGTCCAACGTTTTTTGTCTAACGCTTTTTGTCCAACACACGTTTTGTCCAACCCTCATTTTTGTCCAGCTCGTTTTGTCCAACGCGTTTTGTCCAATGGATTTTGTCCAACGCTGATTTTGTCCAACGTTTCTTGTCCAACGCGTTTTGTCCAATGTTTATTGTCCAACGCTGCTTTTGTCCAACGCGTTTTGTCCAACTCGTTTTGTCTAACGCTGATTTTGTCCAACGTTTTTTGTCCAACTCGTTTTGTCCAACGTGTTTTGTCCAACGCTGATTTTGTCCAACTCGTTTTGTCCAACGTTTTTTGTGTCCAACGCTTTTTGTCCAACGCGGTTTGTCCAACGTTTTTTGTCCAACGATGATTTTGTCCAACGATGACAAAATCGTTGGACAAAACAAGTTGGACAAAAACGAGCGTTGGACATAAAACATTGGACAAATCGCGTTGGACAAAAAACGTTGGAAAAAAAAAAAAAAAAAAAAAAAAAAAACGTTGGACAAAACGCGTTGGACAAAATGCGTTGGGCAAAAAACGTTGGACAAAATCAGCGTTGGACAAAAAACGTTTGACAAAACGCGTTGGACAAAACTCATTGGACAATATCAGCATTGGACAAAAAACGTTGGACAAAACGAGTTGGACAAAAAACGTTGGACAAAATCAGCGTTGGACAAAATACGTTGGACAAAACGCATTGGACAAAAAACGTTGGACAAAACGTATGTTGGACAAAATCAACGTTGGACAAAAAACGTTGGACAAATGTGTTGGACTAAAAACGTTGGACAAAATCAGCGTTGGACAAAATGCGTTGGACAAAACGTGATGGACAAAATCGGCATTGGACAAAAAACATTGGACAAAATCAGCGTTGGACAAAATGCGTTGGACAAAACGCGTTGGACAAAACGAGCTCGACAAAAACGAGCGTTGGACAAAAAAACGTTGGACAACAAACGTTGGACAAAACGTGTGTTGGACAAAATGCGTTGGACACAACGTGTTGGGCAAAAAACGTTGGACAAAATCAGCGTTGGACAAAAATCGTTGGACAAAATCAGCGTTGGACAAAATGCGTTGGACAAAACCGTTGGACAAAACGAGCTGGACAAAAACGAGCTTTGGACAAAACGTGTGTTGTACAAAAAACGTTGGACAAAAAGCGTTGGACAAAAAACGTTGGACCAAAAACGTTGGAAAATAAAAACTTTGGACAAAAGACGTTGGACAAAACGTGTTGGACAAAATCAGCGTTGGACAAAACATGTTGGACAAAAAACGTTGGACAAAATCAACGTTGGACAAAAACGTTGGACAAAATCAGTGTTGGACAAAACGAGTTGGACAATATCAGCGTTGGACAGAAAACGTTGGACAAAACGCGTTCGACAAAAAGCGTTGGACAAAATTTGTGTTGGACAAAAGACGTTGGACAAAACGCGTGGGACAAAACGCGTTGGACAAAATTAGCGTTGGACAAAATGCGTTGGACAAAACGAGTTGGACAAAACGCGTTGGATAAAAAGCATTGGACAAAATCAGCGTTGGACAAAATGCGTTGGACTAAACGCGTTGGACAAAAAACGTTGGACAAAACGCGTGCGGAAAGTCAGCCCCACCCGGGTATCGACACGCATGTGCGCCTGCATGACGCCCGCCAGCGTGGATGCCGATATGCTGGGGGCATGGGGATGGGTAGAGGGGAGTGGGAAGGAGTAAGAGGAGAGACGTAACTGAGAGGCCGAGACGTGACCAAGGCACCATAGGAGTATGGAGCGAGTGAGAGAGCGCGAGGGGAAAGGAGAGGGGTGTACGTTTGGGTGTCGTGTGAGTCGGTGACGTCCGCGATGAACTTTTCCAGACAGCGGATGCCATTGCCACACATCTGCCATGCCACGTGCCATGGGGGGGGCATGCATGGGGTAAGCAGAAATCAGCGAACAGCACATGCGAAATTCTTGTCGCATGGGGAAGTGAAGTAATCCGTGTGTGTTAACCATCCCTGTACTATCTCTTGCACACTTTGGGCTCAGATCCCCCTGCACTACACTGCACCACGTTGCAGTACAGGGCGCACGTCTGGCTCACTGCCGTCAGTGTTAAAGATGCACATGGTGAAGTCGGCGCCCGCCAACCCCGGCAGCAGGAAGATCACCCCGTCTCCGCCCACCCCGAAGTGGCGGTCACACAGCCACGCCGCCTGCTCCTGCGACACCACCGGTTGTCCACCTGGCGGGTTGGCGGTGTGAGCGACAGAGGTAAGGACGAATGGCAGCACACGCAGTTGGATCAGGAGTGGAAAATGGCAGAAGAAACAGCAAAAGCAGGCGCAGCAACGAGAGGGGTGTGAGGAGACACGCAGGGAGGCGGGCATGGAGGGATGGATAGAGGAGAAGGGGGCGGCTCACGAGTATGAAGTCGTTGCCGATGCCTTGATACTGGCTGAACCGCACCTTGCCACTACTCGACGCCGATCTCGTTGCCGCCTGCCATGGTTCATACCACACCATGCCGCGTCGTGCCATGCGGGGCCAAGGCGACGCGTCACGCCATTCCACGACAAAACCAATGCCAATGGATCAACGCAAGGAAACGAAATGGAAGCGCATTGCTTGAGAGCAACTGCATGACGTGCTGACGTGTCAGATTATAATGCTTGTCTAGTCTGTAGTGGGGTACTCAAAAGTGAGTATAACCCTTTTGGGCTTGCTACTTGTATCCCCCTCCTTTCTAGTTCAATCACTTCTTCTCCTATTTCTCTTTCATATACCCTAAAACTTAGCTATGGCTTCTTAGCCTTAGCTACTATCTTAACATGCTATCAGAGCATTACGCTCCTGGCCTGTGGGCCCACCTGCTTCCGCTGCCCTACTGTGTGTCGCGCGCCCCGTGGCGCGCGACCTCCTATTTTTCTTCCCGCCACGCGCTCCGAGCGCGTGGCGATTTTCTTCCCGCCGTGCGCCCCAGGCGCGCGGCGGGTTCCTGCTTCGTGCGGTGCCCTGCGGGCCTGCGCGCCGGCCCCTCCCGTCACCTCGTCGCGGCGCCTTGGGGGCCCGCGCGCCGGCCCCGACCGTCGCCTCGTCGCGGCGTTTTGGGGGCCCGCACGCAGGCCTCTCCCGTCGCCTCGTCGCGGCGCTTTGGGGGCCCGCGAGCCGGCCCCTCCCGTCGCCTCGTCGCGGCGCCTTGGGGACCCGCGAGCCGGCCCCTCCCGTCGCCTCGTCGCGGCGCCTTGGGGGCCGCGCGCCGGCCCCAACCGTCGCCTCGTCGCGGCGCCTTGGGGGCCCGCGCGCGGTCCCCTCCCGTCACCCGTCGAGGCGCTCTCAGGGGCCCGCGCGGCTCCCTAGCTCGTCGCCCGTCGGGGCGCCCTAGGGGCCGCGCCCTTCCCCTCCCCTCCCTCCTACCTTTCACCTGCAGCAGCCGCCCCTGGAGCAGCCCGCAACTGCAGCAGCCGCCCCTGGAGCAGCCCGCACCTGCAGCAGCCGCCCCTGGAGCAGCCCGCACCTGCAGCAGCCGCCCCTGGAGCAGCCCGCACCTGCAGCGGCCGCCCCTGGAGCAGCCCGCACCTGCAGCCCGCACCTGCAGCGGCCGCCCCTAGAGCAGCCCGCACCTGCAGCCCGTCCCGTTCCCCCCCCCCCCCCCGGTGCATTCCGTGGTGCTGGGGGTGTGGGGTGCCGAGCATGGGGGTGGCGGGTGTGGGGGTGGCGGTTATGTGTTCCTCCCCTTGCTCCTCCTCCCCCCTCGTCTCCCACTGCTGCAGCTGTCGCTGAGGGGGGTGGGTGTGTGGGAGCCTAGGGTTTAGGGTTTAAGGGGGGTGCTGTGGGAGTGGAGCTAGGGTTTGAACAGGGGGTGTGTGAGAGGGGAGTGGGGCAGCTGGGGGAGGTTGTGTGAAGGTAGCTGTCGTGTCGCCTGCAGCGCCTGTAGTCCGTCGCCCTTGCTTCGGTAGCCAGTGAGCCTGTTGCACCAGTCGCCAGTGGGTCCGTTGCTCCTGCCGCTCGTCTATAGCCGCGGAGCGAGTCACTCCAGTAGTCCGTCGCCCTTGCTTCGGTAGCCACTGAGTCAGCCGCTCCTGTGCCCGTGCCTCTGCAGCTTCAGTCGTTGCCTCGCATCTTCTCTCCCTCCACAGTCTCTCCTCCTCCTCACTTGCCCTCTGTGATAGCCTCTAGCTTTGCTTATCATTGTGAACTCTTGCTCTATGCCTGCATGCTGTACTGATTATACCCCACTTTGACTATGGGGGTGTGTCAGATTATAATGCTTGTCTAGTCTGTAGTGGGAAACTCAAAAGTGAGTATAACCTTTTTGGGCTTGCTACTTGTATCCCCCTCCTTTCTAGTTCAATCACTTCTTCTCCTATTTCTCTTTCATATACCCTAAAACTTAGCTATGGCTTCTTAGCCTTAGCTACTATCTTAACATGACGCGCCTTTCCCTCCACCCATGCGACTTTCATTTCAACAACTAGAACTTCCCGAACGAATCAGATCATTTGCTGCGATCTGGTGAGGCTACTCAGATATCACCTCACCATCGCTATCCGCGTTTTCGATCGAACGGTCGTCGCATACAGAACACCATTATTCGGAGAAGCGATCCGTCTCAGGCCAGTAAGACAAGTCGCGTTTCGCGCCGCCACCCGGAAAGTTAGTGACGGCTGGTTGGTGCTGGCTTTAGGCGCCTCGACGTGGATCGCGAGGCCCGATCCCACAACGCACCGGCTGCACACGTCGCCACCGAATCCGCAAATAGTGCTGTCGTGCGGCGCGTGCGACACGGCAGATTGCAAGGTCCTGGAGGTCGATAATGTCGCGGATATAGCGAAATGGATGCTCACACTCACAACACACTCTGCAGTTTGCTCAGCGCCGCTCATCATATACATTGGAGCTGAAGGGCCTGGGGGATGTTGATCGTGGATTGGAGGAAAACAACTTCGTTACAATGTTTTCGCCAGCTCATTTGAACAAGTGCTCTCCTTTGCATTGTTGTTGCGATATGATGTAGCAGGCCAAAACTAATAGTTTTCCCTTGCGAATAATAGTGCTCTCACCCTCGTCAAACTAGAAATGCGTTTGCAGCGATCTGCAAGTGAAGGCATCAGAGCAGGTCTGCCACAGGTCAGTGAAGTCGGCCTCAAAAAAAAGAAGAGCCCAGATCAGCGCAACGCCAGTCATCATGGCCCACGACGGCGTTGCGACGCCCGAGGGCGAATTCGAGGGCGACAGCTGCGATTGTTGTTCCTCAAAGAGGCGAGCGAGCTGCAGTGCCTCGTTGCCATACTCGTGCCCTCCGCGGGGCCCGATCAGTCTGGATGTGTCGAATTTCGGAATCCGCGACGCTGTTGAGGAGGCGCAACGAAGGCGCGCGGCGGAAGACGGGGAGATGCGCAACGACCCGCGGGCAGCAGTGCTGCTCCGCTTCGAAACCATCGTACGCCTCGCCTCGCCGCTCGTACCCCGTCGCTCGTAGCCCGGCGCTCGTAGCACATGGCTCGTAGCTCATACGCCTAGATTCATGAATCGGAACGAGAACGCAGCAGTCGTGAAGGACTGGCCGCAGCTTCAGTCGTGCTGACGGCCTTGCGCACACCGACCCGCGTGGTGCAGCACTCCCACGGCCATCCCATCACCAGCCATAGCAACGTCTCTCTTCCATCACCGCTCATGCACCCCACCCGCTCATGTGCCCCTCTCCCGTTCACACCCCCCACCCCCCAAGAGCAGCGGCGCCTCTCCCTCACAGCCCCCCAGAGCAGGGGTGCCTCTCTCTCACAGCCCCCCAGAGCAGGGGCGCCTCTCCCTCACAGCCCCCAAGAACAGCGGCGCCTCGCCCTCACTTCCCCCCAGAGCAGCGGTGCCTCCCCCTCGCAGACCCCCAAAGCAGGGGCGTCTCGCCCTCACAACCCCCCAGAGCAGGGGCGCCTCTCCCTCACAGCCCCGCAGAGCAGGGGCGCCTCTTACTTAGGCTTGGAAAACACGAGGATGTTTCAAGCACAGCGTCGTCTAGCTCTGGCTTCGTGAACCCTATGCTTGTTTTCTTGTGTGTACCAGAGGTCCTCATTTCAATTCTGCAAATATAGGCACGGTATGCAAATGCATTGCTTATCCACCAAGCAAGAGAATAAAAACTTAACTCTGAACTTGCACTTCTGTTAAGGAACCTGCTCGATTATTATTACACCCTGAATGAACACTATTTTACTGTAGCTGTACTTGGCTGTCTTCCTTGTGCATTGAGCCATCCTGTATAATTCATGTCTGAACAGCAGCACAATTATCAGATTCTCCCCATAACTATCATAACATATCCCGTTGGCATGTACGGTATTGCTGGTGATTTGCACTGTGCACCTTTGCTACTGTACCGTGCATACTTGTGCACGTGCATGTAGACGTCCAGAGGACCATGGTAGTGCATGCACTAGATCAGTTGCCAACACACTCGCCAGAACACTAGGTATCTTGCACGAGCAAGTCCCTGACTCCCTACAACCCTCCAGCATGGGGTTGGAAAGAACAGCTGGGCGCACCTGCACGCTGATCGGCATGCCGGTACCATTAAACTCAAGCGGAGTCAATGTCAACAGCTTCATTCAAATGTCCACAATATGTACAAGCAGCGACATAATGCTGCAACCTCAGTCGCCAGTCCATGACCCTTGATTCCTTCTCCTCGATCTTCCATTTTGCTGCCACCGTCCCTGCCAAGCCAATCCCCCTGCCAATCCCCCTGCCAATCCCCCTGCCAATCCCCCTGCCAATGCCCCTTTCAAGGCCCCTGCTAAGCCCCCTCTGTGCAATCACAGCTCAAACCCTGGGAATCGTGCGTCTTCAGGCCGAACCAGGTGCAGGAAGAGACAAGCAACGCCGCCCAGGCCCTCCATGAGCGAGAAGGGGCGGTCACCGCAGTGCAGCAGGGCGGCATGTGCGAGGCGCTGGCGGTGGGCCAGGAGGAAGGCAGCAAAGGCGTGTGCTCTGTGCAGGTGGGTGCTGGGAGGGGGCAGGGCAGAAGTGGTGGTTTCCTGCAGGCTGGTGGCGTGGAGAGCGGAGGCAGCACGGTGGAGGGAGAGGAAGGCATAGGCGTTACCAGCAATGCCGTGGCACAGACCCATCTTGCGCAGCAGGCCCCGCTGCCATGCCACCTCGCCCGCCGCCACCGCTGCTGCCAGCAGGTGCTGCCTGCTCGGGTGTGACTGGTGCAGGGTAGGGGTAGGAGAGTGGGCATGTGCATGGAAGGGCAGAGATGGAGAAGCAGAGATTGCAAAGGCGCTGATTGCACAGTGTGGTTGAGTTGAGAGCAGAGGCAGTAAGTAGAAGCAGTAAGCAGCAAGGCATGCAATCGTCGCACCGTGGAAGCAGTAGCAGGCAGCATGTGCACAGAGGAAAGCCCACTGCAGTACCGCAGGTCACGTGCACTGCAAACAAATGCCACAGAAACCACAGATGACAGCACAAGGTGTATGCACAGGCACACACAGCCACATACCGTAGCAGCGTGGGCGAGCGCCATGGCCACACCAGGAGCCCCGTGACACCACTGCACCAGCCTGTCCGCCCCACCTGCTGCCGCCCTGCCTGCACCTACCCCAGCAGCAGCGAGGCGTTTCTCGTCACTGGAGGGGTAGTTACCGCTCGGCAGCCTGCCACCCACCATCCACTCCAACACTGCCACTGCCTCCCCTCCCCCTTCTTCCGCTGCCTCCCTGCCCTCTTCCCCTGCCCCCTCCTCCGCTTCTGCTGCTGCTACCTCGCCCACTCGTCCCACCTGCCCCACCTGCCCCATGTGCCCCGCCCCCAGCAGCAGCGTGTGGGCGATTCCCGCCAGCCCATGTGCTGCTCCCCAGTAGCGCTTCCCGTGCCATGCGAACATGAGAGGGGGGGCGAGAGGGGCGGAGGGTGGTGGTGGTGGGGAGGAGGAGGAGGATGGGGGAGGGGGGGAGGGTGGAGGAGGGGAGGAGGAGGCTGCCGGTGTGCCACTCGTGCTGTCCTTGCGTTGTTTGTGGGGGAAAGAATGCGGTGAGGATACGGAGTGAGAGTGAGAGTGAGTGTGAGTGTGAGGGTGAGTATGAGAATGATCGTGAGTGTGAGTGTGAGTGTGGGACTGGGTATGGGAGGAGGGAGGTACGGCCTGGGAGGGTGGATACCACGAGTGTGCAAAGAACTGCCCGCCAGCAATGATTGCTTCGATGATTGGGCGGCAAACAGAATCAGGAACAGCAGCCCGCCCCAGATGCTGCCGAATAAACAGTGCCGCCCATAGCAAGCCCGCCCGCCCATACAGCAGCTCGTAGGGAATGCCAGCTGGTGCGATGTCATTGGTCGAGGAGGGGCGCTGGGAGAGCGCAGGAAGTGCCTCAGTGACGAGGTCGAGGAACCTTCGCAGAAACTTCTCACTGTCGTGCTGGCGGCGCTGCAGGTGGGCTACGACCGCCCCCAGGGCAAATATTCCGGGCTGCCCGCAAAAGAAAGAATAATAGCTGCCAGAGGTGGGTGGGGGCGGGGGGGGCGTTTGGGGAGGGGCAGCGAGAAGAGAATGGATCAGCGGAAGGGAAAGAGAGGTGAGAGGGAAGCATGTGAGGGGTTGTAGCGATGAGTGGGTGGTGGTCAGGAGGGGCGGGAGGCGGGGGAGGGGAGGCTAACGAGGAGCATCCATAACCGCTGAATGAATGGAGAGGGATGTGAGCGAGGCCACTCGCTAGCCAACGTGGAATGTGGGCACTCACACGCGGTGCTGACGCTCTGCCAGCTCAGCTGCAGCTCGAGTGATGTCAGCAGCGAGGTCCAGGTCAGCACTGCTGCGAGTGACGTGGAAGGCACGCAGGCACACGAAGGCGGTTCCCAGCAGGCCCGTGTACAGGAAGGGGTCTGTCTTGCTGCCACGTGGAGGCCTGCGGTGCTGCCACGTGGCATGGACCACCTGAGAGCGGGTGGAAAGGGGAAGGCACGAAGTGAGGCATTCGTGGGGTGGTTTTCTTACATCATACCCGCACGCAATCATGATGATGAGGCGCCTTAAGCATGCCGTTTTGCATATGCAGCACTTACCCATGAAACCACGCACCAGCGGGCGCTAGGCCGCAGTGCGCGCCCATACAGCGCGCTTACAGCGCCCCAGCGCGCGCCCATGCACCATGCCATATGCACCGCGCAGCGCCATCGTCACACCTCATCTTTGAGCGCAAGGCCGGCCCCAAGAAACGCCTCCTCCAAAGGAAGCGCCAATCGCCTCTCGACACGTGTCGCGTCGCGTGCGCCTATTTCACTGCCTAATTCCCCGCCTTCTACGCCGGTCTCTTCCCCGGACCCGAGAGTTCCACCTGTCCCGCCCCCTTCTCCTCTTCCTCGCCGCTCTCCCCCATCTGCCCGCCCTTCCGCCTCGTCCGCGTCGGGCAGCAGGTTGCGGAAGCGTCGGTCGTCTAGCACCGCCACGGGGAATGCTTCGTCCCGAATTCGCGACTCTTGCTGTGCCGCCATGTGGGTGAGATTCGAAAAGCTTGCCGGGAATATCAAAGTGGTTTTATTTGTCAATTAAAGCTCAATCGGCGGAGCAAACGTGGTCGCGTGGCCTAATGGATAAGGCGCTCGCCTCCGGAGCGGGAGATTGTGGGTTCGAGTCCCATCGTGATCGGCCATAATTTTGCGTTCGTTCGCTTGCTTTTTCTTACATCACCATTCTCTCCTCAAAATTGCTTCTCGCATCGCAACCCAAATGTCACGCGTCGCCTCACACTGCATACATCGTTTTGCCCCGCCGCATGCGTTTCCGCTTCTACATCGCGCGCCTTCCTCCGCCGCCCCTCACTGCGCGCCGAGCGCGCTGATCGCGCCCCTTGCTCTGCGTGCCATGCGATGGACGCCTCTCGCGCCGCCGGTCCGCGCCAGCCGCCACCTTGCCGGTGCAGCGAGCGCACGTCCAGCCCCTCTGGGGCTGCCACGTGGGGGCAGCAGCTGCGGAGATGGCTTGCTGACGTCATAGTTACTCTGGCCTATGAGCCGCCACTGCCGTCCTTGGCCGCCCGCATTTCCCGGCGCGTTTCCCCGAACCCCCCCGCGCATCCGCCGACGGCACACCCCGCGCGTTCTCAATTGCCTCCTTCCGCTTCCCCCGGCGCTCCAGGGGGAAGCTCCGCCAGTGATGAGAGTTGCGGGGAGGCGCAAGTCGCGAGGGGGGCGCTTCCGCGTCCGCGCGTGTGGCTTCCGCGCCCGCTGCGAGCGGTGGCGGTGGCGCTGCTGGCGGGGGGAGCTGCGGGGTACGGCGCAGCGATGCGCGCGCGGTGGGAGATGTACCAACGCGGATGGCGGAAGCGAAGCAGGTGCGCATATGGGAGTGGGTATGGCAGAAGCACTGGGAAGTGAACTGGGGAGTGGTGTGGGGAGTGGGTTGGTGGCGGCACTTCCCTCCTTGCCCCGTTCCACATCCCCCTTCCGCTCCTCCTCTCTTCCTCCCGTCCCACTTCCCGGGGAGTGGCATGGCAGGGTGGGGGTGGCGGTGATAAGCGTGGGAAACATCACCTGGGGAGGCAATGGAAAGACGCCCATGGTCGCCTCCACCGCTCTGCACCTCCTCTCACTCCTCAACACTGCCCCGCACTCACAACCGGCCTCACAACCTGCCATGTCAGCCACCACCACCATTCCCACATCCTCCTCCCCCACTCCCACAACTCCCCCCTCTCCCACAACCGCCAACACCTCCCCCTCCAACTCTTCCTCCCCCACCCCTCCCCCTCACGCCCCTTCCATCCTCATCCTGTCCCGGGTGAGCCCCCATCCTCCCCTCCTCCCCGCCTCCGCACTACCTCTCACACCTTCTGATATGCCACCTTCATCCCCTCTCGCTCCACTTCCCCCTCTTCCTTTCTTTATCATCCCCACAGTTCCCTCCGTCCTAACTTTTTTCGCCCCTCTTTCCCCCTCTTTGCGCCTCTCCCTCCTCCTTGTTCCCCTTCCGCCACCTTTCCCCGCCCCACCTGCCACGTGGCTCCAAGGGCTATGCAGGGGGTGACGAGGCGCGCATGCTGCAGCGCCAGCTCAGCGGCCACCCAGTTATCATTGCAGTGGGGCGGAAGCGTGCTGACGTGGCACGGCGAGTCATTGGCCAGTTTGGGGCGTGGAGGGGATGGGGGCAGGGAGCAGCGGAGGGGGGAAAGCATGAGGGGAGGAAAGAGGAGGGGAGGAAAGAGGAGGTGGTGGGGCATGGGGGGGTGGATGGGGGTGGTGGTGCAGTGGGGCCTGTTGCTGCTGTGATCATGGACGATGGCATGCAGGTGTGCTCCAACATCTGCATGCTCTGCATCAGAACTTCCATTCGTGCATTGCTCAACACGCACATTGTTCAGTTTCACACCTGTACCCTCCTCGTGCTCCTGCCATCCTCCCTGCCTGCCCTCATCCTCCCCTCCTCCCCTCCTCCCCTCCTCCCCTCTTCCCCCACCAGCACTGGGCGCTGCATCGCGATCTCGACATTGTCATGCTCAATGCCGTGCCGCCGCATGCACAAGGGCAAGAGCAAATACAAGCGCAAGCGGATTCTTATGCGCAAGGGCAATCAGGGTGCAGCAGTCCGTGGGGCAATGGGAAGCTGGTGCCACGTGGACCAATGAGAGAGCGGCTTGAGGCGCTGCAACGGGCAGATGTGGTTGTCATTCATAATGCTGACCTGGTAACCTGCCTTGCTGTCGTAATTTTCTTCACTTGCATGGTGATTTACAGACTGCGTGGTGATTTTTCAGTCGACTCAGAATCAACCTCATGGGTGGCATGCTGATCTGCCATTCGGATATGCCTCTTACCTCCGTCATGTGTGCAGGCGCCCCCGGCGTGTGTGGCAGCGCTAGCAGCACAGCTACAGCACCACATGCCACCACACGCCCTCCTCCTCCACTCCTCCCTCCGCCCCCTCCACCTCCTCTCCCCCTCGCCCTGCTCCTGCGCCTCTTCTCCTCTCCATTCTCTCCCCACTCCATCAGATCACCCTTTCACGTGCTCTCCTCCCACGCCTGCCTCTCCTGCCGGCCCGGCCTCCCCGGCGTGCCATGAGCCGCGGGGCAGCACAGCCTTGAAAGGCGCCCAGGGCAGAGGGAACTCGCACCTGCTGCTGTGCCACAGGGAGGGGGGGGCTGGGGAAGGAGGAGGGGAGGAAGGGGAGGCAGGAGGCGGGGACAGGGTGGTGGCGTGTGCCAGCGTGGCGGGGCGTGATGCCGTGTGTCTCTCCGCCATTGGCTCGCCTGACGCCCTGCAAGCCACACTGCAGACGCAGGTGAGGGTGCCAGGTGGATGGATGGCAATTGGGCTGATACCAATTGTGTGTGGAAATACATTTGGCGGTACTGATCGTGATTGTTGCAGTAGGCCCATCATCCGTGCATCATGCACCTCCACTGCTTTTCCCCATGTGCCATCCTCCCTCCTGTGTGCGACCCTCCTTCCCCCCAGCTGCACCTGAGGCGGGTGGTGAGCATCGCCCTGCCCGACCACTCGCCCTTCTCCCTCCAGGTCAGCTGCTCACACTCCCCTGCCAAGCCAGCTACCACAGCCACCTGCCCATGTGCATGCATGCATGCATGCATGGCAATGGTGCTGCGGCACGCTACCAACTGGCATTCCTTTCCTTCTACCAACTCGTGCGAATTCCCTTTCCCTCTCCCTGCCCGCTGCCCGCCTGTGACTTCTCGGGCAGGAGGTGGGCGCAGTGCAGCAAGCCCTCGCCCTCCTCTCACGCACACCTGATTCCAACTCGCCCTCACATGATGTGCAAGGCGCACACGCACACGTGATGAAAGGAGAGGGTGGAGGCTGCGAGGGGGATTCTGCGTGTGGGCGTGGGCCGTTATTGATACTGACAGAGAAGGTGAGTGCTTGTAGTGAAATGAATGTTGGCATGCTGCTGTTACCCATCGGAGTGCTTTGCTCATTTACTCACTCCACTGAAGTCCTTTTTCTCCTGCTTTCTCCCAGCACCCAATCTCTCTTTCCCCCATTTCCTCACTGCCCTCCCGCGTATCTGCAGGACTTCGATAGGGATCCGCATTTTGTCCGGCACCATCTGGCTCCCTTCTCCCCTCTCATCCTTTGTTGCTCTCTTGAGCTTCTCGATCAACCTTCACAAATTGCACGCTTTCACGAACTATTAGAGAAAACCCTACTGAATTCTGGCGGGAAGGATATGAAATGAGCTTCATGTAGTATAGCACAAGGCTCCCGTAGAAAAATTATCTTTGAATTAATTTGTAAAGCCTCTTGGAAACTTGGAGCTCTTCATTTAGAGGAATTGTAGCGTGCATAGTGTGTACCCCTATGTAAGGAAAATCTATTTTTCCTTACTTCGCGTCCTTGCTCAACGCGTACATCACTGTAGCACCACAGTCAGCACCGTTACCACTCGCAATCCTCGCATCGACAATCCGCCCGCCACCTTCGCACGTCGCACCCCGACCTCACGGCTCGGCGGGTAACCCGCGCTCCGGGCCTCCGCTTCGACACTTTTCCCAACCTCAGTCCCAGGCCCGTCGCGCGACAACCACAGTGCATTACCGTTACCACTGTAGTCTCGCTATATATTCTTCGCTCATGCCTTCGCTCATTGTACTCTTGCTTCGATAGTGCAATTCTCGTTCATTCACTCAATTGCACTCGTAACACTTGGTATTCAGAGCCTACGACCTCTTCTCGGACCGCACCCACACCTTCACTTCCCCACTATCTCAATTTTTGGGGGGGGGTAGACGTCTCTCAGCGACACAGCACCGCCGCTCGTAGTGCTCTCTCGTAAGCACGCACGGCCACGACTGAGGCTCTCGCTGAGCTCGCCCGACACCCCCGCCATGGCCGAATTCACGCTCGCCACATTGACGCAGGAGCAGCTCGACCGTCTGGTGCGCCAACTCGAAGATTCGGCGCTCGAAATTGCGACGCTCACGGCGGAACGTGACTCCGCGCGTCAGCAATCAACAATGAACACTCCAGCGCCACCACACGCACCGACAAATGCATCTGTACAATCAGACGAGCCGATCGTCATCTCGTCCGGCACACCAACACAAAACAACAGCGTGGGACAGCGCTCAGGCGCAGCCAGCGACGGCGCCGCCCAGCCGATGCCTGGCATGGGAGGAAACAGGGTCGCACCAAGCCCGCGGGAGCCTCGCGAAGCCCGTCGGCACGTGGAGTTCGCGGCGACAAGTGGCGAACAGGCCATCATGGCACCAATGCCACTCAAGCCGCAACGCCCGCCCTGCTTCGACCCGAGCCAGCGTGGAGGTCCGACGGTTCAATCGTGGGTCTTCACGATGAACGTCTTCTTCGACGCGAATTACGTCGAGTCGGACGCAGCGAAGATTCGGTATGCAGTTTCGCTGCTAAGGGGCCCCGCCATGGACTGGTGGCGAGTCATCGTGACGTCGCCACGCGCATACGAGCCACCGTCGCAAGAGGAAGGGCCCACGGGTCCAGCGGTCACCTGGAGTTCATTCTGCGAGACCGCCCAATACAGCACGTGGGATGCGTGGTGCGCAGGGCTTCGGGCGCGCTTCGAGCCGATCGCGGCTTCTATTTCTGCGCGTCAGAGATTGCGCACTTGGCGGCAGCTCGGGTCGGTTCAAGATTACACGAGCGGTTTTCTCGCACTTTGCGAGCAAGTCGGATACATGCACGAAGCGGAGCGGGTGGACCGTTACGTCGGAGGGCTGAAGCCGGACATCTCGCACGAAATCATGCTACGCGGACTCTCGAACTTCAACGAGATTCTCGCGCTCGCCGAGAAAATCGACATTCTACGCCGTCCGAGACCGGGGTCCTACTATGGACAACGTCCTCGGGGACCGATCGAGCACGCCACTGTACACGCTGTTGCGACAAATGCAGCTGCCGCGCCGTTTAAGGGGCGCTGCTTTGCTTGCAACAGGCCGGGCCATCGCAAGAGCGAATGCCCAGAGGAGCTAAGGCGCCGTGGAGCAGAGCAGGGAAGGGAGTCTCAGAGGCAGGGAAACACCAGCAGTCAGTAGAAGTTGGGCCAACTACTGACGAGACTGCCTGCTCGCCCAACCGCACCGACCCTCACCGAGTCACAGTACCGATTCACGCCATCGATCGGGCTCGGATGAATAAGGAGGGTACAACGACGGATTGCCCAGTACTGATCTACGGGAAAATACAGGGAGCAGCAGTGAAGATTTTTATTGACGGAGGAGCAAGCCACAGTTTAGTTAATACCGCAACTGCGCGAAAATTGCAGCTGACACTTAGCCGTTGCTTACCGGAGATAGACGCACGCTTAGTCGACGGCACGCCACTAGCCATACGGGAAAAGGTAGAGAGAGTCAAAGTCCGCTGCGGGGGAAATTTCGGGTTTACACAGGAAATGCTCGCAACGACACTGGATGGGCACGATATTTTACTGGGACGTGATTGGCTGCGACGATATAACCCGCGAATTGACTGGACGACGGGTAGCTGCACCGTGCGAAGTAGTGGTAACTGGGTCGAGCTACCTCGCTGGCAGTCGCCCGAGTCTTCAACGGTACACGTCAACGCCATCACAATGAAACGGGTTGTCGCTGCTGGAGCTGACGTGTACGCAGTAGACATCGCAGTAGTAGAGGAAGCAGAGCAGCCGAGTGATTTCAAGAAACTCCTGGCAGCCGTACCGCCCGAATTACAGGAACTGTTGAAACGGTACCCGGGGATTTTTCCAGACGACTTACCGGAAGGACTGCCACCTCAGCGAGCACATGACCACCGAATCGAATTAGAACCAGGGGCACAGCCAACCGTACGTTCAGACTGACACAGCCCGAGCTCGACGAACTAAGGAAGCAGTTAGTGTGAAAGTTTAAGAGGAATTAAGAAGAAGGAGGGTTGCACTAGCAAGAATGAGGATACAAATAGCAAACCCTAGAAGGGTTGTACTCGCTATAGAGCACCCCACTACAGGCTAGAGCATAATATTCTGACACACCCCCATAGCCAAAGTGGGGTGTAATCAGCAGAGCAAGCAAAGCAGTACAAGCTCAGGGTGGATCACAATGTCACCACACATTCTGAGCACAAGTTCAAGAAGCAATAGTTTAAAGTTCACAATTATGAGCAAAGCTAGAGGCTATCGCAGAGGGCAAGTGAGGAGGAGGAGAGACTGTGGGGGAGAGAAGATGGGAGGCGACTGCTGACGCTGCAGACACACAGACGAGCTGCTGGCTCAGTGGCTACCGGAACAACGCTCCGGACTACTGGGGTAACTGGCCCCGCAGCTAAAAGTAGCGGCAGACGAGCAACGGACCCACGGGCGACTGGCGACTACCGGAGATTGTAGCCTCCGGACTGCTGCTGCTGCTGACGACAAGACTGCTGCCTCCACTCGACCTCCCCCAAACAGTACCACCCCTCCTGACACACACCCGCTGCTACACCGCTAGCTCCACTCCCCCTTCACCCCCCCTTAGCACCACTCCAACGGCTCCAACAAGTCCACCCCCCCTCAGCGGCAGCTGCAGCACAGGGAGACGGAGGAGGAGGAGGAGCAGGGAACGGCACACAGTAGTTTCACCCCCATACCCCTCACCCCCAAACCCTAATTCAGGAGAACGGGCTGTAGGAGGGGTGGGGCGCCAGCAGAAGCACGGGGGACAGCGGGGAGGGCAGGGGCAGCGAGGAAAGGGCCGCCCACGGGCCTGGCACAGCCTCCCGAACCGCGCGCAGGCGGCCCGAGCCGCGCGCGGGCCTGGCGCAGCCCGTACGGGCCGCGCGCGGGCCTGGCGCAGCCCGTACGGGCCGCGCGCGGGCCTGGCACAGCCCGTACGGGCCGCGCGCGGGTCTGGCGCAGCCCGTACGGGCCGCGCGCAGGCCTGGCGCAGCCCGTACGGGCCGCGCGCCGGCTGTACGGGCCGCGCGCAGGCCACGACGGGCGACGGGGGGCGACGGGGGGCGACGCGCGGGTCCCCGTCGCCCGTCGCAGCGCCTCCCGAGGGCGACGCGGCGAGTGACGGGGTAGAAGCCCGCCGCGCGCCTCGGGGCGCACAGCGGGCAGAGAACCGCCGCGCGCCACGGGGCGCACGGCGGGCAGAAAACCGCCGCGCGCCTCGGGGCGCACGGCGGGAAGAAAAACTGCCGCACGCCACGGGGCGTGCGGCACAGAAGGTAGTAGTGGAAGTTGCAGCGGAAGCAACGAGGTGGTGAGCCCACCCACAGGATCGATCCAAGGGGATCGACCTGCTCTGATAGCATGTGAAAGTTTAAGAGGAATTAAGAAGAAGGAGGGTTGCACTAGCAAGAATGAGGATACAAATAGCAAACCCTAGAAGGGTTGTACTCGCTATAGAGCACCCCACTACAGGCTAGAGCATAATATTCTGACAGTTAGATTACCTGTTAGAGATAAAATTCATCAGACCGAGCTCGTCACCGTTCGCCGCACCGATACTATTCACGCCGAAAAAAGACGGGGGTTTTCGCATGTGTATCGACTACAGAGCACTGAACAGGGTAACAGTCAAGTCGCGGTACCCCATTCCCCGCGCGGACGAACTGATCGACCAACTGCGCACAGCACGGGTGTTTTCGAAAATAGACTTACGGGGGGGTTACTATCAGATTCGGGTCGTACCATCGGACTGCGCCAAGACAGCATTTAGGACTAGGTACGGGTCGTTTGAGTACACGGTGATGCCTTTCGGGCTGACCAACGCACCCGCAACATTTCAGATGACCATGAACGAGGCGTTTAGGCCACTCTTAGATAAATGCGTGATAGTTTACCTCGACGACATCCTAGTCTACAGTCGCGACAAGCAGCAGCACTTAGCGGATCTCGAAGCGGTATTAAAAGTTTTAGAGGAACATCGGTTACTCACCAAGGGCTCTAAGTGCGAGTTCTTTCGGGACAGACTAGAATTTTTGGGGCACGTTATTTCGGAGGCTGGAGTTGAAATCGACCCAAAGAAGCTAGATACGGTAAAAGCGTGGCGTCCCCCGACGAACATCACGGAACTGCAGAGTTTTTTAGGATTCGTTAATTATGTTCGTCGGTTCGTCCCCGACATGGCACAGTTGACTGCCCCGGTGACGGATTTACTGCGAAAGGGGGTCGTTTTTACGTGGGGGGAGAAAGAGCATGCTGCCTTCTCTGCCCTGAAAAATGTTCTCTGTTCACCGCCCGTCCTGCGCATCGCCGACCCACACCGCCCCTTCGAGGTTGTTACAGACGCAAGCGACATCGCCATTGGAGCCGTACTGCTACAAGACTTCGGCAACGGCCTACAGCCCATCGCATACGAGTCACGAAAACTGCATCCGCCCGAGCGAAATTACCCGATACACGACCGCGAAATGCTCGCGATCGTGCATGCGTTCAAAGTGTGGCGCTGCTACTTGACCGGCGCAGACGTGACCGTACGGACAGACCACCGATCACTACAGTACCTCCGCGCACAGCCCTCCCTCAACCCACGACAGATTCGGTGGCTCGATTTCCTCGAGTCAAACTTCCACTATACAGTCACCTATAAAAAAGGAGCCTCGAACATCGCCGACGCACTGACCCCCCCCACTGCCCAGATCCACGCGATACTACTCGCCCAGACCAGCCCGCTACTGACAGGACTATTTACCCACGGATATCAAACGGACCCATTCTTCACAGGAGGAAATTCGCAGCAGTTCGCAACAGCCAAGGGAGTCTATTACGTAAAAGTCGGGACCGACCGCATCTGGGTACCAGGGTACACACTGCTACGGGAACTACTATTACAGGAGGCACACGACGGGGTTACCTCGAGACATTTCGGGGTAGAGAAAACACGGCAGCAGCTGCAGCGGTATTATTACTGGCCCGAAATGTTGACCGACGTGCAGCGACACGTGGCATCGTGTCCCACTTGCCAGATCATGAAGTCAACACGGAAGCGGCCGGCGGGACAGTTGCAGCCAATCCCACCTCCAGAGCGTGCTTGGCAGCAGGTGACGATGGACTTCGTCACGGGGTTACCGGCCGGGGCGAGTGGAAATGACGCGATCCTGGTCGTCGTCGATCGACTGACGAAAATGGCACACTTCGCAGCTTGCAAAAAAATCAATCACAGCCGAAGAAACAGCCCGCCTCTTCATCTCTACCGTCGTTCGACTGCACGGGATACCAGCATCAATCATCAGCGACAGAGACACGAAATTCACCAGCAACTTCTGGCGGAACCTGTGGCAGCAGTTCGGCACGCGACTACAGTTTAGTTCATCGTACCACCCCGAAACAGACGGACAGACAGAACGGACAAATCAGACCATGGAACAGCTCATCGGGCCACGTGCGACGACCCAAACACGTGGGAACAGCAACTGCCACTCATCGAATTCGCATACAACAACGCCCCATCCGCCACGACCCAACAGTCACCGTTTTACCTGAATTACGGACAAGACCCAACAGTACCCATGACCCCGAATCCCGACAACCCGGTTCCACGCGCGCAACAGTTCGTCGGAATTTTGCAAGCAGCACGGACCAGGGCAGCAGACGCAATTAAAAAAGCTAACATCATCGCTAAACGCAACGCCGACCGCCACCGCAGACCTGTCACTTACCAGCCCGACGACTTAGTTTTGCTCGACACCCAAAATCTCCGACTGCCCATCACCCCGAAACTCCGCCCCCGATACTGCGGGCCATTTCGCATAAGCCACATGCTTACACCTGTCACCGCCCACCTCCTCCTCCCTGCTGACTGGTACGTCAGCCCCTCGTTCCACGTCAGCGTGCTTCGCCCTTACGTCCCGTCCACGAGCCAACTGCCACGCAATCGCCCAGCCAGCATGACAAGACCACCGACTGAACCAATCATCACCCCCGAGAAAATCCTGAGTCACAGAGTTCGCGACCCTCGAGGAGCCTGAAGGATCGAGTTCTTACTCCGCTGGAAGGACCGTACACCCACCGAAGACAATTGGGTTCCCCTGGACAGAATCGAAAACCACCCCGTCCTCACCGAGTATCTGCGCAGCCTGAACTTCAGGGATGTACACGCACTTTCGTAAGGAGGACCTCCTTAAGGGGGGGGGGTAGTGTAAGGAAAATCTCTTTCCTTACTTCGCGTCCCTGCTCAACGCGTACATCACTGTAGCACCACAGTCAGCACCGTTACCACTCGCAATCCTCGCATCGACAATCCGCCCGCCACCTTCGCACGTCGCACCCCGACCTCACGGCTCGGCGGGTAACCCGCGCTCCGGGCCTCCGCTTCGACACTTTTCCCAACCTCAGTCCCAGGCCCGTCGCGCGACAACCACAGTGCATTACCGTTACCACTGTAGTCTCGCTATATATTCTTCGCTCATGCCTTCGCTCATTGTACTCTTGCTTCGATAGTGCAATTCTCGTTCATTCACTCAATTGCACTCGTAACACCCTACCTTCCTAGTCTCCGCCTAACCTGCTGAACGAACCTGACGTTGGCGAAGATGCATAGCGATTTCCGTAGGTGTGATGTGGCGCTGCGTACGCATTCGGGAGAGAGACGAGCTTTGCGCCACTTTCGGTGATGTTGACCACGTCAACCAGCTTCGAGCCGTACCCGTTACAGCTGCACTGAACGAACCCCTCTCTGCCATGGTCCCAACCCAACCCAAGCCAAATCATCGAATTTTGTCCTCTGGTGTCGGAAGAAACAAAGGACATGAAACGCATCGACCATGCTCGTTCGTTCCCCCTCCCGCCAGGCTTGCCAGGAGGGTCATTCCGCGTCAGCGATAACACCGACATTCGGTGGCGGCAAGGATGGCTTTCAAGTCGGGGAGGCTAGGCTAGGCTCTCAACATCGACGCGCGAAACTGGAACGCGACGCGGCTACGTACGAAGTGAGGGGCCAGCCACACGGATGCGAGAAATTCGCAACTGGCGAGCTGCGCATTTCGAATAAATTGGGTTGCGCTGCACGCATAACCATCCACATTTCTCGTCACTCTTCACTGCCATTCCTCCTGCTCACGTCTCAGCTTACTCATTGGGACGTTTTTACAGGAACACCATACCCACGCAACTGACCTCCAAGTCTCGCGAAACAAGCACCCCCCTTCTCCTTTCTTACCCACCTCACAAAAGCACATGGCGTCGGCATCCAGAGGGAGCATTCTCTCCGAGCTAGGCATAACGCCCACCACACTCATCTCGCTCGTCTCGCCACTCCTCTCCATCCCCTGCTGCCTGCTCCTCCGCGCCACCCCCTCCACCTCCGCGCGCCATGCCATCGGCGCGCTTACCGGACTGTTTCTCGCGCTCTCCGCTTTCGGTCCCACCATCTGGGCGCACTATGCTGTGCTCCTCACCTTCGCTTATAGCGCAATGTGCTTGTTTCGGAAACGATGCGGGATAATCACTCTGCTCGGCACATTCGCTTACCTCATCGTATGGTAAGCCTCGTCTGTTTTATCCTTACGCTTACTTCCAAGCACCGTTTTGCACTCGCGTCCTCCCTTCCGCGCTCTAAAGTCTCTATTATTAACGAACCCTGCTACCCGATCTTTTCTTCACCTCCCCGCTGTTCCCTCCGACATTTCAGCCACGTGGTGTACGATAGCGGCTCGGCGCGCAGGGATCAGGGCATCGACTTCGCCGGTACGCTTATGATGGTGACACTCAAGCTGACGTCATGCGCCTTCGACTACCAGGACGGCCAATACCTCTCCGACCCCGTCGCCGCCGATTCCGCCGCGAGTGCCGCTGCTAATGGGCGGCCCATCCGCGGTGCGGACCGGCATTTGTGCGACCTTCCTTCTCCGCTTGAATTCATGGGTTACATGTTCTGCGGCGGGTTACATCTCACAGGACCGTACTTCGAAATGAAACCGTACCTCGAGTGGGCGAGGCACGAGGGTGTGTGGTCACGATCCGCGCGAAAGGCGCCGTTCTTGGTGCCGCTTTTGACGGCGCTGGCATGGGCCGTACCGTCGGGGCTGCTCCACCTGATGCTTAAACCGCGTATGAACGTCGCAATTACCTCAGACCCCGCTCAGGTCTGGAGCGTTTCGTACGTGGCGCGATGGGGGTACGCGATCCTGGCGACGTACGCCGTACGTACGAAGATCTACTACGTGTGGATGGTGGCGGAGGGCAGCATGGTCGCGAGCGGACTAGGTTTCAGCGGATGGGTGCCGCAACGCGGAGCTGCCGCTTCTAACAGCAGCAGGGGAAGCAGCAGAGCGCGGGGAGAAAAAGCGGAGCTAAGGGGACGGCGCGGGGGACTGGCCGGACAGGCGGATTGCGAGCCAGTGAGGGAGGTTTTCGGGGAGAGGTGTGTGAACGGTGGTGACGCGGACGTACCTGCACTGACGACTGCGGCGGTCACAGGAAGTGTGATACTATCGGATAGTGATGAAGACGAGAACAGCGCGCCTGTGATTAGGGCGAGTGTGCGAAAGACGAGCAGCAAGTCCAGGCCGAGAGTGGCTTTGACCGCAGCTGTGCCGCAGCTGGAGCAGATCGACTCGGACGAGGAGAGGGAGAGGGAGACGGGGGGGAAGAGGGGGAGTGGGGAGGAGCGGGAGGTGGAAGCTCAGGAGGCGAGCTGGAAGCGGGCGCGCAACATTGACATCGTGGGGGTGGAGGCGGTGACGGGCATGCATGGCTTCGCCAAGAACTGGAACGTGCGCACCGGCGAATGGCTCCGCACCTGTGAGTCCGCGTTTCAGCCCCCCTCCCTGTTTGCCTCTCTCTATCGCTTTCCCGCCACTAGACACATGACTGCATCTTTTCTGTCTGTGTTCTCATCTCACACGTACTCACTCTCTCCTCCCCACGCCATTCGTCCCCCAACCATTGACGTGCAGACATCTACGAGCGTGTGACGCCAGAGGGGCAGAAGCCAGGCGTGCTGCCACTGATACTCACAGTCTGCACCAGCGCCGTCTGGCATGTAAGCCCCTTTCCACCCTTCACCTCTCTCACCTTCTGCTCCACTTGCTCCACTCCACCTTATGATGATCCCATCCCCACATTCCATGCCATTCCAGCACTATGTCCCTTTGCCGAGTCTGATCCCCCGGTGCCACGCCCTCACAATGCATCTACCTTTTCTCTACCCACGGCCCCTCTATGTTCTCTGCAGGGTGTGTACATTGGCGACTTCTTCTTCGCCCTCAACATGGCGTGGCTCATCATGGGTTCGCGCATCATCTACCGCTACCAGCGCACCATCCCCGCCTCCTCCCGCCTCCTCTCCCTCACGGTCGCCATGCTGCACTCCCTCTACTCCTTCCTCGGCGCCAACTACTCGGCGCAGGGTTTCATTCTCCTCTCTGCTTCACAAACACTCGTGGCGTACAGCGGCATGGGTTGGGTTGGCACGCTGTTGCCTCTCATTCCTGTGGCACTGTCACAGTTGGGCAAGCTAAGGGGGGCCCGGATCGCGGAAGTGGCATCCACAAGACATTCCAAAGTTCAGTAGCATGTCTGTAGTAGGGAGACAATATATACTATGTATAGGTTACTGTAGAAATGTAGACTTCTCAAAAGGTGAGCTCATATGGATTGAATGGCATGCCTTTTATGCCTTGCAATCCCCATGAGCTGATCAGGCAAACTGTTAAATAAACGTGCTGTATCCATTGATAGCAAATAACAACTGCCAACATGGACCTTTTCCCATGAAGTGTTTTATGTGTCTCGCCATAGTGTGTCTGAAAAAGAAAGGGAATGGAGAAAGAAAGGGAGAAGGAAAATGAAACTCCCAAAAAGAACCCAAATGCAACACACATAAAACCCCCCCTCAAGATACCCAATCAAAACGCCCAGTCAAGACACCCCATCAAGACATCCCATCCCACGCCCCATCCCCCCCCCCCCCCCCCCCTCAATCACATCAACGTATCGACCATGTACGGGGCCTCCACCCAGAGAGCCCCGCCTTCCACATCGACATCGTCCCTCTCCCGATCCGCCAAATCTACGTTAATCCCCCCCATGGAAGACGCCGCTCGAAGCAGGATGACACGGGCTTGCGCACGTTGTAACGCCACCCCGATGAGCGCCTTCAGTGACCCTAAAAGATAAGCCGAAAACACAGAGTCGTCCTCTCGACAAGCCCCCCGCGACACAGCTAGCCCCACGTGCGCATCCCCCTGCTGACGAAGCCACCGCTGAAAACGACCGCCGAGACACCCCCACGTCTCAACTATCAAAGGGGTGAACTGCACGCCCCGGTTGCGTGCAAGCAGAGGCGCGTAATCACTCGTTTTGCGACGCTCCCATTCCCTTGCCGCCACACCTATTTGACGCCCGCACTGTCCCAGCAGTGATGGAGACAGCGATAGCGGGTCCGCGACGCTGATCTCTAGGGCGTGAGCCTCTCCAGCCATTGGACGTCGCACCGCCACATCAACCCGCTTCCCTTGCAGCATCACACTATCCTCCAATGTCACCACCCCCCCCCGACGCCTTAGAGATCTTCGCCACCGCAAACTTCACCTCATCATGCACCCGAGAAGGACCATGCTGGTGCCTGCATCTCAGGGCATGGTGCGGGTCTGCTGGGTCAACATACGCTGTGCCACAAACACACCTCCCCGCCACCTGCAGCTGCTGAATTGGGAGGCCGAGCCGTATAGCAGCAGCAATGACCCACTCAGCCGCAGTGAATGTGAGATCTGAGTGAGCCAGAACCGCCGAAACCCATGCACCTGCCCCCGGGCCCTGAAGGGATGTGAAACGGGCCAAGGTAACATCGTCACGAGCCAAGCGGCGCAGTGCCTGGAGCTCCTCTACAGCTAACTGCCGCTGACGCGCCTGGAAAAGCCGAACAGGAGGGGCCGCTACACACAGAGGTAAGCCCGGTATCTCGTGGCGGATAGTCGCTGGCAGCTGCTCGAGAGCCTTGACAAACCACGGGTCAAGAAACTCTGCCCCTGTCGAAGTGGTGAGGTACTCAGCAAACATCGCCTCCTCACCCGCCACCCCTAACTGTGCAATGTCCCGCGCGGCCTGCGCCCACCCGCAAACATAGGACAGTGGGCTCAAAGAGGCCGCCGCCCGGATCCCGAACCCACCGAGACGCACAGGGAGATGCAGCTGCATGCGTGCGCGCCTAGACCGGTCGGGGTCCTGCTCCCAAGTGCCAGGTGGGAAAAGCTGCTCAAAGCAATCCTCTAAACAGCTGTCCCAATCCCTAAAAGCCTCAACCACCTCCGGACGCGGCGGCATAGTCCGGGCGAGGTACATCGCCCGCGCTGAAACTGCAATGGCGAGGAGGTGTGAAGCCATCTGGGGGTGGTCGAGCAAGGGGAGCCATGGCAGTGGCGCCTGCAACTGTCGAAGCCGCTCCCGTAGCCGGACCACCTCCCAAACCTCCTCTCCAATAGGCACGCCCACCACAGTAAGACCCTCATCCACCCGCTGCATCCCCAATGGCAGTGCCCGCTCCACCTCCTTGCCCTCGCGCTCCCAAAACCGGCACTTGTGCGCCTGCACCTCCAGCCCCACCCACTCCAACCGCTCCCGCAGCACCCCAAAAGCCTCCAGAATCCTAGCCGCTGGCCCCAAAATATAGGTATCGTCTGCATAGCTGAGGAAAAGCAGGTCCTTGAACTCCCTAGTAACCGGCTCCATCACCTGCTGCTGCGTGAACGCGAAAAGAAAAGGGCCGAGCGGGTCCCCCTGCCTCGATCCCCGTGCTGACTCGAGGCTCTGTACGAAAGGGCCTGCTCGGAGGTACAGGTCGCTAGGTGTCCCATAAAAGACACGCAAGAATGGGATCATCCCTGAGAAAGGCGACTCCCGCAGCCCATCGAACATCACATGACGGTGAAACGAATTGAAGGCGTTTGCGACGTCTATCTGTAGCGCACACCAGTCGGGGTGAGTGGCTAGCGCTGACCGGAAAGAATGAGTGAGAATCTCCGCCCCGACCCTGGTGCCCGCTCCCAGCTGGTTGCACGGCAGGAAGTAGGAAACCATCGCAGGGCGGAGCGAGATGCAGAGAGCTCGAGCAAGGATACGAGGAAGCACCTCCCCGATTGCCACCGGCCGGACGCAGGGCTGATTTTATCATGGTAATTACCCTGATTTCAGGGTGATTTCAGACTTGTCACATTCTGGTCCCTGTAATTTCAGGTTTAACGACTTCTGAACACTGATCTTGTCAGAGTAGTACTTTAGCGAACCCTGGAATTTTGTATACACTCACAGAGTAGTGTTCTTAAGGACCCTGTCCATACAGAGTATGCGTCTTGTTGACCCTGAATGCAACGTTATCGGGACGAACCTTCCAGGAATCTTCGTCCCGATAACCCCCGTGTGCGTAATAATGATTAGGCTTGCACCCATCTCAGGACTCCATGCGCGCGCGCTATCCAGGTTATCGCAGTACACTAAGTTTCTGTTAGAATGACTCAACATTCGGTTTCTGATTTTTGTTAGCTGTAAACAAATCGCGATCTGGCGAATCGCAAGGTGATTCGGCAGGAGATAAAAAAAAACCATCCGTAGTAAAACATTGTATTGCCATGTGATGTGACTGATAGTTTTTAGTCATCAGCTGTTTTTTGCTAACTGTGAAACTAAACGACACACTAATATTAAAAAGTGTCCACCCCCACCAAAACCAGGCCGAGTCTCGGTCTCGACACCCCTCCCATTAGCAGTCCGTCCCCTCATTTCCTCCCCCCTTTTCCCCCTTTTGTGCGGACGACCCGCGGTCATGAAATAGCCTCCACCCACCCCACTCACTTGCTCCCTCCCCCTTTGCACACCCCTCGCTCTCGCCCCTGCGCCCCTAGGAGATTCTCGGCTGCCACATGCACTCCCTCCAGCCAATCCGCCAATCCAGCCCAATCCAGCTAGAATTCTCGCGTCAAACACGTTCCTGTTTTTTCGCATAACTAGAAAGAAGAAAAAAATCAACCCTGATTTCAATTTGCCAACCCTGACAGCCCAGACTTACGATTTCGTGAACCCTGAACATCGCAAGAAGGCTCAGGCTAGGCGTTTTGCGGAAAATGTGCCTTCAGGGTAAATCTTTTTTTGGGGGAGCGAAAACAGGGTACCCACATTTGAATCGTCAGCCCTGGCCGGACGTCGCCGTTAGGCTTGGAAAGCCCGACTAGGTTGGATGCGGCGAGCCACGGCCGAGCCCGCTCGGGGACCTGTCCCGCCACCCATTGGTTGAACACTTCCAACAGGTGGGAGAGGCAGGTAGGTTCAGTGAGGAAGGTGTCGCAGGCAAACTGTTTGTATGCATGCATGACTACATAATTGATAAATCCAAATTATACGTGAAATGAGAGTCAGCTTGTAAGGAATTTCGCTAATTCCTTACTGAGGCATCTCTTACGCGTAGAATTCCAACTTTCGGAATTCAGGCTCGGTCCGACGACCTCGCCTTCCGAACGTCTCCCGCGTCGCCCTCGGGTTTCCCAACCCCAAACCTGCACCCAACCTTCACGCGACTCCGCGACCTCGGCCTAGCTAGCTGTGCTATATTATACCTAGGCCTCGTTGTTTGCTCAGTAGTTGTAATCACTTCCGCGATATTGCATTCTGCGCACTCTTCTTTCATACAACTCATAACACTTGGTATCAGAGCTACTTTCCTAGGTTACCCTCCACTTTTCGGGGTAGTTTTAGTGCAGGGGTGCAATAGGTTTGGTGGGCTGCAAAGCGGTCGGTTGAGAGATAGATACGATTATCTCGCTCCGACTAATAGCGTTTGCGCCTTCATCAAAACCATAAAAATCGCTGTTAACCCGCTGCCCGCTAGGATGAGTCTCCGAAACATGACACAAGCAGAGTTTGACGTGTTTTTGCAGGACTTTCGGGCGATGCAATCCAACATGCAGACTATGTCTGGCAAGTTGGAGCGCCTGAGGGTGGAAAACGCCGAGCTACGCCAGACGCGAGGTGAAGCGCGTCAGGAGTCGGCCGCCGTGGATGAAGCAAGTAGCAGCTTCGCGCCTAACGACGAGGTCCTTAGCGAGCTACAGGACTCGCTGGACGCTGAAGATGAGTGGACGGCACGGATGCAACAAGCACAAGGGACGCAGGGGCAACAGTCACAGCCGCAGCAACAGACACGAGCGGCGCCGAGGCAACAGTCGCAGACTACACCACGTCAGGCAACAGCGACAACCCCGGTGATGGCTTCAGTGGCGCCCCCGATGCATGCAGCAGCAACAGTCTCAACAACTGTTAAAATAAAACCGACGAACCCACCCCCGTTCAACCCCAGCGACAAAACCGTCACTGTGTCGGCATGGTTGTTCGGAGTGGAGGTGTTTTTCAATGCTGCGCAAATTGCTGACGATGCTACCCGCATTAATTTTGCAGTGTCACTGTTACGAGGGCCGGCGTTGGAGTGGTGGAAGCGGACTCTTCAGACAGGGGGGACTCCTGCAGGGATGTCACGTGTGAACGACGGGACCTGGACAACTGTCACGCAACAGGCAACTTCAATCTTCGGAGTGGCCACGATACGCACATGGACGGAGTGGGGCGCCGCGCTGCGAACCAGATTCGAGCATGTATCCGCCTCGGATTCTGCTCGCATGAAGCTGCGCACCTGGAAGCAGGTGGCGTCGGTCCAAGATTACACGGCAACATTCTGCAATTTGGCTGACCAAGTGGACGATATGAGCGACGCGGAACGACTCGACCGATATGTCGCAGGCCTCAAGTACGAAGTACAGTACGAGGTGCGACGGGCGAGGCCACGCGGTTTTCTCGATGCCGTCCAGGTGGCTGAATCAACGGATGCGCTGATGCAATGGGCGAGAATGAGTTCCCGGGAGGGCACTCAATTTCGTGGACCGCCGCGCCAGCCCACAATCAACGGGGTGGATGCACCGAGACGTGGACCTAACACGTGCTTCAACTGCAACCAACCGGGCCACTGGAGGAAGGACTGCCCGAAGCTGAAACAGGGAAACAGGAACGACGGAGAGGGGTCGGGAAAAGAGACGAGTCAGTAGCAGTCGGGCCACCTACTGACGAGACCCCGTCGCCCAGCAATCAACATCCACACCGAGTGGTGGTACCGATACGGGCTATCGACCGCAACCGGACGAATAAGGTGGATGAACACGTGGATCACCCTGTGCTGGTCGTGGGGAGGGTTAACGGCTATAAAATAAAATTATTCGTTGACGGTGGGGCGAGCCATAGTCTCGTCAACCTGGCAACGGCCAAAAAAATAGGGGTCAAACTGGACAGGTGTCTGCCCGAGATTGACGCGCGACTGGTGGACGGGACACCGCTGGCGATAAAAGACGAGGTCCGACAAATTCGGATGAAGTGTGGCGACGATTTCGGGTTTTCAATGCGAATGCTGGCGACAACACTGGACGGTTGCGATGTGCTGCTGGGACGAGATTCGCTACAGCGTTTCAATCCGACGATCGACTGGACGACGGGGGCGATCACGGTGCTGTGCAACAAGGGGCGCGTGACACTTCCGAAATGGGCGGAGCCGGAGCCGATGACAACACGTGTCAACGCAATAACGATGAAGAGGGCGATAAAACGGGGAGCGCAAGGCTACGCCGTACGGCTGTACGAGGTGGTGGCTTCCGAAAAAATCGCCGACATCGACACGCTCTGCGCTGCTGTACCCAACGACGTGGCGAGCATAATTCGGAGGTATCCCGAAATCTTCGCGGATGACCTGCCTGACGAGCTGCCACCTCAGCGTCCGGAGGACCACAGGATCGAGCTGGAGCCAGGCGCAAAACCAACTGTTCGGTCACAGTGGCGGCTCAGCCAACCGGAGCTCGACGAGTTGCGGAAACAGCTGGATTATCTGCTTTCGAAGGGTTTTATCCGGCCGAGCACGTCACCATACGCCGCCCCGATACTGTTCACACCGAAAAAGGACGGAGGCCTGCGCATGTGCATCGACTATCGAGCGTTGAACCGGGTCACGATCAAGTCACGTTACCCGATCCCACGAGCGGACGACCTGCTGGATCAGCTTCGCGGGGCTCGCTTCTTCTCGAAAATCGATTTGCGAGGTGGCTACCACCAAATTCGCGTGTTCGCCGACGACTGCCCGAAGACTGCGTTTCGCACCCGCTACGGCAGTTACGAGTACACTGTGATGCCGTTCGGGTTGACGAACGGGCCCTCGACTTTCCAGCTCACCATGAATGGGGTGTTTCGGGACATGCTGGACAAAAAAGTTATCGTTTATCTGGACGACATCCTGGTGTACAGCAAGACTCGGGAGCAGCATTTACAGGACTTAGAGGAAGTGTTCCGGCGCTTGTAGCAGAACCGACTGATTACTAAGGGCTCTAAGTGTGAGTTCTTACAGTCGGAGCTGGAGTTCCTGGGGCACGTGATTTCAGGGGAGGGCATTAAAATTGACCCTCGCAAAGTGACGGCGATTTCGGAGTGGAAGCCGCCCACGAACATCACGGAGTTGCAGAGTTTCCTCGGCTTCGTTAACTACGTCCGCCGTTTTGTACCGAATATGGCGGGGGTGACTAGGCCGTTAACCGATCTTCTGCATAAGGGCGTGCAATTCTGTTGGGGGGAGAGAGAACAGCTGGCTTTCAACGAGCTGAAGAAAATTTTGAGTTCAACCCCGGTGCTTCGACTGGCAGATCCATCTCGACCATTCGAAGTCGTGACGGACGCCAGCGATTTCGCCGTGGGCGCTGTGCTACTACAGGACTTCGGCAACGGGCTGCAACCCATCGCGTACGAATCAAGAAAAATGCAGCCGCCCGAGCGCAACTATCCGGTCCACGACAAGGAAATGCTCGCCATCGTGAATGCATTTCGTACCTGGCGCTGTTACCTCACGGGAGCTGACGTCACCGTCCGAACCGACCACAAGTCATTACAATACATGCGCAGCCAACCACAACTCAATCCGCGACAAATCCGGTGGCTCGATTACCTCGAGTCCAATTTCAGCTACACCATCACGTACAAAAAGGGCGCCAACAACATCGCCGACGCCCTGACCCGACCATCAATGCAGACCGCAGCAGTACTAATCGCCCATTCTAACCCTTTATTGACAGGATTATTCAAGCATGGCTACAGGATTGACCGGTTTTTCCGGACCAATCAACACCACGGGGTCACCACGGCGCATGGGAGCTACTACCTAAAAGTCGGTACTAACCGAGTTTGGGTACCTTCCTACCGACCCTTACGAGAATTGCTGACGCAGGAAGTACACGACTCCAACCTCTCCGGGCATTTCGGCGTCGACAAAACGTTGAAGCTGCTGCAACGGAATTATTATTGGCCCGACATGGCGTCCGACGTGCAGCACTACGTGTCCGCCTGCCCGACCTGCCAAGCAATGAAGTCATCACGCCAACGCCCAGCTGGATTGCTGCAACCCCTCGAGCCACCCGAACGACCGTGGCAACAAGTGACAATGGATTTCGTCACAGGACTACCGGCGGGCGCAAGTGGCAACGACTCGGTACTTGTCGTCGTCGATCGCTTAACGAAAATGGCGCATTTCGCACCATGCCGCACGACGATCACAGCCGAAGAAACAGCGAAGCTCTTCATCTCGACCGTCGTACAACTACACGGGTTGCCATCGGCGATAATCAGCGACCGCGACCCAAAATTCACGTCGAAGTTCTGGCAGGAGACGTGGGCACAGTACGGCACCCGCCTGCAGTTTTCGTCGTCGTACCATCCACAGACCGACGGACAGACAGAGAGGACAAACCAGACGATGGAGCAGTTGATTCGCACGAACTGCCCCGACATCACCAAGTGGGAGGATTCCCTTCTCATGCTCGAGTTTGCGTACAATAACGCCCCATCTGCAACAACCAAGCAGTCGCCGTTCTACCTGAATTACGGGATAGATCCGGTAGTACCCTCGTCAACAACTCCCGATAACCCGGTACCAAGGTCGCAGCAGTTTGTTTCGGAACTACAAGCAGCGCGAGACAAAGCAGCGGAATTTATCCGGAAGGCTAATACGGCCGCCAGCCGCTACGCCGACCGACATCGACGGAATTTACCCTTCCGTGACGGGCAGATGGTCCTCCTGGACACAAAAAACCTCAAGCTGCCCCAGCCTGCAAAACTGCGTCCCCGCTACGTGGGACCCTTTCGCATCATTCGGATGCTGACACCGGTCACTGTGAAACTTCTCCTACCGGACGACTGGAAAATCCACGACGCTTTCCACGTCAGTTTACTTCGCCACTATGTGGCACCGCAGTCGTCCGACGTCGCCCGACCCCACCAGGCGCCAAGTGTCCGACCTGTGGCAGACCCGACGCTTCAACCTTGGAAGATATTGAACCATCGCATTCGTGCGACCCCCGCCGGACGCCACGTCGACTTCCTGCTACGCTGGGTGGATCGCACAAGCGACGATGACACGTGGGTCCCGGCTGACTCACTACAAGGGCACTCGGTACTTCGGCAGTATCTTTCTCGCCGACATGTGCCTGATATCGACCACCTTTCTTGAGGGGGGGGGGTAGTGTAAGGAATTTCGCTAATTCCTTACTGATGCATCTCTTACGCGTACAATTCCAACTTTCGGAATTCAGGCTCGGTCCGACGACCTCGCCTTCCGAACGTCTCCCGCGTCGCCCTCGGGTTTCCCAACCCCAAACCTGCACCCAACCTTCGCCCGACTCCGCGACCTCGGCCTAGCTAGCTGTGGTATATTATACCTAGGCCTCGTTGTTTGCTCAGTAGTTGTAATCACTTCCGCGATATTGCATTCTGCGCACTCTTCTTTCATACAACTCATAACACAGCTGCTAGCTGCAAATATACTCATTTCCCTGCATTTTGGCCACACCAGCATGACGTGGCCATGCGAGGGCACTGGAGCTGTTCGTCGCCCTGGCCAGCACAGCTGGGAATGCTTCCATCCAGGCCGTTTCGCCCCAACTCATCCCAATCCAACGGGTCTCAACGGACACATATGGCTAGCTGGCAGTATGCATTTTCGGCGCGCGAGACAAGGCCACCGAGCAGAACAGCGGAGCAGACTTCCCTCGGGGATATCCTGCATTACTTCCTACCAGTGATTTGAATTTCCCAGCCTTTCCTCCATGGTATGTATAGCATAGCATGATCACAGCTGGCTCCTGACAAGCCGGGAAAACAAGTTCACGTTGATTAGAGTTAATATCTTAGAGCTAGATTCAATCACAATCAGACGTAGCATTCATTCTGCGTTTCACTGGAACGTAAGGCCAGAGCGAGAAGGTCGTAGTTAGGCTTAGATTCATAGAGAACTCCACAGCGGCTGCAGCCATGTCGCAAATACCCAAGACGATTCTAGTGCCGGTGGATCAGTCGGAGAACAGCGAGCGCGCCGTGCAGTACGCGCTCACGCGGGTGTGCCGCGCGGGCGTCGACACGCTGCATCTGCTGCACGTGCAGGACTCCACGCACCTCAGCGTCTCCATTGCAGGCGGTGAGTCACTCTCCGCGACACACGCCTCGGAATGTTACATTTTGAATGAAATTCGTGGAAGATTCCGTGTCGACCCGCGTATGCTGTCTCAGGTAAGGTCAGCAGAAATGTACCTTTCACGCTGTCGATCGTTTCGCTGGTTGTAAATCCGTTTTCGTCCTGCGAATCGCCTGTGGCGCGGCAGACATGGTGGTGCCGCCGGCGGTGGTGGACGAGATGTCGCGGCGCGCGTCGAGCGAGGCGTCCGTTCTCGTCCGCAAGTACCTCGCCGAGGCCGACGCCGCCAAGGTGCGTTGCGCCCACCCGCACGCCCGCCAAGGTTCGTTGCGCCCATCCGCACGCCGCCAAAGTGCGTTGCGCTGTTGTGTGGCATTCATCGGAATTCCTCTAGTCCATGCTTCCGTTTGCAAGATTCGTATTTAGCGTGATGGATACAGACGAACTTAGGTCCACATGCGCGGCCGGCTGATGCGCGCACGTGTGACCGGTTGTTGCGCGCATGTGCGGGGGTCGCGCAGGTGCCGGCGCAGGGGTACTACGCACTGGGGGACGCGCGCGAGGTGATTGTGGCGAGGGCCGCGGCGATCAAGGCGGACCTCATTGTCATGGGCACGCGCGGCATGGGCGCTATCTCGCGGTGAGTGGGGTAATGCGCGGAGGGAAGGGGGGAGGTAGCGGAGGCAAGGGGCACAGCATTTCAGCGTGTGTGCAAGGGGGCGCGGAAGGTAGCCCGGCAGGCGCGAAGCAGACGCGAGGTGAGGCAATGTGGCTTTTTCACCACCATGAAATCAACCTCACCATCCCTCCGCCCCCATATCCCCCTCACTCCCAAGCCTGCCCTTGCACTCCCACCACGTCCTCACACACCCCTCTGTCCACTCTCCTCTCACCTCTCTCTCCTATCTCCTCCCTCCTCTCTTTCGCCCCTCCCCCCCACACCTACCCCGCAGGGCGATGCTGGGCAGTGTGAGCGACTACGTGGTGAACCACGCCACGTGCGCCGTGCTCATAGTGCGCCCACCGCCCCCGCCCTCCGCGGACCAGCCACAGCAGCAGCAGGCGCTGCAGCAGGCGCCTCTGGACCACCCCTCCCAGCGCGTGCTGCTGCTCGCCGTTGACAACTCCGATGGCAGCCGACTCGCTCTCAGGTGAGCGCCAGGTGGGACTCAGGTGGGCTTCAGGTGGGCTTCAGGTGGGCCTCAGGTGGGCTTCAGGTGGGCCTCAGGTGGGCTTCAGGTGGGCTTCAGGTGGGCCTCAGATTTGTCCCAGGTGGGCCCCAGGTGGACCCCAGATGGGCCTTAAATGGACCCTGGGTGGAGCCCAGGTGGGCCTTAAATGGACCCTGGGTGGAGCCCAGGTGGGCCTTAATTGGACCCTGGGTGGAGCCCAGGTGGGCGTTAGTGCGTGAGTGGAGGGAGGGACGCATGTGGGGGTGCATGGGCTCTTCCTCGTGCCTGCCTGGCACGCGTGTCTCCCTCGCGTACTCTCAATGTCGCTCGCTCACCCACCCTCTCTCATCTCAGCCAACCATTTCACTCCATCTCTCCCCCCCCTACACCTCTCCCTCGTCTTTCTCTCCCCCCTCCCCTCTCTTATCCGTGGTTCACCAGGTATGCATTGGAGGAGTTCTGTCGGGCGGACGACATACTCATTCTGCTCGCCGTGCTGCCCACACCCCCATGGGCCGCCTATGGCGAATACTACAACCAAGGTCAGCCGCCCACGCCTACACTCGCCTCTTTGCCGCCCAGGAACGCCTCATTCTCATCCTCCCCTTATCCCCATACCAGCCTACGAGCGCTCATACACATCTCCCTTGCAGCATCACGCATGTCATCCCCTATCACCACCCTCATGCTTTTGCATCCACCCCATCTTTTGTCCACCTCGTGTTTCTCACCACACCCACTGTGCATGCATGTTACACGCCATGGAGCAGAGATGATAGAGCGGCTGGAGCGGGCGGAGCTGCAGGAGGCAGATGCGATGCTGGAGGAGTTTGCCGAGCAAGTGCGCGCCATGCACATCGTGTGCAAAAAGGTGGGTTGGGGGGTCTATACGGCTTCAAGCCTTCTGCTTCAGTTCGCGCAAGATTTGTACCTTTCTCAGCCGTTCTATCTGCAAAGGCTCAAAACTGTCATGTGGCAATCCTCTGTGTGTGCGTGCATGTGTACTCGGCTTGTGTGCATGCGTGATGCCATGGGCGCGGCAATGTGGCTCTCAATGCGTGGTGTGTGCATGCGTGTGCAACAGGAGGTGATACGAGGGGACGTGCGGGAGACCATCTGCTACTCCGCTGAGCAGTTCGGGGCCGATGTGCTGCTCATGGGCTGCAGAGGACTGTCAGGGCTCAAAAAGTATTTGCCTGTGCTTTCAACCTTCTCGTGCTCTCTTTGTTCTGCAGCCTTGGTTCTTCACGATCACCAGCAGTCTTCTCATGCAAGTGCCATTTTAGTCCAAGTGCCATACTCTCAGTGTGTCCTCTGCTTGCTTCCGGAGCCCACGTTTCTTCAATTGCATGTCGACATGTTTTCCCGCCTTTCTTCCTTTTGGTTCATAGCCTGCTGTTCGCTGCTGTTCTCCCTGTGCCTGTGCTGCGCAGAATGCTTCTTGGAAGTGTCAGCGACTACTGTGCTCACCATGCGGTAGGAGACCCACCCTTGCCTGCACTGCTGCTTTTTTTTTTTTAGTGTTTCCCTCTTGCCCCCCTGCAATGTGTCAGATTCATGCCTTTTCTACAACTCAACATAACTGAACAGTTCTGATGCCATTGACATGTCAATAGTGTGGTTGGCTTTCTCATGCTGGTGTCTGTTTATATTTTCCCTTTCCCCTACGTTTTGCCTGGTCATGCTGATACCCTTACTGCGATGACAGAATGTGCCCATGCTGATAGTGAAACCACAGGAGCACTCCACTGTGGACCTTCTCTCCCCTCGAGTTGTACCAGTTGGCCATTCAGCAGAGGAATCATAAGAGTTGCCCAAAGATATTGGTGAAACATAGACACAACAATACACATATGTGTGAGAATGTTTTTCGAAATGGAATAATCCCACTAGCTGGGAATATAAAGAGGTGATAGAGCTCTTGTACCGGTAATGTGAGCACCTTGAATTCTTTCAATATTCACAAAACCGAAAATTTACTTGTTGCAAAGCCTTGTAAAAACAGAAACTACACTGTTTCGGAGGATTCGAGTTCCGGCTGAGGAGGATCTGAATCTCCAGACACGCGAGAGATTTGTGGATGCCTCCCGACGTGTGCCGTGGCAACGCCTCTGATTGGCATGACTGTCTGCCCTCTTCCTCTCTTCGTGGAACGTTGCTGACATGGACAGCCTCGAGCTTTGCTTTCCCCCACCAGCACCCAGAGATTCTCCCGAATTTCTGGTGGGCCACGCGTCATAGCAATTCCGCTGGCGTCAACGGGCTTCCATGCCAAACACAAGCCGAGTTACCATTTGCCGTCGTCAACGCCTTCGAGAACAGACGAAGCTCAAATTTCGCAACGCCTGACGAACCCCCTTTCCAGCTTGCAGCTTGTTACCCCCCCTCTCCATCCACTTCCGTCCACCCCCCAGCTCCTGCTGTCGCCCTACAGCAACTACTACAACTTCCATTGTTCTTGTTCTTACGTAGTTAGTTTCAGAATCACCACCACCATCACCAGCTTCTAGGATTCTGCTGCTCGCCTCGCCGTAACGCCGGCGCTATCGTCCGTCGCCTCCGACCCGATCAAACCGTTCGCCATTTCGAACCAGATCCCACTTCATTGGCTCTCATCCTGAGATCCTCCATTCATCCGTTCATTCGCCGTCACCCCATTCAACTGCTAACACCGATTTGCCATCATGAGCGGAAGGCGAGCAGTTACCACCCTTCTTCGCGCTGCAGCGCAGGCGCGTCGGTATTCGTCGTCGTCGTCATCCGTGGCGACAGCGCATCAGCCGGCGGTGTTCGTGGATAAGACGACACGTGTGTTGTGTCAAGGCATCACCGGAAAGAACGGCACGTTCCATACGGAGCAGGCTATCGAGTACGGCACCAACATGGTACGCTCGATCGTGCGGTTGCAGCGCGAAACAGTAGATTTGTGCATGCGGTTTCATTGCGGTCAGAACGATTTTCGTGCATGAATATGCGGGCGCAATGAAAGACGAAGCAGGAATGCCGTTTTTTCGCCCGTAGCTTCTAATCTCGAGAGTCTGGAGCTCCTAGTCATCGACATCCTCGGCTAGGTGATGGTGGACTGACCACGAGAGTAAGAGAGTGAACATACCGCCTTTCGTTAGCATTTACGGCGGTCGGTCATGGGTCTTGAACGCGCTTCTTGCCATCGACCTTCAGCGCCTGGACTTGGAACGTCACGACCCACTTCGCGCGACATTGACGTCTCCACCCATTCTCTCGAGCCTTTATCATTCCATCGTTACTCGCTGTCGGCATCATGAAGCAGTGCACGGAGACATCCTTACGGACGCCTCGCGCACAGTGGAATCCTTTCTAGGAGACCTAGTAGCGTTACTGACTGGCTGAAAGCCCGCTCTTTCCGCACGTATTTGACTCCGCGCCAAGGCATCACCGATCCACTGCGACGCGCTTCGGTCACGGTCTTCTTGATGCCACTGATCCTCCCGTAGTTGCTCTCAGGAGACGTCTTTCCCGATGTTCCCATCCACCAGCGTCCCTCTTTAGCATACTCCGTACAGTTGCACCTCTCCCTCGCCTCACCCCTCCCTCTTTGGCTAACCTCCCGTATCTGCTTCCCCTTGTGCCCATCCCTTCTCATCCCTCCACATCCCTCCCTCATCCCTTCCTATCCCTGCTACGTGGCATGCGACCAGGTGGGCGGCGTAGTCCCGAAGAAGGGCGGAACGGAGCACCTGGGGCTGCCAGTCTTCAACACCGTCGAGGAGGCCAAGAAGGCCACCGGCGCTAACGTCTTGAATGCACCTCTCCCTTGTTGCCTGTACACACGCAGGTGGGCGGCGTAGTCCCGAAGAAGGGCGGGTCGGAGCACCTGGGGCTGCCCATTTTCAACACCGTCGAGGAGGCCAAGAAGGCCACCGGCGCGAACGCGTCCGTGATCTACGTGCCGCCGCCATTCGCGGCGGCGGCGATCATGGAGGCGATGGAGGCGGAGCTGGACCTCGTCGTGTGCATCACCGAGGGCATCCCGCAGCACGACATGGTGAGCGCCGTGACGCGCGGGGAATAGAATGGCAGGATGGCAGAATGACGACATGATGGCATGACGGCATGATGGCATGATGACACCTTGGTCATGGGCCTGGAAAGCTTGGATGCGCGTTGTGCGTTGCTGCTACACCACGACCAACTTCCCCTCTTTACGCCTGCTCCTCCCTCCAATCGCATTGCGTCACGTGTCACTGGCAGGTGCGCGTGAAAGCGGCGCTGATGCAGCAGAGCAAGACGCGGCTGATCGGCCCCAACTGCCCTGGCATCATCAAGCCGGGCGAGGCTAAGCTGGGCATCATGCCCGGCTACATCCACAAACCAGGACGCATTGGGATTGTCTCGCGCTCCGGCACCCTCACCTACGAGGCCGTGAGTGCCACCCGCCTGCGCTTTCCCTCCCTGCTGCCTTGCCCCCCGTCCCCGCCCTTGACTTGGAACCCGCTTCATGCCTGCTTCATGCTTCGAGTTTCTCAACCGCCGTCGTTGTCATTCCCTTGTTGGAAGTGCTGGGTTTCACTCGCAGCCCTGTTTCCCGTCTCTCCCTGCTCTTCGTCCCTCTCCCCCCCCACACGGTGACACGCGTCACGGCGCATGACTGGAGGAGCAGGTGTACCAGACGACGCAGGTGGGGCTGGGGCAGTCGACGTGCGTGGGCATGGGCGGCGATCCATTCAACGGCACCAACTTCGTCGACTGCCTTGACAAGTTCATCAAGGACCCGCAGACTGAAGGTACGCCACCCCACCCATGCCTTGAGGTGCATTTTAAGGTGTGTTTTGTGTCGACTCAACACACACCTCTTCAACGGCACCAGCTCCGTCGACTGCCTCGACAATTTCATCAAAGACCCCCAGACCGAAGCTCACGCCGCCCGCCGTAACCGTGCCTTGGGGTGCACTGCCGTGGGGGAGGAGGGGTGGAGAGTTTAGCGAGATTGTTATGGTGCTTAGCTGCCCACCCTTGTTGTCACCCTTCATGCTCTCCCTCCCATGTCTTCCCGCCACGTCATCCCCATAACGTCCCTTGAGGGACTTCATGTTCCTCGAGGTCGTCCCTCTGTCCCTCTGTGCCCTCACGCCAGCTATCTCCGTGCTTCCCATGCGCCACTGCCCCTGTGGTTCCCTGTGACTCCCTGTGACTGTCCCTTTGACTGCCCCCGTGACTACCCCCCCCACAGGCATCATTCTGATCGGTGAGATCGGAGGCAGTGCGGAGGAGGACGCGGCAGAGTTCATCAGGGCGAGTGGCACCACCAAGCCCGTCGTCTCCTTCATCGCCGGCCTCACTGCCCCGCCCGGCCGCCGCATGGGGCATGCCGGAGGTACGCAGGGGGCATGCAGGAGATGTGCATGGGGCACACGGGAGGTATGCCGAGGCCATGGAGGGCATGTGCATGGGGCATGCGGGAGGTGTGCTGGGGGCTTGCCTGTACGAATGGGCATTGGATTGGATGACTGCTACCTCCCTGTCTTGACCTGCTTCTACTAATTCCATCTGCCCAATTTCATCTCTCCTGGTCCTGCATTCCACCTGCTCCCCGCTCTCCGCACTGCAGCGATCATCAGCGGGGGCAAGGGCACGGCGCAGGACAAGATTAAGGCACTGGAGGGCGCGGGGGTGACGGTGGTGCGCTCGCCTGCTCAGATCGGCAACGCCATGTTCGCTGCCTTCAAGGAGCGTGGCCTCGTGTAGAGAGGCATGAGGAGGAGGGCGGACGAGAGGTTGTAAAGTGGATTTATGTTCTTGAAGCAGCAGCTTGTTGAACAGCAGCAGCAGCATTTCAAAATCCCGGCATTTGTCAAATATAGTATGTGCAGCTTTTTCTTAACACTCGAAACATAATAGCAGTAGTAGAGTGATGTGTAGCAGAAGTGACAAACTTGGGCTCACTCTCCCATGTTGGGAGTTTCGGTATGGTATGCTGTTGAGGGATTCGTTCTGCTGGGCTCTCGGGGTCAGGCCGTTGAGAGCATTAGTAGCTCGAATGAGAGCAGCAGAGCAGTATGATAGTCAAAGGGCCTATGAGAGGCTTTGGTTTGGACAAAACAAATAGTAGTAGAAGTGGCAAACTTGGTTGTTGGTGCTTTCTTGTGACCACCTTGTCAACTGTTTGTATCGGAACAAAAGATGGTGGGCATGGCCCGCATCGCATCGGGCATGGGAATTTCGAATTCGGCTCAGCGCAAGCTCACTGGCACCGGCGGGGAAACCAAAGCCTCCCACCTTGCCTGACAGATTTGCCCAGCTGATGGTGAACTTGTCGGTCGAGCGATTCCTCAACCACACGTCATGCTTGCGTAAGAGCTAGGACCACAAGGTTAAAATTGTCCGTCAGATGCGTCGAGAGTATTCGGATAAACACCACGTGTATCACCCACATCCAGCAGGCGGGCTTCCGTGAGAATCATGTGGGACCTGTTTGGGAACGCGAAAGAAACACATTTAAAGCCCGCATCCCAAATTGCGGACCGCGAGGGTCAAGTTTTAAAAACTTGACGAAGTTGAGTGTCCAAGCTTTTGAAAGTCACGCACTTGCAATTTGGGACTTTCGAAGACAGATTCACTCACTAGGTGGAAAACCGAGGGTTGGCTAGGTCTCGCGAAAAAAACGAACCTATACGAAATTGGAAACTCTCGCCAAAGCCCACACCAGAAAAACTCCCTTCGGACAACTTTTAAAAGCATGAACAATTTGGGTGTAAAACTATCAATCGGGGTGGGGTATGGGGATGTTCAGGTTGAAGGGATCAAACCAATTTCATCAATCTGCCGTAAAAACAGTGGAAACGAGTGCTTAGGAGATTTCCCGCGCAAACGATTCAAACCAGTGGAAGCTTCAGGTTGGAATTCACTCCATCCACCCCACAACAGAACCAGCTCGCAGAAGTTCGAAAGCCTCTAAAGTTACGCGCATGATTCTCGTTTACCAAGGAAACTGATGCTGATTGGGCCTGGCGCACAGCTGCGTTCGCGAGCGCCAAACTGGTTCTGAATGCGCAGATCCTGTCAGCGCAAGCGCAAAGCAGACACCCTGCGCGTCGCGGAAACCTTTCCCGCGCTGTGTCTGCCTGGAAGCCGCTATATTCCGTTCATGCGGCAAGGCCTGTAACTTCGCAAGCATGTTCGCTACATGAATCTGACCACTGTAAGTGATGACGAAACGAAACTCCGCTTCGCCTGCCGTAGATTGCTCCTTCAACAAACGGCAAGGGTCGCTCCCGACGAGGGTGGCGGGCGGAGGGCGAGCAGCGGAAGAAAGTTTTTTGGGTAACAAAGTGTCCGTGTGAAGCGAGGCTCTCCCGTTGCGACGAGCTCCATCCATTCGCAAGGGCCAACCTCTCTCACACCTCACGAGCGACTATCCCACATTCCCCAGGCCCTTCCATTCACCTCTCCCGCATCATCCTTCCAAGTACACCACAAGGCCGCCATGGCTGTCATGAGAATACAGTATACGTAGACTCGGTATGGCTCTCGTAGACATCCTTAACTCGCCATGGACTCCGTAAAATTTTCTACTTTCCTCAATCTCGCTCGTTACAGAAACGGAAATTGGTCGGGTTTAGTATCAAGATCAGTCGCAGATACTGAGTGTGCTGTTTCAAGGTGGTTTATATCGACGCCACCCTCTGAAGTTCCCTTGTTTAGTTCCCTCGTCTGGAAGCTTATACATCAAGTTTAGGATGAAAGGTCGTCTTCTTTCTCCGGATAGTTCACCACCGCTTAGCCGACGGAATCTTCACCTTCTTGTGACGCTCGTCTGCTTTTGTTGGAAGTTCCGCCCGTCCGCTTTCGTCCGCTCGTCTAGGAAGCGTTCCAACTCTCTCTGTCGAGCAGATATTATCAGAGATAGCGAAACGGACGGCTTTCTCGACGGATTTGACGATGCTTGACGGTCTTAAAGGTTTCTGAAAGCTCAAAGTAGTAAGACTCATCCCCACCTTTCGAGTCGCCGGAGAAAACATTTCAGATCCTACTTTTACCTGGGAGCTCCTATTAGCAGTCGAAGCGGTCTTGGGAGGAGTGCGCGCGTTTCCGTTTCATCCTCCTCAGCAACAGCGTTTCATGTCAGCTACGACGGCTAGTTGCGACAGCCTGTCGCGGAGCGACAAGCGGCGACAGTCGAGAGATTCGAGCTGCGAGCGGAAGGCGACACGGAAACGACGAACGGACCGGAGATGAAAGAAAAAACGGAGCGAAGCGGGGGAAACGGCGAGCATCGAGCGGTAAAGTGACGAGCGGCAACGTTGAAAGCAGGGAGAGGAAAGCGGGAGCTGAATGCGCCGAGCTAACGGCGAGAAGCGAACGGCGATTACCGAGCATCGAGCGGAGGCGATGTGCGACGGAAATCGAGCGCCTAGCATCGAGGGATTGCAAGCAACGACGGACAAAGCGGAAACGACGAGCGACGCCGAGGGATGAGCGGTGACTGTTGACGAACGCGGCCATTGTTGAACGCCGAGCGACGAACTTCGACTTCTGAACGGCGACGAACGACTATTGTGAACGCCGAGCGACGATTGGCGACGATCGGAGAGGAACGGCGACTGCTGAACTGCAGGCGACGAACGACGATCGCCGAGCGTTGAACTGCAGGCGACGAACCGCGAGAGTTGTACGCCGAGCAACAAACGGCGACTGTTGAACGCTGAACAACGATACGCGAACGACTGACTGCAAGTGACGAATGACTGCTGAAACGCCGTGTGACGAACGACTGCTGAAACGCCGTGTGACGAACGACTGCTGAAACGCCGTGTGACGGATCGGCGACGAGGCGAGCAACGCTGCGGTTGACTGTGACGGCTGACGGCGAGCAGAAACTCGACGAGCGGAATCGGCGAGCGGGAAGGCAAGACGAGCGGAATCGGCGAGCGGGAAGGCAAGACGAGCGGAATCGGCGAGCGGGAAGGCAAGACGAGCGGAATCGGCGAGACGCGACGAGCGGAATCGGCGCGACGCGACGAACGGAATCGGCGAGACTCGACGAGCGGAATCGGCGAGACTCGACGAGCGGAATCGGCGCGACGCGACGAGCAGAATCGGCGAGACTTGAGGAGCGGAATCGGCGCGACGCCACGAACGGAATCGGCGAGACTCAACGAGCGGAATCGGCGAGACTCGACGAGCGGAATCGGCGCACGCATGGCGAACGGAACGACGAGCTACGAACGCGGAGCAGCTACTAAACCCCGCTAAGGTAGCAGTGCATTCATGCCATGGGTTGTGTGCTATTCTTTCCGTTGTGTTGTGCTCACTCTCTTCTCTCTTGTTCGCCGCGAGTTGCTTTCTTGATTTCGCCCGCTCTTGCTCTCTACCACGCTCTCTGCCCTCTTGCTGTCTGCCACTTGTTCTTGCTCTCACTGCCACTCTGTCTTGTGCTCTCTCTGCCTCTCTGCCTTGTTGCTCCTCGTGCAGAGCCAGCAGAGGGCGGCAGTGGGATGACGCACGGCTGCCCGCCCTGCTGACCACTGCTCGCCTCTCAGGGAGCAGGGGAGGCAAGGGGAGCGCGCCCTGCTGACCACTGCTCGCCGCGCAAGGGGAGCGCGCGCGCCTGCAGGGGAGCGCAAGGGGAGCGCGCCTGCAGGGGAGCACGCCTGCATGCTCATTCGACCCTCTTCAATCCGGCTAAGATATCCCACTGAATTCGCACTGTGTTGTGCACGCACCACTCACTTGCTCGCACTCGTGCCTCCACTGCTTGCTTGCGCTCGCTCTCTCCTTCTCCTCTCGCCGCTCTCACGGGCGGCACCAAGGGACCCTCCCCAGGTGTGTGACGCAGGCGACTGCCAGCGTAAGTGGTAACGTCAGGTGTGGTAAGGTACGGTACTGTCCTTGGTGCCCGCCCTGCAGCTGCCACCGCCGCCGCCGCTGCCACCACCACTCACGCCACTCACGCACCCTCACTGCTTGCGTTCTTCGTTTTTCCTTGCTCGCATGCTTTCCGTTTTCCGTTCTGTCACTTGCTAACGCCATGCTAATCGCCTTCCCTCTCACCTCCCTTCTCTGCTCCGTGCACTTGTTCCCCTCTTCTCCTCTCCTCCTGCCAGCTTCCCTCTGCCTACACCCCTCTGCCAGCACACCTACAGGCCGGCAGCAGCAGAAGGCATGGAGGAGCAGTGGGCGCAGCGTGGCGAGCGGGAGAGGCGAGTGGTGGGATGACGCACGGCCTGGGCTGGCCCTGCTGACCACTGCCCTCGCCCAACCTCCCGGCAGCACCAGCGCGACCGACCGTGGCGTCTCTGAGTGGCGCTGCGGCAGCAGGGAGAGTGTGGCGGCTGACCACTGCCCTCGCCCAACCTGCCCTCGGCCAAGGCAGCATCGAATGAAGAATCGAGTAAGTAGCAGGAGCAATGCCGTCCCGTTTTTCCCCCTCGCACTCTTTACATTTCACTCTGTCACTTTGCTCTCTCCATTTGTAACCTCCACTCTGACTGACCTTCCCTGTGCGATTGCAACTTTCTGGTCGCTGGGCAGAATATGTTAAGGCGTCAATGGGATTGCGTGTCTGCAGCGACAGGAGCAGGAGGAGAGCCGTGGGTGAGTGATGCTGCGGCAGCCGGGGATGTGGCACCAGCGGGAGAGTGACGGCTTGCAGAGAGCCACGCCATGCTTGGGCCACCTGGTGAGTTGCCCTCCACTGCTCTTCATCTTCTCTACCAAGCTTGCCTCGTCCTTGTCTCGTCTCTGCAGTGTTTCATTATCTTCTGATCTTCTTCCTTCGTTCCTCTTCCCATTGTCTCCCCGCCCTCTTTTGCCTCGGCAGGATGCAAGGAGGCAAGGAGGCAAGGAGGCAAAGAGGCAAGGAGGCAAGGAGGCAAGGAGGCAAGGAGAGAGGCAAGGAGGAGGCAAGGAGGAGGCAAGGAGGCAAGGAGGCAAGGAGGAGGCAAGGAGGAGACAAGGAGGCAAGGAGGCAAGGAGGAGGCAAGGAGGAGGAAAGGAGGCAAGGAGGCAAGGAGGAGGCAAGGAGGAGACAAGGAGGCAAGGAGGCAAGGAGGAGGCAAGGAGGAGGCAAGGAGGAGGCAAGGAGGCAAGGAGGCAAGGAGGAGGCAAGAAGGAGGCAAGGAGGCAAGGAGGAGGCAAGGAGGCAAGAGGTGGTTTCTTGGGCTGCTGAGAGCACTGCCGTGTGTCGTGACGCCCTGCTATGGCAAGGAGCAAGGAGGCTGAGGCACGACAAGGAGAAGCAGACGGCAGAGAGGAGGCTGCTGCACCTGGGGACGGCAGAGAGGAGGCTGCTGCACCTGGGGACGGCAGAGAGGAGGCTGCTGCACCCGTGGACGGCAGAGAGGAGGCTGCTGCACCTGGGGACGGCAGAGAGGAGGCTGCTGCACCTGGGGACGGCAGAGAGGAGGCTGCTGCACCTGGGGACGGCAGAGAGGAGGCTGCTGCATCCGTGGACGGCAGAGAGGAGGCTGCTACACCTGTGGACGGCAGAGAGGAGGCTGCTGCACCCGTGGACGGCAGAGAGGAGGCTGCTGCACCCGCGGACGGCAGAGAGGAGGCTGCTGCACCCGTGGACGGCAGAGAGGAGGCTGCTGCACCCGCGGACGGCAGAGAGGAGGCTGCTGCACCCGCGGACGGCAGAGAGGAGGCTGCTGCACCTGTGGACGGCAGAGGGGAGGCTGCTGCACCCGTGGACGGCAGAGAGGAGGCTGCTGCACCTGGGGACGGCAGAGAGGAGGCTGCTGCACCTGGGGACGGCAGAGAGGAGGCTGCTGCACCTGTGGACGGCAGAGAGGAGGCTGCTGCACCCGTGGACGGCAGAGAGGAGGCTGCTGCACCCGTGGACGGCAGAGAGGAGGCTGCTGCACCCGTGGACGGCAGAGAGGAGGCTGCTGCACCCGCGGACGGCAGAGAGGAGGCTGCTGCACCCGCGGACGGCAGAGAGGAGGCTGCTGCACCTGTGGACGGCAGAGGGGAGGCTGCTGCACCTGGGGACGGCAGAGAGGAGGCTGCTGCACCTGGGGACGGCAGAGAGGAGGCTGCTGCACCTGGGGACGGCAGAGAGGAGGCTGCTGCACCTGTGGACGGCAGAGAGGAGGCTGCTGCACCTGTGGACGGCAGAGAGGAGGCTGCTGCACCTGTGGACGGCAGAGAGGAGGCTGCTGCACCTGTGGACGGCAGAGAGGAGGCTGCTGCACCTGGGGACGGCAGAGAGGAGGCTGCTGCACCTCTGGGTGGCTTCCCGGCTCTCCCAAACTCGTGGGTGCCTTTCCTACCTTGCCAAACTTGCCTCACTCTCGTCTTGTTGACTTGTCTGTCCGCCTTCACCCCTTCTGCCCTTACCCTTGCTGCCTTTGCCGTTGCTGCCTTCACCACAAGTGCTTGACCGTTACACTCACACCTCATCCCACCCGTCCCAGCCATCTGCTTCCACAGGCTCTTGTGCTCGTGAGTGCTCGTCAGGAAGCGCTCTGGCGGAGTGTGCCTGCCCTCCCACACCAGTAGCAGCAAGGCGGAGTGTGCCTGCCCTCCCACACCAGTAGCAGCAAGGCGGAGTGTGCCTGCCCTCCCACACCAGTAGCAGCAAGGCGGAGTGTGCCTGCCCTCCCACACCAGTAGCAGCAAGGCGGAGTGTGCCTGCCCTCCCACACCAGTAGCAGCAAGGCGGAGTGTGCCTGCCCTCCCACACCAGTAGCAGCAAGGCGGAGTGTGCCTGCCCTCCCACACCAGTAGCAGCAAGGCGGAGTGTGCCTGCCCTCCCACACCAGTAGCAGCAAGGCGGAGTGTGCCTGCCCTCCCACACCAGTAGCAGCAAGGCGGAGTGTGCCTGCCCTCCCACACCAGTAGCAGCAAGGCGGAGTGTGCCTGCCCTCCCACACCAGTAGCAGCAAGGCGGAGTGTGCCTGCCCTCCCACACCAGTAGCAGCAAGGCGGAGTGTGCCTGCCCTCCCACACCAGTAGCAGCAAGGCGGAGTGTGCCTGCCCTCCCACACCAGTAGCAGCAAGGCGGAGTGTGCCTGCCCTCCCACACCAGTAGCAGCAAGGCGGAGTGTGCCTGCCCTCCCACACCAGTAGCAGCAAGGCGGAGTGTGCCTGCCCTCCCACACCAGTAGCAGCAAGGCGGAGTGTGCCTGCCCTCCCACACCAGTAGCAGCAAGGCGGAGTGTGCCTGCCCTCCCACACCAGTAGCAGCAAGGCGGAGTGTGCCTGCCCTCCCACACCAGTAGCAGCAAGGCGGAGTGTGCCTGCCCTCCCACACCAGTAGCAGCAAGGCGGAGTGTGCCTGCCCTCCCACACCAGTAGCAGCAAGGCGGAGTGTGCCTGCCCTCCCACACCAGTAGCAGCAAGGCGGAGTGTGCCTGCCCTCCCACACCAGTAGCAGCAAGGCGGAGTGTGCCTGCCCTCCCACACCAGTAGCAGCAAGGCGGAGTGTGCCTGCCCTCCCACACCAGTAGCAGCAAGGCGGAGTGTGCCTGCCCTCCCACACCAGTAGCAGCAAGGCGGAGTGTGCCTGCCCTCCCACACCAGTAGCAGCAAGGCGGAGTGTGCCTGCCCTCCCACACCAGTAGCAGCAAGGCGGAGTGTGCCTGCCCTCCCACACCAGTAGCAGCAAGGCGGAGTGTGCCTGCCCTCCCACACCAGTAGCAGCAAGGCGGAGTGTGCCTGCCCTCCCACACCAGTAGCAGCAAGGCGGAGTGTGCCTGCCCTCCCACACCAGTAGCAGCAAGGCGGAGTGTGCCTGCCCTCCCACACCAGTAGCAGCAAGGCGGAGTGTGCCTGCCCTCCCACACCAGTAGCAGCAAGGCGGAGTGTGCCTGCCCTCCCACACCAGTAGCAGCAAGGCGGAGTGTGCCTGCCCTCCCACACCAGTAGCAGCAAGGCGGAGTGTGCCTGCCCTCCCACACCAGTAGCAGCAAGGCGGAGTGTGCCTGCCCTCCCACACCAGTAGCAGCAAGGCGGAGTGTGCCTGCCCTCCCACACCAGTAGCAGCAAGGCGGAGTGTGCCTGCCCTCCCACACCAGTAGCAGCAAGGCGGAGTGTGCCTGCCCTCCCACACCAGTAGCAGCAAGGCGGAGTGTGCCTGCCCTCCCACACCAGTAGCAGCAAGGCGGAGTGTGCCTGCCCTCCCACACCAGTAGCAGCAAGGCGGAGTGTGCCTGCCCTCCCACACCAGTAGCAGCAAGGCGGAGTGTGCCTGCCCTCCCACACCAGTAGCAGCAAGGCGGAGTGTGCCTGCCCTCCCACACCAGTAGCAGCAAGGCGGAGTGTGCCTGCCCTCCCACACCAGTAGCAGCAAGGCGGAGTGTGCCTGCCCTCCCACACCAGTAGCAGCAAGGCGGAGTGTGCCTGCCCTCCCACACCAGTAGCAGCAAGGCGGAGTGTGCCTGCCCTCCCACACCAGTAGCAGCAAGGCGGAGTGTGCCTGCCCTCCCACACCAGTAGCAGCAAGGCGGAGTGTGCCTGCCCTCCCACACCAGTAGCAGCAAGGCGGAGTGTGCCTGCCCTCCCACACCAGTAGCAGCAAGGCGGAGTGTGCCTGCCCTCCCACACCAGTAGCAGCAAGGCGGAGTGTGCCTGCCCTCCCACACCAGTAGCAGCAAGGCGGAGTGTGCCTGCCCTCCCACACCAGTAGCAGCAAGGCGGAGTGTGCCTGCCCTCCCACACCAGTAGCAGCAAGGCGGAGTGTGCCTGCCCTCCCACACCAGTAGCAGCAAGGCGGAGTGTGCCTGCCCTCCCACACCAGTAGCAGCAAGGCGGAGTGTGCCTGCCCTCCCACACCAGTAGCAGCAAGGCGGAGTGTGCCTGCCCTCCCACACCAGTAGCAGCAAGGCGGAGTGTGCCTGCCCTCCCACACCAGTAGCAGCAAGGCGGAGTGTGCCTGCCCTCCCACACCAGTAGCAGCAAGGCGGAGTGTGCCTGCCCTCCCACACCAGTAGCAGCAAGGCGGAGTGTGCCTGCCCTCCCACACCAGTAGCAGCAAGGCGGAGTGTGCCTGCCCTCCCACACCAGTAGCAGCAAGGCGGAGTGTGCCTGCCCTCCCACACCAGTAGCAGCAAGGCGGAGTGTGCCTGCCCTCCCACACCAGTAGCAGCAAGGCGGAGTGTGCCTGCCCTCCCACACCAGTAGCAGCAAGGCGGAGTGTGCCTGCCCTCCCACACCAGTAGCAGCAAGGCGGAGTGTGCCTGCCCTCCCACACCAGTAGCAGCAAGGCGGAGTGTGCCTGCCCTCCCACACCAGTAGCAGCAAGGCGGAGTGTGCCTGCCCTCCCACACCAGTAGCTGCAAGGCGGAGTGTGCCTGCCCTCCCACACCAGTAGCAGCAAGGCGGAGTGTGCCTGCCCTCCCACACCAGTAGCTGCAAGGCGGAGTGTGCCTGCCCTCCCACACCAGTAGCAGCAAGGCGGAGTGTGCCTGCCCTCCCACACCAGTAGCGGCAAGGCGGAGTGTGCCTGCCCTCCCACACCAGTAGCGGCAAGGCGGAGTGTGCCTGCCCTCCCACACCAGTAGCGGCAAGGCGGAGTGTGCCTGCCCTCCCACACCAGTAGCAGCAAGGCGGAGTGTGCCTGCCCTCCCACACCAGTAGCAGCAAGGCGGAGTGTGCCTGCCCTCCCACACCAGTAGCAGCAAGGCGGAGTGTGCCTGCCCTCCCACACCAGTAGCAGCAAGGCGGAGTGTGCCTGCCCTCCCACACCAGTAGCAGCAAGGCGGAGTGTGCCTGCCCTCCCACACCAGTAGCAGCAAGGCGGAGTGTGCCTGCCCTCCCACACCAGTAGCAGCAAGGCGGAGTGTGCCTGCCCTCCCACACCAGTAGCAGCAAGGCGGAGTGTGCCTGCCCTCCCACACCAGTAGCAGCAAGGCGGAGTGTGCCTGCCCTCCCACACCAGTAGCAGCAAGGCGGAGTGTGCCTGCCCTCCCACACCAGTAGCAGCAAGGCGGAGTGTGCCTGCCCTCCCACACCAGTAGCAGCAAGGCGGAGTGTGCCTGCCCTCCCACACCAGTAGCAGCAAGGCGGAGTGTGCCTGCCCTCCCACACCAGTAGCAGCAAGGCGGAGTGTGCCTGCCCTCCCACACCAGTAGCAGCAAGGCGGAGTGTGCCTGCCCTCCCACACCAGTAGCAGCAAGGCGGAGTGTGCCTGCCCTCCCACACCAGTAGCAGCAAGGCGGAGTGTGCCTGCCCTCCCACACCAGTAGCAGCAAGGCGGAGTGTGCCTGCCCTCCCACACCAGTAGCAGCAAGGCGGAGTGTGCCTGCCCTCCCACACCAGTAGCAGCAAGGCGGAGTGTGCCTGCCCTCCCACACCAGTAGCAGCAAGGCGGAGTGTGCCTGCCCTCCCACACCAGTAGCAGCAAGGCGGAGTGTGCCTGCCCTCCCACACCAGTAGCAGCAAGGCGGAGTGTGCCTGCCCTCCCACACCAGTAGCAGCAAGGCGGAGTGTGCCTGCCCTCCCACACCAGTAGCAGCAAGGCGGAGTGTGCCTGCCCTCCCACACCAGTAGCAGCAAGGCGGAGTGTGCCTGCCCTCCCACACCAGTAGCAGCAAGGCGGAGTGTGCCTGCCCTCCCACACCAGTAGCAGCAAGGCGGAGTGTGCCTGCCCTCCCACACCAGTAGCAGCAAGGCGGAGTGTGCCTGCCCTCCCACACCAGTAGCAGCAAGGCGGAGTGTGCCTGCCCTCCCACACCAGTAGCAGGCAAGGCGGAGTGTGCCTGCCCTCCCACACCAGTAGCGGCAAGGCGGAGTGTGCCTGCCCTCCCACACCAGTAGCAGCAAGGCGGAGTGTGCCTGCCCTCCCACACCAGTAGCAGCAAGGCGGAGTGTGCCTGCCCTCCCACACCAGTAGCAGCAAGGCGGAGTGTGCCTGCCCTCCCACACCAGTAGCAGCAAGGCGGAGTGTGCCTGCCCTCCCACACCAGTAGCAGCAAGGCGGAGTGTGCCTGCCCTCCCACACCAGTAGCAGCAAGGCGGAGTGTGCCTGCCCTCCCACACCAGTAGCAGCAAGGCGGAGTGTGCCTGCCCTCCCACACCAGTAGCAGCAAGGCGGAGTGTGCCTGCCCTCCCACACCAGTAGCAGCAAGGCGGAGTGTGCCTGCCCTCCCACACCAGTAGCAGCAAGGCGGAGTGTGCCTGCCCTCCCACACCAGTAGCAGCAAGGCGGAGTGTGCCTGCCCTCCCACACCAGTAGCAGCAAGGCGGAGTGTGCCTGCCCTCCCACACCAGTAGCAGCAAGGCGGAGTGTGCCTGCCCTCCCACACCAGTAGCAGCAAGGCGGAGTGTGCCTGCCCTCCCACACCAGTAGCAGCAAGGCGGAGTGTGCCTGCCCTCCCACACCAGTAGCAGCAAGGCGGAGTGTGCCTGCCCTCCCACACCAGTAGCAGCAAGGCGGAGTGTGCCTGCCCTCCCACACCAGTAGCAGCAAGGCGGAGTGTGCCTGCCCTCCCACACCAGTAGCAGCAAGGCGGAGTGTGCCTGCCCTCCCACACCAGTAGCAGCAAGGCGGAGTGTGCCTGCCCTCCCACACCAGTAGCAGCAAGGCGGAGTGTGCCTGCCCTCCCACACCAGTAGCAGCAAGGCGGAGTGTGCCTGCCCTCCCACACCAGTAGCAGCAAGGCGGAGTGTGCCTGCCCTCCCACACCAGTAGCAGCAAGGCGGAGTGTGCCTGCCCTCCCACACCAGTAGCAGCAAGGCGGAGTGTGCCTGCCCTCCCACACCAGTAGCAGCAAGGCGGAGTGTGCCTGCCCTCCCACACCAGTAGCTGCAAGGCGGAGTGTGCCTGCCCTCCCACACCAGTAGCAGCAAGGCGGAGTGTGCCTGCCCTCCCACACCAGTAGCGGCAAGGCGGAGTGTGCCTGCCCTCCCACACCAGTAGCGGCAAGGCGGAGTGTGCCTGCCCTCCCACACCAGTAGCGGCAAGGCGGAGTGTGCCTGCCCTCCCACACCAGTAGCAGCAAGGCGGAGTGTGCCTGCCCTCCCACACCAGTAGCAGCAAGGCGGAGTGTGCCTGCCCTCCCACACCAGTAGCGGCAAGGCGGAGTGTGCCTGCCCTCCCACACCAGTAGCAGCAAGGCGGAGTGTGCCTGCCCTCCCACACCAGTAGCAGCAAGGCGGAGTGTGCCTGCCCTCCCACACCAGTAGCAGCAAGGCGGAGTGTGCCTGCCCTCCCACACCAGTAGCAGCAAGGCGGAGTGTGCCTGCCCTCCCACACCAGTAGCAGCAAGGCGGAGTGTGCCTGCCCTCCCACACCAGTAGCAGCAAGGCGGAGTGTGCCTGCCCTCCCACACCAGTAGCAGCAAGGCGGAGTGTGCCTGCCCTCCCACACCAGTAGCAGCAAGGCGGAGTGTGCCTGCCCTCCCACACCAGTAGCAGCAAGGCGGAGTGTGCCTGCCCTCCCACACCAGTAGCAGCAAGGCGGAGTGTGCCTGCCCTCCCACACCAGTAGCAGCAAGGCGGAGTGTGCCTGCCCTCCCACACCAGTAGCAGCAAGGCGGAGTGTGCCTGCCCTCCCACACCAGTAGCAGCAAGGCGGAGTGTGCCTGCCCTCCCACACCAGTAGCAGCAAGGCGGAGTGTGCCTGCCCTCCCACACCAGTAGCAGCAAGGCGGAGTGTGCCTGCCCTCCCACACCAGTAGCAGCAAGGCGGAGTGTGCCTGCCCTCCCACACCAGTAGCAGCAAGGCGGAGTGTGCCTGCCCTCCCACACCAGTAGCAGCAAGGCGGAGTGTGCCTGCCCTCCCACACCAGTAGCAGCAAGGCGGAGTGTGCCTGCCCTCCCACACCAGTAGCAGCAAGGCGGAGTGTGCCTGCCCTCCCACACCAGTAGCAGCAAGGCGGAGTGTGCCTGCCCTCCCACACCAGTAGCAGCAAGGCGGAGTGTGCCTGCCCTCCCACACCAGTAGCAGCAAGGCGGAGTGTGCCTGCCCTCCCACACCAGTAGCAGCAAGGCGGAGTGTGCCTGCCCTCCCACACCAGTAGCAGCAAGGCGGAGTGTGCCTGCCCTCCCACACCAGTAGCAGCAAGGCGGAGTGTGCCTGCCCTCCCACACCAGTAGCAGCAAGGCGGAGTGTGCCTGCCCTCCCACACCAGTAGCAGCAAGGCGGAGTGTGCCTGCCCTCCCACACCAGTAGCAGCAAGGCGGAGTGTGCCTGCCCTCCCACACCAGTAGCAGCAAGGCGGAGTGTGCCTGCCCTCCCACACCAGTAGCAGCAAGGCGGAGTGTGCCTGCCCTCCCACACCAGTAGCAGCAAGGCGGAGTGTGCCTGCCCTCCCACACCAGTAGCAGCAAGGCGGAGTGTGCCTGCCCTCCCACACCAGTAGCAGCAAGGCGGAGTGTGCCTGCCCTCCCACACCAGTAGCAGCAAGGCGGAGTGTGCCTGCCCTCCCACACCAGTAGCAGCAAGGCGGAGTGTGCCTGCCCTCCCACACCAGTAGCAGCAAGGCGGAGTGTGCCTGCCCTCCCACACCAGTAGCAGCAAGGCGGAGTGTGCCTGCCCTCCCACACCAGTAGCAGCAAGGCGGAGTGTGCCTGCCCTCCCACACCAGTAGCAGCAAGGCGGAGTGTGCCTGCCCTCCCACACCAGTAGCAGCAAGGCGGAGTGTGCCTGCCCTCCCACACCAGTAGCAGCAAGGCGGAGTGTGCCTGCCCTCCCACACCAGTAGCAGCAAGGCGGAGTGTGCCTGCCCTCCCACACCAGTAGCAGCAAGGCGGAGTGTGCCTGCCCTCCCACACCAGTAGCAGCAAGGCGGAGTGTGCCTGCCCTCCCACACCAGTAGCAGCAAGGCGGAGTGTGCCTGCCCTCCCACACCAGTAGCAGCAAGGCGGAGTGTGCCTGCCCTCCCACACCAGTAGCAGCAAGGCGGAGTGTGCCTGCCCTCCCACACCAGTAGCAGCAAGGCGGAGTGTGCCTGCCCTCCCACACCAGTAGCAGCAAGGCGGAGTGTGCCTGCCCTCCCACACCAGTAGCAGCAAGGCGGAGTGTGCCTGCCCTCCCACACCAGTAGCAGCAAGGCGGAGTGTGCCTGCCCTCCCACACCAGTAGCAGCAAGGCGGAGTGTGCCTGCCCTCCCACACCAGTAGCAGCAAGGCGGAGTGTGCCTGCCCTCCCACACCAGTAGCAGCAAGGCGGAGTGTGCCTGCCCTCCCACACCAGTAGCAGCAAGGCGGAGTGTGCCTGCCCTCCCACACCAGTAGCAGCAAGGCGGAGTGTGCCTGCCCTCCCACACCAGTAGCAGCAAGGCGGAGTGTGCCTGCCCTCCCACACCAGTAGCAGCAAGGCGGAGTGTGCCTGCCCTCCCACACCAGTAGCAGCAAGGCGGAGTGTGCCTGCCCTCCCACACCAGTAGCAGCAAGGCGGAGTGTGCCTGCCCTCCCACACCAGTAGCAGCAAGGCGGAGTGTGCCTGCCCTCCCACACCAGTAGCAGCAAGGCGGAGTGTGCCTGCCCTCCCACACCAGTAGCAGCAAGGCGGAGTGTGCCTGCCCTCCCACACCAGTAGCAGCAAGGCGGAGTGTGCCTGCCCTCCCACACCAGTAGCAGCAAGGCGGAGTGTGCCTGCCCTCCCACACCAGTAGCAGCAAGGCGGAGTGTGCCTGCCCTCCCACACCAGTAGCAGCAAGGCGGAGTGTGCCTGCCCTCCCACACCAGTAGCAGCAAGGCGGAGTGTGCCTGCCCTCCCACACCAGTAGCAGCAAGGCGGAGTGTGCCTGCCCTCCCACACCAGTAGCAGCAAGGCGGAGTGTGCCTGCCCTCCCACACCAGTAGCAGCAAGGCGGAGTGTGCCTGCCCTCCCACACCAGTAGCAGCAAGGCGGAGTGTGCCTGCCCTCCCACACCAGTAGCAGCAAGGCGGAGTGTGCCTGCCCTCCCACACCAGTAGCAGCAAGGCGGAGTGTGCCTGCCCTCCCACACCAGTAGCAGCAAGGCGGAGTGTGCCTGCCCTCCCACACCAGTAGCAGCAAGGCGGAGTGTGCCTGCCCTCCCACACCAGTAGCAGCAAGGCGGAGTGTGCCTGCCCTCCCACACCAGTAGCAGCAAGGCGGAGTGTGCCTGCCCTCCCACACCAGTAGCAGCAAGGCGGAGTGTGCCTGCCCTCCCACACCAGTAGCAGCAAGGCGGAGTGTGCCTGCCCTCCCACACCAGTAGCAGCAAGGCGGAGTGTGCCTGCCCTCCCACACCAGTAGCAGCAAGGCGGAGTGTGCCTGCCCTCCCACACCAGTAGCAGCAAGGCGGAGTGTGCCTGCCCTCCCACACCAGTAGCAGCAAGGCGGAGTGTGCCTGCCCTCCCACACCAGTAGCAGCAAGGCGGAGTGTGCCTGCCCTCCCACACCAGTAGCAGCAAGGCGGAGTGTGCCTGCCCTCCCACACCAGTAGCAGCAAGGCGGAGTGTGCCTGCCCTCCCACACCAGTAGCAGCAAGGCGGAGTGTGCCTGCCCTCCCACACCAGTAGCAGCAAGGCGGAGTGTGCCTGCCCTCCCACACCAGTAGCAGCAAGGCGGAGTGTGCCTGCCCTCCCACACCAGTAGCAGCAAGGCGGAGTGTGCCTGCCCTCCCACACCAGTAGCAGCAAGGCGGAGTGTGCCTGCCCTCCCACACCAGTAGCAGCAAGGCGGAGTGTGCCTGCCCTCCCACACCAGTAGCAGCAAGGCGGAGTGTGCCTGCCCTCCCACACCAGTAGCAGCAAGGCGGAGTGTGCCTGCCCTCCCACACCAGTAGCAGCAAGGCGGAGTGTGCCTGCCCTCCCACACCAGTAGCAGCAAGGCGGAGTGTGCCTGCCCTCCCACACCAGTAGCAGCAAGGCGGAGTGTGCCTGCCCTCCCACACCAGTAGCAGCAAGGCGGAGTGTGCCTGCCCTCCCACACCAGTAGCAGCAAGGCGGAGTGTGCCTGCCCTCCCACACCAGTAGCAGCAAGGCGGAGTGTGCCTGCCCTCCCACACCAGTAGCAGCAAGGCGGAGTGTGCCTGCCCTCCCACACCAGTAGCAGCAAGGCGGAGTGTGCCTGCCCTCCCACACCAGTAGCAGCAAGGCGGAGTGTGCCTGCCCTCCCACACCAGTAGCAGCAAGGCGGAGTGTGCCTGCCCTCCCACACCAGTAGCAGCAAGGCGGAGTGTGCCTGCCCTCCCACACCAGTAGCAGCAAGGCGGAGTGTGCCTGCCCTCCCACACCAGTAGCAGCAAGGCGGAGTGTGCCTGCCCTCCCACACCAGTAGCAGCAAGGCGGAGTGTGCCTGCCCTCCCACACCAGTAGCAGCAAGGCGGAGTGTGCCTGCCCTCCCACACCAGTAGCAGCAAGGCGGAGTGTGCCTGCCCTCCCACACCAGTAGCAGCAAGGCGGAGTGTGCCTGCCCTCCCACACCAGTAGCAGCAAGGCGGAGTGTGCCTGCCCTCCCACACCAGTAGCAGCAAGGCGGAGTGTGCCTGCCCTCCCACACCAGTAGCAGCAAGGCGGAGTGTGCCTGCCCTCCCACACCAGTAGCAGCAAGGCGGAGTGTGCCTGCCCTCCCACACCAGTAGCAGCAAGGCGGAGTGTGCCTGCCCTCCCACACCAGTAGCAGCAAGGCGGAGTGTGCCTGCCCTCCCACACCAGTAGCAGCAAGGCGGAGTGTGCCTGCCCTCCCACACCAGTAGCAGCAAGGCGGAGTGTGCCTGCCCTCCCACACCAGTAGCAGCAAGGCGGAGTGTGCCTGCCCTCCCACACCAGTAGCAGCAAGGCGGAGTGTGCCTGCCCTCCCACACCAGTAGCAGCAAGGCGGAGTGTGCCTGCCCTCCCACACCAGTAGCAGCAAGGCGGAGTGTGCCTGCCCTCCCACACCAGTAGCAGCAAGGCGGAGTGTGCCTGCCCTCCCACACCAGTAGCAGCAAGGCGGAGTGTGCCTGCCCTCCCACACCAGTAGCAGCAAGGCGGAGTGTGCCTGCCCTCCCACACCAGTAGCAGCAAGGCGGAGTGTGCCTGCCCTCCCACACCAGTAGCAGCAAGGCGGAGTGTGCCTGCCCTCCCACACCAGTAGCAGCAAGGCGGAGTGTGCCTGCCCTCCCACACCAGTAGCAGCAAGGCGGAGTGTGCCTGCCCTCCCACACCAGTAGCAGCAAGGCGGAGTGTGCCTGCCCTCCCACACCAGTAGCAGCAAGGCGGAGTGTGCCTGCCCTCCCACACCAGTAGCAGCAAGGCGGAGTGTGCCTGCCCTCCCACACCAGTAGCAGCAAGGCGGAGTGTGCCTGCCCTCCCACACCAGTAGCAGCAAGGCGGAGTGTGCCTGCCCTCCCACACCAGTAGCAGCAAGGCGGAGTGTGCCTGCCCTCCCACACCAGTAGCAGCAAGGCGGAGTGTGCCTGCCCTCCCACACCAGTAGCAGCAAGGCGGAGTGTGCCTGCCCTCCCACACCAGTAGCAGCAAGGCGGAGTGTGCCTGCCCTCCCACACCAGTAGCAGCAAGGCGGAGTGTGCCTGCCCTCCCACACCAGTAGCAGCAAGGCGGAGTGTGCCTGCCCTCCCACACCAGTAGCAGCAAGGCGGAGTGTGCCTGCCCTCCCACACCAGTAGCAGCAAGGCGGAGTGTGCCTGCCCTCCCACACCAGTAGCAGCAAGGCGGAGTGTGCCTGCCCTCCCACACCAGTAGCAGCAAGGCGGAGTGTGCCTGCCCTCCCACACCAGTAGCAGCAAGGCGGAGTGTGCCTGCCCTCCCACACCAGTAGCAGCAAGGCGGAGTGTGCCTGCCCTCCCACACCAGTAGCAGCAAGGCGGAGTGTGCCTGCCCTCCCACACCAGTAGCAGCAAGGCGGAGTGTGCCTGCCCTCCCACACCAGTAGCAGCAAGGCGGAGTGTGCCTGCCCTCCCACACCAGTAGCAGCAAGGCGGAGTGTGCCTGCCCTCCCACACCAGTAGCAGCAAGGCGGAGTGTGCCTGCCCTCCCACACCAGTAGCAGCAAGGCGGAGTGTGCCTGCCCTCCCACACCAGTAGCAGCAAGGCGGAGTGTGCCTGCCCTCCCACACCAGTAGCAGCAAGGCGGAGTGTGCCTGCCCTCCCACACCAGTAGCAGCAAGGCGGAGTGTGCCTGCCCTCCCACACCAGTAGCAGCAAGGCGGAGTGTGCCTGCCCTCCCACACCAGTAGCAGCAAGGCGGAGTGTGCCTGCCCTCCCACACCAGTAGCAGCAAGGCGGAGTGTGCCTGCCCTCCCACACCAGTAGCAGCAAGGCGGAGTGTGCCTGCCCTCCCACACCAGTAGCAGCAAGGCGGAGTGTGCCTGCCCTCCCACACCAGTAGCAGCAAGGCGGAGTGTGCCTGCCCTCCCACACCAGTAGCAGCAAGGCGGAGTGTGCCTGCCCTCCCACACCAGTAGCAGCAAGGCGGAGTGTGCCTGCCCTCCCACACCAGTAGCAGCAAGGCGGAGTGTGCCTGCCCTCCCACACCAGTAGCAGCAAGGCGGAGTGTGCCTGCCCTCCCACACCAGTAGCAGCAAGGCGGAGTGTGCCTGCCCTCCCACACCAGTAGCAGCAAGGCGGAGTGTGCCTGCCCTCCCACACCAGTAGCAGCAAGGCGGAGTGTGCCTGCCCTCCCACACCAGTAGCAGCAAGGCGGAGTGTGCCTGCCCTCCCACACCAGTAGCAGCAAGGCGGAGTGTGCCTGCCCTCCCACACCAGTAGCAGCAAGGCGGAGTGTGCCTGCCCTCCCACACCAGTAGCAGCAAGGCGGAGTGTGCCTGCCCTCCCACACCAGTAGCAGCAAGGCGGAGTGTGCCTGCCCTCCCACACCAGTAGCAGCAAGGCGGAGTGTGCCTGCCCTCCCACACCAGTAGCAGCAAGGCGGAGTGTGCCTGCCCTCCCACACCAGTAGCAGCAAGGCGGAGTGTGCCTGCCCTCCCACACCAGTAGCAGCAAGGCGGAGTGTGCCTGCCCTCCCACACCAGTAGCAGCAAGGCGGAGTGTGCCTGCCCTCCCACACCAGTAGCAGCAAGGCGGAGTGTGCCTGCCCTCCCACACCAGTAGCAGCAAGGCGGAGTGTGCCTGCCCTCCCACACCAGTAGCAGCAAGGCGGAGTGTGCCTGCCCTCCCACACCAGTAGCAGCAAGGCGGAGTGTGCCTGCCCTCCCACACCAGTAGCAGCAAGGCGGAGTGTGCCTGCCCTCCCACACCAGTAGCAGCAAGGCGGAGTGTGCCTGCCCTCCCACACCAGTAGCAGCAAGGCGGAGTGTGCCTGCCCTCCCACACCAGTAGCAGCAAGGCGGAGTGTGCCTGCCCTCCCACACCAGTAGCAGCAAGGCGGAGTGTGCCTGCCCTCCCACACCAGTAGCAGCAAGGCGGAGTGTGCCTGCCCTCCCACACCAGTAGCAGCAAGGCGGAGTGTGCCTGCCCTCCCACACCAGTAGCAGCAAGGCGGAGTGTGCCTGCCCTCCCACACCAGTAGCAGCAAGGCGGAGTGTGCCTGCCCTCCCACACCAGTAGCAGCAAGGCGGAGTGTGCCTGCCCTCCCACACCAGTAGCAGCAAGGCGGAGTGTGCCTGCCCTCCCACACCAGTAGCAGCAAGGCGGAGTGTGCCTGCCCTCCCACACCAGTAGCAGCAAGGCGGAGTGTGCCTGCCCTCCCTCCGAGCATGCAGCTGCAGCAGAGGCAGAGGGAGCAGAAGGGGGGACAAAAAAGGGGTTCAAAAAACGAAGGGTGGGAAACCTGGGCGCCCAGGTTCCCCACCCATCCATATGTTCTACCCGCCCAGGTTTCCCACTCAGAGGGTGGGAAACTTGCGCACCCATCAATATGTTTCGGAGGGATACAGCCATAATTATGGCTATATTCCTTTCCAGCAATTGTGATGGCAATGTTTCCTTCTGGCCATGTTTCGTTCTAGCCATTATTATGGCAGTGTTTCCTTCCAGCCATTCTTATGGCAACTACATGTCCTTACCCTCTTTGGGAACTACCCTCTGTTCCTTTTGTTCCGTTCCTTTTGTTTCTTTCCTTTTGGGAACTACTCTCTTTTTGCAGCCCCTTTGGGAACTACGAGTCCTTACCATTCCTTGGGAGAATATATCTCCCAGGCAGTGTTTCGGAAATGCCTTCTTTGAGACTACTCTCTTATGCAGCCTCTTTGGGAACTGCCCTCGTTTGCTTCCCCTTTGGGAACTACCGTACCTGTTGTTCCCGCTTTGACAGCCATGTGTCACTTCCATAGGGTGGGAGATTCAATTTCCCGGCCATTGGTTCAGACACCTCTGGTTGCCAGCGATTCCGTTGGGAAGGTTCCTTTAGCACCTTTGCCAGCGTTTCCTTCAGCCCCTTTGGGAACTTCCTGTTTTTGCAGTCCCTTTAGGAACTGCCCTCTCTTTCTTCCCCTTTTGGGAACTACCCTCTTCCTCTTACCCTTTGGGAACAACCTGTTTGTTGCGCTTGGCAGCCATACCTGTCACTTCCATAGGGCGGGAAAATGAATCTCCCGGCAATTGGTTGAGACAACTCTGGTTTGACAGCACCAAAGTTCCTTCCCCTTGTTCTTTCTGCCCCTCTGAAAGCTACCTCTCTGTTGTGCTTGGCAACCATACCTGTCACTTCCATAGGGTTGGAGAATGAGTCTTCCAGCCATTGGTTGTGACAATTCTGGTTGGCAGCACCTCTTTTGGGAACCGCGGTTCCTCTGCCCCGCTTGGGCGTTTGTTTTCCCCTGGCGACGGTCCCCCACCTCACAGTGGTGCCAGGGTGTAACGCTACGGGCAGCAGCACCACCAGCTGCCCCTAGCGGCCAAGAGGGGTCCAATCCAGCTGTTTGCCTTGGTAATCAAGGTGGACAGCTGCTACCACCATCAAGAGGGTGCTATTACTTTATTCTCTCTGCTCTTTGGCCTATGCTGGTTACCTTTTCTCTCATTTCTTTGACCTCTATTGCATGGTTCTCTGTGCTCTTTGTCCTTTGATGATTACCGTCTCTCTCTAGTCTTGGGCCTCTATTGCTGGGTTCTCTCTTTTCTTCGACCTGTGATGATTACCATCTCTATTCTTGAGCCACTTCGAACGGGTATTTTGTTAAAATTGTAATAGCATATTTCTCAATTTGCCAGACTCTTCAAAGAAACATTTTCTAACTCCAGGGCTAGACATGCTAGGTACTAGTACTTTAGATGTGCTAATATCATAGGATAATATTCTTGATATACCGGAACCGGTAATACCGTATGCCTGCTAGGATACAAAACAAATGTTAGGATGCAATTACAGGATGCAATATGCCAGGATGCTATTCCAGGATGCAATATTTGGATACAGTATGTGTGCCAGGATACAATACCATATGCCAGGATGCAATGCAATATGCCAGGATGCAATGCAATATGCCAGGATGCAATGCAATATGCCAGGATGCAATGCAATATGCCAGGATGCAATACAATATGCCAGGATGCAATGCAATATGCCAGGATGCAATACAATATGCCAGGATGCAATGCAATATGCCAGGATGCAATACAATATGCCAGGATGCAATACAATACAATATGCCAGGATGCAGTACAATATGCCAGGATGCAGTACAATATGCCAGGATGCAATACAATAATGTAAAATTTTTAAAGTTAAACTTCTAAAAATTTGAAGATTGTGATTCGACTAGAAGAGGAGTTTGCTGTAAAGGAGACAAACTCCTTTTCATTCCCGCAGGTCTCTCAGACCTGCCACCTAGTCTCATTTGCATTTTCAGATCTCCAATTTGCTTACCACCAGCACACTCCCTAAACCCCTCCTATGCCTAGAGTTGGGCATAGGAGCACTTTAATCAACGACGTGATCAACGTCAGGTTTTCAACCATGGCGTCTGGCTTTGTTTCCGCAGTAACCGGCCGACCCCCCGCTCCACGAATGGTTACGCGCAGCAGCGGAAGGCGTGCTTCCCCGCCAAGAGATGAGGATCGCGCATCTTCCTCCCGCGATCGCTCAAGATCGCCACGTCGAAATGGCGGAAACGCAACATTGACCGCGCTGGACCTGTTGAATGGCGCGAGACAGCCTCCTCCTTCTGCACCTAATGTTGTCGCCGACGGACCTGGTAACGAGCGTGGGCCCCCCGGATTTCATGTCGAGGGGCGAGCGGCACGTGCAACCAACGACCCGCCTCAGCCAGGCGAAAACGCCCCCGCGCGCCAGGGTCCTGCAATCCAAGCACAAGACCGCAATGATCGCGGTCCTGCACAAGCAGATCGCAATCATCGCGATTCTGCACGTGCAGATCGCAATCAGCGAGATTCTGCACGTGCAGATCGCGACCGCGATTCTGCACGTGCAAGTCGCGAGCGGGATCCTGCGCGTGGCGAGCGTCAGATTCGGGAGCCAGCACGCGAGGATCACCGCCCCGATTCTTCAAATCGGCGCGCGAATCAGGGCGAGCAGCGAGATCCGCAGAATCCGGCAGCTGGGATTGCCGAAATCGCTGAAATCATTGCTCGCCTTGACCCCGCCAGCCAGCAGAATCTGAGGCGAATGTTCACTGAAACTGGCGGCGAACGCGTTATGGCGCGATCCAGCGCTTCTACAGGGCGCCGTGTACCCGAGAATTATTCGGCGCGCTACACTGGAAACAACACCGGAGCGGCAGCAAATAATAACGACGCAATCGGCCACGTGATCGGCCTTCTCGCGGCGCTTCAGCGCGGCAACAACGGTGAAGCCGCAGCAACAGCTGATCCTGTTCGTCCAGCTGCCGCAGCAGCAGCAGCCCGTCCCCGCGCTCCCCCTCCTCCTCTTAATCCCGAGGGTGACGACGACGACGACCACGACAACGTTGAGAACCTCGACGAAGGTAATACCACTCGTCTCAAGGCCAATCCAGCAACCATTAGTCTTGCCCCCATACCTCCTGCACGTCCTCAATTACGCTCCTCACTCGTCAAAAGCGACGGCATTCGTACTCAACTTTTTAGCTTTGAACGCATTCAAGCTATCGCTCGTCATGCCTTCTCGATTTTACCTTCCCACGGTGGCGAGCAACTCGCTGATTACCTTCAGCAAATCATTGACGAGGCTGAAGAAAAGATTCATTTCTTATTTACCGCGGATCAGCGCGGTTTTGAAGTAGCCAACATGGCTTTAAAGATTAAGTACGGCGAGGTGGTGGAAGATAAAAACGTTAAGGCCGCCACCCAGATTGTGGCGGCCAGCAAAAAAAGGCCACGCGGGCCCACATCCACTTCCCGTCCAAGCCCTGCACCTCGTAATCGAGGCCAAGGGGAACGCCATTGGACCTGGCGTAGGGATGGCGATGGGCGTTGCTTCTATTGCAGAGAGCCCGGTCACGGAATAGCCGATTGTCCGCAGCGGGGCCAAGGGGCCAACCAACCTTCTAAGATTGTTTAAGATTTGTGTTTGGTTGTTTTCTTTATTATAAAGACTATTTGGACTTACCCGTCGATCTAAACATTCCCGATATACATCAATGTCAAGAGTTGTTTATTTTAAAAGAGATCATGCAAAAAAAAAAAAAAAATCAACAAACAACAAACAAACAGACAAATAAGAAGATTATCATAACTGAGAGCGTGATTATGCATTACGCCCCTAAACTTCGCTCTTGAAAAACCAAAAAAAGGGGGGAGAGAGACACAATCAGAGAAAAGAGAAAAAGGAAAGAGACAAACAGAGAGAAGAAATAGGAGAGAGAGACCGATTGAAAGAGACGATGGATTCTACAATTTGGTGACACATGGGTGGGCATGTGCACCCTACACGTCTGCCATGGTCATAGGATGGTATCTCCCCACAACGCGTTGCGTTTAATATGACTAGATAATCATATAACATGCTAATCTAATCCCGTGCGTGATCTTACCCATCCCCCTCCAGAATTTGGCTTCATGCCACACATCAAGGCACAAGGTGATGTGCGACACATGCGAGGACGCTTGCGGGAACGTTCCACATGGTGGAACTCCTGGTGCACGAGTCGCTTCATCTTGTCAGTCATTGTGTCGGGGTATCGCCTACCGTGGCGGTCACACGAACCTACCCCGCACCATGCCCCGAACCACTCGGGAGCGTTGCAATACACGGCTTTCGCGGTCGAAGCAGTGGCTGGCCTACTTGCTTCAGGCGCGGCCCGCATCGTCCCGGCCGAGGAGCCGGTCACCTGTGTTAGCCCACTAAACGTGGTTGTTCAGCCTTCTAAGAAACGACTTATACTGGACCTACGTCATGTAAATTCATTCCTTTCCATCCCTCGATTCCGGTACGAAGGACTCAACAGGGTCCCTGACCTAGTCCATAAAGGCGATTGGTTGTTCACCATCGACCTCAAGTCGGGTTATCACCACGTGGACATTCACCCATCATTTTGGCGGTTCCTCGGATTTTCCCTGCAAGGCCAACGATACCAGTTTCTGTCACTACCCTTCGGGCTTGCTACAGCGCCCTTCGTGTTCACACAGCTAATTAAGCAGTTGGCAAAGCGTTGGCGCAGTAGAGGGATCCGATTAATTCCTTACGTTGACGACCTTTTGTTCATATGCGCTACGCGAACCGAAGCGTTCCGGACCCGCACCATCATTCTAGACGACCTCGGGTCCGCAGGTTTTATCGTCAACACGGACAAATCACAGCTCGAATCGTCACAACGGCTTAAATTTCTTGGCCTCATATTGGATACTAGTACAACATCCTTCTCCGTCGACGTTACCCGTCGAGATCGGTTGTTCGACGAGCTCGAGCAAATTTGTCAGATCAGCACACAGGGGCGTCGCATCCCGGTTCGACGCGCAGCTAGGGTGACAGGCATGCTAGCTTCCATGGCTATGGCGCTTGGTACCATAGCCCGTGCATTCTCACATAACCTGATCTCTCAAATCAGTGCGTGTCAATCCTGGGGAGACTCCATCCGTTTGACGTCGGAGTCGATCGACGAGTTGCGATTCTGGCTGACACAGTTTGACGTTTTCAATGGTTCCTGCTTCCACAACCCAAATGTGTACGACATCGTCATGTACGTCGATGCAAGCGACCATGCTTGGGGAAGCTGTTACTCCACGCCAGATGGCCGTGTCGGCTCGCAATCCTTCCGATTTCCCCAGTCACTATCAGTCGCATCGAGCACGCTTCACGAACTCGCCGGGATTCTCTGGGCACTGTCGACCTTTAGCTGCGAGATCCAACGCTCGCACGTCCTACTTCGAAGCGACAGTCAAGCAGCCTACTATATTCTAAAAAAGGGTGGTTCTCGCCAAGCCAACCTCACTCTCATCTGCCGCGCCATTATCACACTTTGTGTGCATCACAAGATTCGATTAACGGCGCAATGGATCCCCCGCGAACTCAATACCGAAGCCGACGCCCTTTCAAAGATTGACCTACACGACGACTACTCTCTCGCACGGACGTGGTTCCTTTTACTCGAGCGCCGCTGGGGCCCACATTCAATTGACCTATTTTCCTCGTCCTCCAACGCACAATTACGCCGGTTTTGCTCCCTAGACTATCATCCGCATGCGGTCGCCCAAGACGCGTTCTCTCTTAGTTGGAACGGTGAAAATTTCTACGCCTTCCCACCGCCGTCCATGATCCCCGCCGTCCTCGCCCACGCGCGTCGATCTCGTACTACAATAACTCTCGTTATCCCGGAATGGCCTAGCGCCTTCTGGTGGCCACTACTTTGCCCAGACGGCACTACGTGGGCGCATGATATACGGGCGAGCATATATCTCGCTCACGGTCCAACATGTCTACGTGTTGGTAGTGATACGCTGGCCTTTAGTGGTGCCAGTATCCCCCATTCGCATATGTATGCTCTTCGTTTGATATATACTAATCCATAGCCTTGTAAACATGCAGGTTCATATATTGGACGTTAGATGGGGGACCTCTTAACGCTTACTGTCGATTTGCGCGCCCAATCCACGATCCGCACATACGAACCCTACTGGCGACAGTATCGCACATTCTGTCAAGAGCATTCGTTGTCGTTTCTCCCTGCCACGGACCTAACATCCGCGCTATTCTTACTGCACTCAGTACGCAGGGGTGCCACGGTCTCCGCCGTGCGATCTGCCTGCTCTGCAATTTCTTGCGCCCACTGGTTGGTCGGCTGCCCATCTCCTATTCGAGGACCACTCTCCTCACAAGTAAAGGAGTACGCGAAACGACACTGCGGCAAACCTTCCGTGCCAAAGGAACCTATACCGCCTGCTAAGATTTATGACATTTGCGATATCTACTTCTCGTCGCCGGATCCTGCCATCTTCCCTCTTCTTATGTTTGCAGCTTTCCTGCGCTTCTCCGACCTCGTTGCCCTTCAATGGCACCAAATCGAGTTCGACCGCGACTGCATGTGGTTGTTCATCCCCCGCTCAAAAACGGACCAGGCCGGCACAGGCGCCTGGGTCCCAGTCGCCGCCTCTTCTACCCGCCACTGCCCTGTCACTCGCGTACGGCAATTTCTCTTCCTCGCTGGCTTCTCTGCGCAAACCTTAGGCCCCCTTATTCGGGTGTTCCCGCCTGCTGCGCGGGCTTCGCCATCCGATCGATCCCCATCCTACGCCACGGTCCGAGGCTGGTGTCGCGAGGCATTTTGTCGTGTTGGCCTCAACCCGAATCTGCTCGGCACGCATTCCTTTCGCAAGTCTGCCGCCACCATGGCTGTCGATGTTGGCGTGCCTGATCGCCTCTTCAAGGCCCTCGGCCGGTGGCGTAGCGACAAGGCTCGGGAGTTGTACGTCACCCAGTTGGACTGCGAGTTGGTGACGGCATCGCGTACCCTTCAGGATCCGACGAGACCTAGCTCTACCTACCGTTACGCATCCACTCTCGCACGCCATCGTCATCCTCCGCCTATTTGATGTCTCGTTTACCTATGACGACTGCACTGCACACTCCTCGGAGAGTCGTGTCACAATATGTAAAATTTTTAAAGTTAAACTTCTAAAATTTTGAAGATTGTGATTCGACTAGAAGAGGAGTTTGCTGTAAAGGAGACAAACTCCTTTTCATTCCCGCAGGTCTCTCAGACCTGCCACCTAGTCTCATTTGCATTTTCAGATCTCCAATTTGCTTCCCTCCCACCCAATTCCTTTTTTTTTAGTTACATAGAGTTTATGATACCCTATTTGAATACTCATTGTTATTGCTCATTTGAGTGTGCTGTACAAATGGGATTTGTAATGCTATGACGACTGCACTGCACACTCCTCGGAGAGTCGTGTCACAATATGCCAGGATGCAATACAATATGCCAGGATGCAATACAATATGCCAGGATGCAATACAATATGTCAGGATGCAATATGCCAGGATGCAATACAGTACAATATGCAAGGATGCAAACAGGATGCAACACCGGTATGCTAGGATATCCAGACGATTGTACCAATACTGTATGCTAGGATACAATATGCTAGGATGCCGTCGTACAATACGGTATGCTATGCTGCTACAATATGCAAGCATACGATACGCTACGATTCTCGGATACAGCTCTTCATTCAAGCCAAGGTAGATGTGCCATGCCAAGGTACAATACTGGTACTCCAAGCTGCTTGGAACCTTCCTAATCCAAGGCTAGATATGCAAGGATGAGGGGTATACATTTTGACAATGGAATGCTAAGAAGAAAGCAGAGCAGTTACATGAATGCAGAGCAGCCTTGTAGGTACTAATCTGTGCTCAGGTCTAGTCACATTTGCTGGAGACTACAGCTAATCATTCAATGCTACTTACTGTTTTTTCCCTAGGCTACCCCTAGCCTTATGACTGCAACGAGTTTGTGTGGCAAGGCAAGAGCCAGGCCAGAGCAAGCGCCAGAGCAAGCGCTAGAGCAAGAGCAAGAACAGCATAACTCAGAGTTCCGTGCAAGCAGACACGATCAGTCGGTGAGGGCATCGGCACGCAACGAGTAGAGCAGCAGACGACCGTCCTCAAGGCCCACGAGAATGGCGTCCTCACTGGTGACGGCGATGGAGCAGGCGGGCACGCCCACCCCCTCGTACACCACCACCGTGGCCAGTGTGAAGAAGGATCGTATTGTCACCCGCCCCGCTGCTCCTGCTGTCACCAGGAACTCACCGCACGCACTCGCTGCCATGCACGTCACACTGTCCACCTCTGCTGCTGCTGCTGTCGCCGCCGCTGCTGTTGATATTTGTGATGGGGATGCTGGCGTTGGTGGTGCGAATGCTGTTGGTGATCGCACTTGCTGGCTGCCAGTGGAATCACAGCCAGGAAGGGATACAGACACAGGCATGCCACTGCTTTCACCACCGCTACTCGAAGCTGCTTTATTCTCACCACTGCTGGAACTACCCCCTGCAGCACCTTCATTGTGAATCTCCACACCAGCAGCACCACCTGCAGCAACACCAGCAGAAGCGGCAGTGGCGGTGGCGGCGTTGGTGGCGGCAGTGGCAGCGGTGGCGGTGGGTCCGGTGGGGACGGCAGCGAGCCACTTGCCGTTGATGGACGCCACGCGCAGCCAGCCGTCTGCATCCGAGTGCACCGCCACCAGCGCCAGCTGGCTCACCGCCATTCGCTGCACGGCGTGGCGCAGCGGGTGGCGGATGCAGCGGATGAAGCGGCCTGAGGAGAGCGAGTGCAGCAGCAGCGAGCCGTCCAGTGAGGCTGAGAGCACGAGGTCAAGTGGGGAGGACGCGAGCACCTGAGTGACCACGTCGTCATGCCCACAGAGGAGGAGGTGCGGCTTGCAGGGCAGCACGGGGTCAGCGGAGGGGCGTGGCTGTGTGCGGTCTACGTGCCACACCATCACTGTTGTGTCGCGACTGCCTGTTGCCATCCACAGGCCGTCCTCCGATGCTGTGGGTGGGGAAGGGGCGTTGTGGGGAATAAGTGTGGGGGTGGGGCAGACCGCTGGGTAGCATGGATCGTCAGTAGCAGGAAATCAGGATCAATAAAGTAGCTGAGAGGCAGGGTGAATGACTGGACATGCATGCAGTGACTAACCGGAGAGGCAGGTGACGACATCGGTGTGCTGCCTGACGGCCTGCAGGGTGCGGCCGTCACTGACAGCCACGAGGCGCGTGGAGCAGTCCCAGTGTGCGGCGCACAGCAGGAAGGGCGAGGCGGCCCCGCGCAGCAGCGCGAAGCAGTGCGGACTCACGTCCCCACTCGTGGACGCGAAGGGCGCCCCGATTCGCCGAGAGATGAGCGGCTCGCTCAATGAGAAGGGCGCGTCCTGATGGGGTGGGGGAAGCAAAAGAGGGGAGATGGGAATGGGGGAGAGAGTTTGTGGGGACAGAATGAGGTCGTATGGGGAGGACACACTGGTTGGCAGGAGTATGAGTGGCAAGGGCAGGCAGCTGCATTGTCCAGCATGTGTAGGCATGTTAAGTGGGATGCATATGTCCACTCGCTTGCATGCATGTATGTGCCTGTGCGTGTGCGTGAGTGGCATGAGCGCCTGTGCTCACCGCAGCCAGCACTTGGTATCCGGAGCTGTAAGGAGTGTTCCACAGCCGTGCCGCCATGCACTGCCCCCTCGTTACAGTCACCACCCGCCCCTGCGCCACCCCCACAAACACCACCCCCACCTCCCACTGCTGCCGCAGCACCTCCCCCACACTCCCCCCCGCGCCCCCACCACCACCCGCAGCACCACCAGCAGGGGGACACGCCGGCACCACCACAGAAAGTCCAAGCGCCGCCGGCCGGTGCAGCAGCGGGCGGGCGGCGCGGGGCGGCGGGCCGCGGGGCTCGTGTGGGCGGCGGAAGAGCTGGGCGGGCGTCTGGCCGAAGGCGGCGATCTGCTCCTCTATGGCCGCCCGGTCCATGGGGTCGTCTAGAGCATCCATGTCCACAGCGCCCTCGTATGTGAGGTAGAAGAACACGTTGTCTGCCTCCATTGCTGCCAGCCCCCGCTGCTGGTAGCCGAAGATGAGGTCGATCCAACGGTGCAGGTTTGCGCTCACCCACTCGCTCTCAAGGGCCTCCCGGTTGAGCCGCACGAAGAGCTCTGGACTGCCCTGCTTGTGGGATCGGGGTGGGGCACGGGGTGGTGTGGCATTAGGAAGACAAGGGAGAAAATGCTGATAGCTTCAGCATCAGCCACCAGCGTTCAGCGATCAGCGATCAGCGAATCAGCGAATCAGCGATCAGATCAGCGAGCGTATCAGCGTATCAGCGTATCAGCGTATCAGCGCATCAGCGTATCAGCGCATCAGCGTATCAGAGTATCAACGTATCAGCGTATCAGCGCATCAGCGTATCAGCGTATCAGCGCATCAGCGTATCAGCGCATCAGCGTATCAGAGTATCAACGTATCAGCGCATCAGCGCATCAGCGCATCAGAGTATCAACGTATCAGCGTATCAGCGTATCAGAGTATCAACGTATCAGCGCATCAGCGTATCAGAGTATCAACGTATCAGCGCATCAGCGCATCAGCGCATCAGCGCATCAGCGTATCAGCGTATCAGCGTATCAGCGCATCAGCGATCAGCGATCATCATTCAGCGATCCGCGAATCACCTCACCTCATGTGTCCCACCCATTCACCCCATGCGTCCCACCCATTCACCCCATGAGTCCCACCCATTCACCCCATGTGTCCCTCCCATTCACCCCATGCGTCCCTCCCATTCACCCCATGCGTCCCACCCATTCACCCCATGCGTCCCACCCATTCACCCCATGCGTCCCACCCATTCACCCCATGCGTCCCACCCATTCACCCCATGCGCCCCACCCATTCACCCCATGGCCTCACCTGCGCCCAGGGCGGCAGCACGACGTCATTGAGCATGGAGCCGTCCTGGCACTGCCCCAGATAGAGGTGGTTGGCGTTGGCGAGGAAGTCAGGCAGGTAGAAGAACTCGGGGATGAGCTCCTTGACGTCGCTCGTGTTGGTCAGACAGTTGGCCCACGTCACCGCCACCGACTGGAACAGCCTGTCCGCATGGTCAAACTTGCCGCCCTGTGAATGGGTGAGGGGCAGGGGGAGAGGGCGGGGCGGATGGGGGAGCAGTGTGAGAGAGATGGTGGTGCTGACGGCCATGAGAGTATTCCAATGGCCTCACACGGTGTTGATGTGCGGCGTGCAGCACACCAATTTCATCTCAGGAGACAAGTCAAAGCATGACATGCGAGCATGGTCATGAAGTGCAGTGAGTTTGGCAATGCCACAGCACATCAGGGCAGAGGAGTGCAGGCACACGAGGGTGGAGAGCGAGCAAGTCGACTCAAAAGGAGTGCAGGCACACGAGGGTGGAGAGCGAGCAAGTCGACTCAAAAGGAGTGCAGGCACACGAGGGTGGAGAGCGAGCAAGTCGACTCAAAAGGAGTGCAGGCACACGAGGGTGGAGAGCGAGCAAGTCGACTCAAAAGGAGTGCAGGCACACGAGGGTGGAGAGCGAGCAAGTCGACTCAAAAGGAGTGCAGGCACACGAGGGTGGAGAGCGAGCAAGTCGACTCAAAAGGAGTGCAGGCACACGAGGGTGGAGAGCGAGCAAGTCGACTCAAAAGGAGTGCAGGCACACGAGGGTGGAGAGCGAGCAAGTCGACTCAAAAGGAGTGCAGGCACACGAGGGTGGAGAGCGAGCAAGTCGACTCAAAAGGAGTGCAGGCACACGAGGGTGGAGAGCGAGCAAGTCGACTCAAAAGGAGTGCAGGCACACGAGGGTGGAGAGCGAGCAAGTCGACTCAAAAGGAGTGCAGGCACACGAGGGTGGAGAGCGAGCAAGTCGACTCAAAAGGAGTGCAGGCACACGAGGGTGGAGAGCGAGCAAGTCGACTCAAAAGGAGTGCAGGCACACGAGGGTGGAGAGCGAGCAAGTCGACTCAAAAGGAGTGCAGGCACACGAGGGTGGAGAGCGAGCAAGTCGACTCAAAAGGAGTGCAGGCACACGAGGGTGGAGAGCGAGCAAGTCGACTCAAAAGGAGTGCAGGCACACGAGGGTGGAGAGCGAGCAAGTCGACTCAAAAGGAGTGCAGGCACACGAGGGTGGAGAGCGAGCAAGTCGACTCAAAAGGAGTGCAGGCACACGAGGGTGGAGAGCGAGCAAGTCGACTCAAAAGGAGTGCAGGCACACGAGGGTGGAGAGCGAGCAAGTCGACTCAAAAGGAGTGCAGGCACACGAGGGTGGAGAGCGAGCAAGTCGACTCAAAAGGAGTGCAGGCACACGAGGGTGGAGAGCGAGCAAGTCGACTCAAAAGGAGTGCAGGCACACGAGGGTGGAGAGCGAGCAAGTCGACTCAAAAGGAGTGCAGGCACACGAGGGTGGAGAGCGAGCAAGTCGACTCAAAAGGAGTGCAGGCACACGAGGGTGGAGAGCGAGCAAGTCGACTCAAAAGGAGTGCAGGCACACGAGGGTGGAGAGCGAGCAAGTCGACTCAAAAGGAGTGCAGGCACACGAGGGTGGAGAGCGAGCAAGTCGACTCAAAAGGAGTGCAGGCACACGAGGGTGGAGAGCGAGCAAGTCGACTCAAAAGGAGTGCAGGCACACGAGGGTGGAGAGCGAGCAAGTCGACTCAAAAGGAGTGCAGGCACACGAGGGTGGAGAGCGAGCAAGTCGACTCAAAAGGAGTGCAGGCACACGAGGGTGGAGAGCGAGCAAGTCGACTCAAAAGGAGTGCAGGCACACGAGGGTGGAGAGCGAGCAAGTCGACTCAAAAGGAGTGCAGGCACACGAGGGTGGAGAGCGAGCAAGTCGACTCAAAAGGAGTGCAGGCACACGAGGGTGGAGAGCGAGCAAGTCGACTCAAAAGGAGTGCAGGCACACGAGGGTGGAGAGCGAGCAAGTCGACTCAAAAGGAGTGCAGGCACACGAGGGTGGAGAGCGAGCAAGTCGACTCAAAAGGAGTGCAGGCACACGAGGGTGGAGAGCGAGCAAGTCGACTCAAAAGGAGTGCAGGCACACGAGGGTGGAGAGCGAGCAAGTCGACTCAAAAGGAGTGCAGGCACACGAGGGTGGAGAGCGAGCAAGTCGACTCAAAAGGAGTGCAGGCACACGAGGGTGGAGAGCGAGCAAGTCGACTCAAAAGGAGTGCAGGCACACGAGGGTGGAGAGCGAGCAAGTCGACTCAAAAGGAGTGCAGGCACACGAGGGTGGAGAGCGAGCAAGTCGACTCAAAAGGAGTGCAGGCACACGAGGGTGGAGAGCGAGCAAGTCGACTCAAAAGGAGTGCAGGCACACGAGGGTGGAGAGCGAGCAAGTCGACTCAAAAGGAGTGCAGGCACACGAGGGTGGAGAGCGAGCAAGTCGACTCAAAAGGAGTGCAGGCACACGAGGGTGGAGAGCGAGCAAGTCGACTCAAAAGGAGTGCAGGCACACGAGGGTGGAGAGCGAGCAAGTCGACTCAAAAGGAGTGCAGGCACACGAGGGTGGAGAGCGAGCAAGTCGACTCAAAAGGAGTGCAGGCACACGAGGGTGGAGAGCGAGCAAGTCGACTCAAAAGGAGTGCAGGCACACGAGGGTGGAGAGCGAGCAAGTCGACTCAAAAGGAGTGCAGGCACACGAGGGTGGAGAGCGAGCAAGTCGACTCAAAAGGAGTGCAGGCACACGAGGGTGGAGAGCGAGCAAGTCGACTCAAAAGGAGTGCAGGCACACGAGGGTGGAGAGCGAGCAAGTCGACTCAAAAGGAGTGCAGGCACACGAGGGTGGAGAGCGAGCAAGTCGACTCAAAAGGAGTGCAGGCACACGAGGGTGGAGAGCGAGCAAGTCGACTCAAAAGGAGTGCAGGCACACGAGGGTGGAGAGCGAGCAAGTCGACTCAAAAGGAGTGCAGGCACACGAGGGTGGAGAGCGAGCAAGTCGACTCAAAAGGAGTGCAGGCACACGAGGGTGGAGAGCGAGCAAGTCGACTCAAAAGGAGTGCAGGCACACGAGGGTGGAGAGCGAGCAAGTCGACTCAAAAGGAGTGCAGGCACACGAGGGTGGAGAGCGAGCAAGTCGACTCAAAAGGAGTGCAGGCACACGAGGGTGGAGAGCGAGCAAGTCGACTCAAAAGGAGTGCAGGCACACGAGGGTGGAGAGCGAGCAAGTCGACTCAAAAGGAGTGCAGGCACACGAGGGTGGAGAGCGAGCAAGTCGACTCAAAAGGAGTGCAGGCACACGAGGGTGGAGAGCGAGCAAGTCGACTCAAAAGGAGTGCAGGCACACGAGGGTGGAGAGCGAGCAAGTCGACTCAAAAGGAGTGCAGGCACACGAGGGTGGAGAGCGAGCAAGTCGACTCAAAAGGAGTGCAGGCACACGAGGGTGGAGAGCGAGCAAGTCGACTCAAAAGGAGTGCAGGCACACGAGGGTGGAGAGCGAGCAAGTCGACTCAAAAGGAGTGCAGGCACACGAGGGTGGAGAGCGAGCAAGTCGACTCAAAAGGAGTGCAGGCACACGAGGGTGGAGAGCGAGCAAGTCGACTCAAAAGGAGTGCAGGCACACGAGGGTGGAGAGCGAGCAAGTCGACTCAAAAGGAGTGCAGGCACACGAGGGTGGAGAGCGAGCAAGTCGACTCAAAAGGAGTGCAGGCACACGAGGGTGGAGAGCGAGCAAGTCGACTCAAAAGGAGTGCAGGCACACGAGGGTGGAGAGCGAGCAAGTCGACTCAAAAGGAGTGCAGGCACACGAGGGTGGAGAGCGAGCAAGTCGACTCAAAAGGAGTGCAGGCACACGAGGGTGGAGAGCGAGCAAGTCGACTCAAAAGGAGTGCAGGCACACGAGGGTGGAGAGCGAGCAAGTCGACTCAAAAGGAGTGCAGGCACACGAGGGTGGAGAGCGAGCAAGTCGACTCAAAAGGAGTGCAGGCACACGAGGGTGGAGAGCGAGCAAGTCGACTCAAAAGGAGTGCAGGCACACGAGGGTGGAGAGCGAGCAAGTCGACTCAAAAGGAGTGCAGGCACACGAGGGTGGAGAGCGAGCAAGTCGACTCAAAAGGAGTGCAGGCACACGAGGGTGGAGAGCGAGCAAGTCGACTCAAAAGGAGTGCAGGCACACGAGGGTGGAGAGCGAGCAAGTCGACTCAAAAGGAGTGCAGGCACACGAGGGTGGAGAGCGAGCAAGTCGACTCAAAAGGAGTGCAGGCACACGAGGGTGGAGAGCGAGCAAGTCGACTCAAAAGGAGTGCAGGCACACGAGGGTGGAGAGCGAGCAAGTCGACTCAAAAGGAGTGCAGGCACACGAGGGTGGAGAGCGAGCAAGTCGACTCAAAAGGAGTGCAGGCACACGAGGGTGGAGAGCGAGCAAGTCGACTCAAAAGGAGTGCAGGCACACGAGGGTGGAGAGCGAGCAAGTCGACTCAAAAGGAGTGCAGGCACACGAGGGTGGAGAGCGAGCAAGTCGACTCAAAAGGAGTGCAGGCACACGAGGGTGGAGAGCGAGCAAGTCGACTCAAAAGGAGTGCAGGCACACGAGGGTGGAGAGCGAGCAAGTCGACTCAAAAGGAGTGCAGGCACACGAGGGTGGAGAGCGAGCAAGTCGACTCAAAAGGAGTGCAGGCACACGAGGGTGGAGAGCGAGCAAGTCGACTCAAAAGGAGTGCAGGCACACGAGGGTGGAGAGCGAGCAAGTCGACTCAAAAGGAGTGCAGGCACACGAGGGTGGAGAGCGAGCAAGTCGACTCAAAAGGAGTGCAGGCACACGAGGGTGGAGAGCGAGCAAGTCGACTCAAAAGGAGTGCAGGCACACGAGGGTGGAGAGCGAGCAAGTCGACTCAAAAGGAGTGCAGGCACACGAGGGTGGAGAGCGAGCAAGTCGACTCAAAAGGAGTGCAGGCACACGAGGGTGGAGAGCGAGCAAGTCGACTCAAAAGGAGTGCAGGCACACGAGGGTGGAGAGCGAGCAAGTCGACTCAAAAGGAGTGCAGGCACACGAGGGTGGAGAGCGAGCAAGTCGACTCAAAAGGAGTGCAGGCACACGAGGGTGGAGAGCGAGCAAGTCGACTCAAAAGGAGTGCAGGCACACGAGGTTGGAGAGCGAGCAAGTCGACTCAAAAGGAGTGCAGGCACACGAGGGTGGAGAGCGAGCAAGTCGACTCAAAAGGAGTGCAGGCACACGAGGGTGGAGAGCGAGCAAGTCGACTCAAAAGGAGTGCAGGCACACGAGGGTGGAGAGCGAGCAAGTCGACTCAAAAGGAGTGCAGGCACACGAGGGTGGAGAGCGAGCAAGTCGACTCAAAAGGAGTGCAGGCACACGAGGGTGGAGAGCGAGCAAGTCGACTCAAAAGGAGTGCAGGCACACGAGGGTGGAGAGCGAGCAAGTCGACTCAAAAGGAGTGCAGGCACACGAGGGTGGAGAGCGAGCAAGTCGACTCAAAAGGAGTGCAGGCACACGAGGGTGGAGAGCGAGCAAGTCGACTCAAAAGGAGTGCAGGCACACGAGGGTGGAGAGCGAGCAAGTCGACTCAAAAGGAGTGCAGGCACACGAGGGTGGAGAGCGAGCAAGTCGACTCAAAAGGAGTGCAGGCACACGAGGGTGGAGAGCGAGCAAGTCGACTCAAAAGGAGTGCAGGCACACGAGGGTGGAGAGCGAGCAAGTCGACTCAAAAGGAGTGCAGGCACACGAGGGTGGAGAGCGAGCAAGTCGACTCAAAAGGAGTGCAGGCACACGAGGGTGGAGAGCGAGCAAGTCGACTCAAAAGGAGTGCAGGCACACGAGGGTGGAGAGCGAGCAAGTCGACTCAAAAGGAGTGCAGGCACACGAGGGTGGAGAGCGAGCAAGTCGACTCAAAAGGAGTGCAGGCACACGAGGGTGGAGAGCGAGCAAGTCGACTCAAAAGGAGTGCAGGCACACGAGGGTGGAGAGCGAGCAAGTCGACTCAAAAGGAGTGCAGGCACACGAGGGTGGAGAGCGAGCAAGTCGACTCAAAAGGAGTGCAGGCACACGAGGGTGGAGAGCGAGCAAGTCGACTCAAAAGGAGTGCAGGCACACGAGGGTGGAGAGCGAGCAAGTCGACTCAAAAGGAGTGCAGGCACACGAGGGTGGAGAGCGAGCAAGTCGACTCAAAAGGAGTGCAGGCACACGAGGGTGGAGAGCGAGCAAGTCGACTCAAAAGGAGTGCAGGCACACGAGGGTGGAGAGCGAGCAAGTCGACTCAAAAGGAGTGCAGGCACACGAGGGTGGAGAGCGAGCAAGTCGACTCAAAAGGAGTGCAGGCACACGAGGGTGGAGAGCGAGCAAGTCGACTCAAAAGGAGTGCAGGCACACGAGGGTGGAGAGCGAGCAAGTCGACTCAAAAGGAGTGCAGGCACACGAGGGTGGAGAGCGAGCAAGTCGACTCAAAAGGAGTGCAGGCACACGAGGGTGGAGAGCGAGCAAGTCGACTCAAAAGGAGTGCAGGCACACGAGGGTGGAGAGCGAGCAAGTCGACTCAAAAGGAGTGCAGGCACACGAGGGTGGAGAGCGAGCAAGTCGACTCAAAAGGAGTGCAGGCACACGAGGGTGGAGAGCGAGCAAGTCGACTCAAAAGGAGTGCAGGCACACGAGGGTGGAGAGCGAGCAAGTCGACTCAAAAGGAGTGCAGGCACACGAGGGTGGAGAGCGAGCAAGTCGACTCAAAAGGAGTGCAGGCACACGAGGGTGGAGAGCGAGCAAGTCGACTCAAAAGGAGTGCAGGCACACGAGGGTGGAGAGCGAGCAAGTCGACTCAAAAGGAGTGCAGGCACACGAGGGTGGAGAGCGAGCAAGTCGACTCAAAAGGAGTGCAGGCACACGAGGGTGGAGAGCGAGCAAGTCGACTCAAAAGGAGTGCAGGCACACGAGGGTGGAGAGCGAGCAAGTCGACTCAAAAGGAGTGCAGGCACACGAGGGTGGAGAGCGAGCAAGTCGACTCAAAAGGAGTGCAGGCACACGAGGGTGGAGAGCGAGCAAGTCGACTCAAAAGGAGTGCAGGCACACGAGGGTGGAGAGCGAGCAAGTCGACTCAAAAGGAGTGCAGGCACACGAGGGTGGAGAGCGAGCAAGTCGACTCAAAAGGAGTGCAGGCACACGAGGGTGGAGAGCGAGCAAGTCGACTCAAAAGGAGTGCAGGCACACGAGGGTGGAGAGCGAGCAAGTCGACTCAAAAGGAGTGCAGGCACACGAGGGTGGAGAGCGAGCAAGTCGACTCAAAAGGAGTGCAGGCACACGAGGGTGGAGAGCGAGCAAGTCGACTCAAAAGGAGTGCAGGCACACGAGGGTGGAGAGCGAGCAAGTCGACTCAAAAGGAGTGCAGGCACACGAGGGTGGAGAGCGAGCAAGTCGACTCAAAAGGAGTGCAGGCACACGAGGGTGGAGAGCGAGCAAGTCGACTCAAAAGGAGTGCAGGCACACGAGGGTGGAGAGCGAGCAAGTCGACTCAAAAGGAGTGCAGGCACACGAGGGTGGAGAGCGAGCAAGTCGACTCAAAAGGAGTGCAGGCACACGAGGGTGGAGAGCGAGCAAGTCGACTCAAAAGGAGTGCAGGCACACGAGGGTGGAGAGCGAGCAAGTCGACTCAAAAGGAGTGCAGGCACACGAGGGTGGAGAGCGAGCAAGTCGACTCAAAAGGAGTGCAGGCACACGAGGGTGGAGAGCGAGCAAGTCGACTCAAAAGGAGTGCAGGCACACGAGGGTGGAGAGCGAGCAAGTCGACTCAAAAGGAGTGCAGGCACACGAGGGTGGAGAGCGAGCAAGTCGACTCAAAAGGAGTGCAGGCACACGAGGGTGGAGAGCGAGCAAGTCGACTCAAAAGGAGTGCAGGCACACGAGGGTGGAGAGCGAGCAAGTCGACTCAAAAGGAGTGCAGGCACACGAGGGTGGAGAGCGAGCAAGTCGACTCAAAAGGAGTGCAGGCACACGAGGGTGGAGAGCGAGCAAGTCGACTCAAAAGGAGTGCAGGCACACGAGGGTGGAGAGCGAGCAAGTCGACTCAAAAGGAGTGCAGGCACACGAGGGTGGAGAGCGAGCAAGTCGACTCAAAAGGAGTGCAGGCACACGAGGGTGGAGAGCGAGCAAGTCGACTCAAAAGGAGTGCAGGCACACGAGGGTGGAGAGCGAGCAAGTCGACTCAAAAGGAGTGCAGGCACACGAGGGTGGAGAGCGAGCAAGTCGACTCAAAAGGAGTGCAGGCACACGAGGGTGGAGAGCGAGCAAGTCGACTCAAAAGGAGTGCAGGCACACGAGGGTGGAGAGCGAGCAAGTCGACTCAAAAGGAGTGCAGGCACACGAGGGTGGAGAGCGAGCAAGTCGACTCAAAAGGAGTGCAGGCACACGAGGGTGGAGAGCGAGCAAGTCGACTCAAAAGGAGTGCAGGCACACGAGGGTGGAGAGCGAGCAAGTCGACTCAAAAGGAGTGCAGGCACACGAGGGTGGAGAGCGAGCAAGTCGACTCAAAAGGAGTGCAGGCACACGAGGGTGGAGAGCGAGCAAGTCGACTCAAAAGGAGTGCAGGCACACGAGGGTGGAGAGCGAGCAAGTCGACTCAAAAGGAGTGCAGGCACACGAGGGTGGAGAGCGAGCAAGTCGACTCAAAAGGAGTGCAGGCACACGAGGGTGGAGAGCGAGCAAGTCGACTCAAAAGGAGTGCAGGCACACGAGGGTGGAGAGCGAGCAAGTCGACTCAAAAGGAGTGCAGGCACACGAGGGTGGAGAGCGAGCAAGTCGACTCAAAAGGAGTGCAGGCACACGAGGGTGGAGAGCGAGCAAGTCGACTCAAAAGGAGTGCAGGCACACGAGGGTGGAGAGCGAGCAAGTCGACTCAAAAGGAGTGCAGGCACACGAGGGTGGAGAGCGAGCAAGTCGACTCAAAAGGAGTGCAGGCACACGAGGGTGGAGAGCGAGCAAGTCGACTCAAAAGGAGTGCAGGCACACGAGGGTGGAGAGCGAGCAAGTCGACTCAAAAGGAGTGCAGGCACACGAGGGTGGAGAGCGAGCAAGTCGACTCAAAAGGAGTGCAGGCACACGAGGGTGGAGAGCGAGCAAGTCGACTCAAAAGGAGTGCAGGCACACGAGGGTGGAGAGCGAGCAAGTCGACTCAAAAGGAGTGCAGGCACACGAGGGTGGAGAGCGAGCAAGTCGACTCAAAAGGAGTGCAGGCACACGAGGGTGGAGAGCGAGCAAGTCGACTCAAAAGGAGTGCAGGCACACGAGGGTGGAGAGCGAGCAAGTCGACTCAAAAGGAGTGCAGGCACACGAGGGTGGAGAGCGAGCAAGTCGACTCAAAAGGAGTGCAGGCACACGAGGGTGGAGAGCGAGCAAGTCGACTCAAAAGGAGTGCAGGCACACGAGGGTGGAGAGCGAGCAAGTCGACTCAAAAGGAGTGCAGGCACACGAGGGTGGAGAGCGAGCAAGTCGACTCAAAAGGAGTGCAGGCACACGAGGGTGGAGAGCGAGCAAGTCGACTCAAAAGGAGTGCAGGCACACGAGGGTGGAGAGCGAGCAAGTCGACTCAAAAGGAGTGCAGGCACACGAGGGTGGAGAGCGAGCAAGTCGACTCAAAAGGAGTGCAGGCACACGAGGGTGGAGAGCGAGCAAGTCGACTCAAAAGGAGTGCAGGCACACGAGGGTGGAGAGCGAGCAAGTCGACTCAAAAGGAGTGCAGGCACACGAGGGTGGAGAGCGAGCAAGTCGACTCAAAAGGAGTGCAGGCACACGAGGGTGGAGAGCGAGCAAGTCGACTCAAAAGGAGTGCAGGCACACGAGGGTGGAGAGCGAGCAAGTCGACTCAAAAGGAGTGCAGGCACACGAGGGTGGAGAGCGAGCAAGTCGACTCAAAAGGAGTGCAGGCACACGAGGGTGGAGAGCGAGCAAGTCGACTCAAAAGGAGTGCAGGCACACGAGGGTGGAGAGCGAGCAAGTCGACTCAAAAGGAGTGCAGGCACACGAGGGTGGAGAGCGAGCAAGTCGACTCAAAAGGAGTGCAGGCACACGAGGGTGGAGAGCGAGCAAGTCGACTCAAAAGGAGTGCAGGCACACGAGGGTGGAGAGCGAGCAAGTCGACTCAAAAGGAGTGCAGGCACACGAGGGTGGAGAGCGAGCAAGTCGACTCAAAAGGAGTGCAGGCACACGAGGGTGGAGAGCGAGCAAGTCGACTCAAAAGGAGTGCAGGCACACGAGGGTGGAGAGCGAGCAAGTCGACTCAAAAGGAGTGCAGGCACACGAGGGTGGAGAGCGAGCAAGTCGACTCAAAAGGAGTGCAGGCACACGAGGGTGGAGAGCGAGCAAGTCGACTCAAAAGGAGTGCAGGCACACGAGGGTGGAGAGCGAGCAAGTCGACTCAAAAGGAGTGCAGGCACACGAGGGTGGAGAGCGAGCAAGTCGACTCAAAAGGAGTGCAGGCACACGAGGGTGGAGAGCGAGCAAGTCGACTCAAAAGGAGTGCAGGCACACGAGGGTGGAGAGCGAGCAAGTCGACTCAAAAGGAGTGCAGGCACACGAGGGTGGAGAGCGAGCAAGTCGACTCAAAAGGAGTGCAGGCACACGAGGGTGGAGAGCGAGCAAGTCGACTCAAAAGGAGTGCAGGCACACGAGGGTGGAGAGCGAGCAAGTCGACTCAAAAGGAGTGCAGGCACACGAGGGTGGAGAGCGAGCAAGTCGACTCAAAAGGAGTGCAGGCACACGAGGGTGGAGAGCGAGCAAGTCGACTCAAAAGGAGTGCAGGCACACGAGGGTGGAGAGCGAGCAAGTCGACTCAAAAGGAGTGCAGGCACACGAGGGTGGAGAGCGAGCAAGTCGACTCAAAAGGAGTGCAGGCACACGAGGGTGGAGAGCGAGCAAGTCGACTCAAAAGGAGTGCAGGCACACGAGGGTGGAGAGCGAGCAAGTCGACTCAAAAGGAGTGCAGGCACACGAGGGTGGAGAGCGAGCAAGTCGACTCAAAAGGAGTGCAGGCACACGAGGGTGGAGAGCGAGCAAGTCGACTCAAAAGGAGTGCAGGCACACGAGGGTGGAGAGCGAGCAAGTCGACTCAAAAGGAGTGCAGGCACACGAGGGTGGAGAGCGAGCAAGTCGACTCAAAAGGAGTGCAGGCACACGAGGGTGGAGAGCGAGCAAGTCGACTCAAAAGGAGTGCAGGCACACGAGGGTGGAGAGCGAGCAAGTCGACTCAAAAGGAGTGCAGGCACACGAGGGTGGAGAGCGAGCAAGTCGACTCAAAAGGAGTGCAGGCACACGAGGGTGGAGAGCGAGCAAGTCGACTCAAAAGGAGTGCAGGCACACGAGGGTGGAGAGCGAGCAAGTCGACTCAAAAGGAGTGCAGGCACACGAGGGTGGAGAGCGAGCAAGTCGACTCAAAAGGAGTGCAGGCACACGAGGGTGGAGAGCGAGCAAGTCGACTCAAAAGGAGTGCAGGCACACGAGGGTGGAGAGCGAGCAAGTCGACTCAAAAGGAGTGCAGGCACACGAGGGTGGAGAGCGAGCAAGTCGACTCAAAAGGAGTGCAGGCACACGAGGGTGGAGAGCGAGCAAGTCGACTCAAAAGGAGTGCAGGCACACGAGGGTGGAGAGCGAGCAAGTCGACTCAAAAGGAGTGCAGGCACACGAGGGTGGAGAGCGAGCAAGTCGACTCAAAAGGAGTGCAGGCACACGAGGGTGGAGAGCGAGCAAGTCGACTCAAAAGGAGTGCAGGCACACGAGGGTGGAGAGCGAGCAAGTCGACTCAAAAGGAGTGCAGGCACACGAGGGTGGAGAGCGAGCAAGTCGACTCAAAAGGAGTGCAGGCACACGAGGGTGGAGAGCGAGCAAGTCGACTCAAAAGGAGTGCAGGCACACGAGGGTGGAGAGCGAGCAAGTCGACTCAAAAGGAGTGCAGGCACACGAGGGTGGAGAGCGAGCAAGTCGACTCAAAAGGAGTGCAGGCACACGAGGGTGGAGAGCGAGCAAGTCGACTCAAAAGGAGTGCAGGCACACGAGGGTGGAGAGCGAGCAAGTCGACTCAAAAGGAGTGCAGGCACACGAGGGTGGAGAGCGAGCAAGTCGACTCAAAAGGAGTGCAGGCACACGAGGGTGGAGAGCGAGCAAGTCGACTCAAAAGGAGTGCAGGCACACGAGGGTGGAGAGCGAGCAAGTCGACTCAAAAGGAGTGCAGGCACACGAGGGTGGAGAGCGAGCAAGTCGACTCAAAAGGAGTGCAGGCACACGAGGGTGGAGAGCGAGCAAGTCGACTCAAAAGGAGTGCAGGCACACGAGGGTGGAGAGCGAGCAAGTCGACTCAAAAGGAGTGCAGGCACACGAGGGTGGAGAGCGAGCAAGTCGACTCAAAAGGAGTGCAGGCACACGAGGGTGGAGAGCGAGCAAGTCGACTCAAAAGGAGTGCAGGCACACGAGGGTGGAGAGCGAGCAAGTCGACTCAAAAGGAGTGCAGGCACACGAGGGTGGAGAGCGAGCAAGTCGACTCAAAAGGAGTGCAGGCACACGAGGGTGGAGAGCGAGCAAGTCGACTCAAAAGGAGTGCAGGCACACGAGGGTGGAGAGCGAGCAAGTCGACTCAAAAGGAGTGCAGGCACACGAGGGTGGAGAGCGAGCAAGTCGACTCAAAAGGAGTGCAGGCACACGAGGGTGGAGAGCGAGCAAGTCGACTCAAAAGGAGTGCAGGCACACGAGGGTGGAGAGCGAGCAAGTCGACTCAAAAGGAGTGCAGGCACACGAGGGTGGAGAGCGAGCAAGTCGACTCAAAAGGAGTGCAGGCACACGAGGGTGGAGAGCGAGCAAGTCGACTCAAAAGGAGTGCAGGCACACGAGGGTGGAGAGCGAGCAAGTCGACTCAAAAGGAGTGCAGGCACACGAGGGTGGAGAGCGAGCAAGTCGACTCAAAAGGAGTGCAGGCACACGAGGGTGGAGAGCGAGCAAGTCGACTCAAAAGGAGTGCAGGCACACGAGGGTGGAGAGCGAGCAAGTCGACTCAAAAGGAGTGCAGGCACACGAGGGTGGAGAGCGAGCAAGTCGACTCAAAAGGAGTGCAGGCACACGAGGGTGGAGAGCGAGCAAGTCGACTCAAAAGGAGTGCAGGCACACGAGGGTGGAGAGCGAGCAAGTCGACTCAAAAGGAGTGCAGGCACACGAGGGTGGAGAGCGAGCAAGTCGACTCAAAAGGAGTGCAGGCACACGAGGGTGGAGAGCGAGCAAGTCGACTCAAAAGGAGTGCAGGCACACGAGGGTGGAGAGCGAGCAAGTCGACTCAAAAGGAGTGCAGGCACACGAGGGTGGAGAGCGAGCAAGTCGACTCAAAAGGAGTGCAGGCACACGAGGGTGGAGAGCGAGCAAGTCGACTCAAAAGGAGTGCAGGCACACGAGGGTGGAGAGCGAGCAAGTCGACTCAAAAGGAGTGCAGGCACACGAGGGTGGAGAGCGAGCAAGTCGACTCAAAAGGAGTGCAGGCACACGAGGGTGGAGAGCGAGCAAGTCGACTCAAAAGGAGTGCAGGCACACGAGGGTGGAGAGCGAGCAAGTCGACTCAAAAGGAGTGCAGGCACACGAGGGTGGAGAGCGAGCAAGTCGACTCAAAAGGAGTGCAGGCACACGAGGGTGGAGAGCGAGCAAGTCGACTCAAAAGGAGTGCAGGCACACGAGGGTGGAGAGCGAGCAAGTCGACTCAAAAGGAGTGCAGGCACACGAGGGTGGAGAGCGAGCAAGTCGACTCAAAAGGAGTGCAGGCACACGAGGGTGGAGAGCGAGCAAGTCGACTCAAAAGGAGTGCAGGCACACGAGGGTGGAGAGCGAGCAAGTCGACTCAAAAGGAGTGCAGGCACACGAGGGTGGAGAGCGAGCAAGTCGACTCAAAAGGAGTGCAGGCACACGAGGGTGGAGAGCGAGCAAGTCGACTCAAAAGGAGTGCAGGCACACGAGGGTGGAGAGCGAGCAAGTCGACTCAAAAGGAGTGCAGGCACACGAGGGTGGAGAGCGAGCAAGTCGACTCAAAAGGAGTGCAGGCACACGAGGGTGGAGAGCGAGCAAGTCGACTCAAAAGGAGTGCAGGCACACGAGGGTGGAGAGCGAGCAAGTCGACTCAAAAGGAGTGCAGGCACACGAGGGTGGAGAGCGAGCAAGTCGACTCAAAAGGAGTGCAGGCACACGAGGGTGGAGAGCGAGCAAGTCGACTCAAAAGGAGTGCAGGCACACGAGGGTGGAGAGCGAGCAAGTCGACTCAAAAGGAGTGCAGGCACACGAGGGTGGAGAGCGAGCAAGTCGACTCAAAAGGAGTGCAGGCACACGAGGGTGGAGAGCGAGCAAGTCGACTCAAAAGGAGTGCAGGCACACGAGGGTGGAGAGCGAGCAAGTCGACTCAAAAGGAGTGCAGGCACACGAGGGTGGAGAGCGAGCAAGTCGACTCAAAAGGAGTGCAGGCACACGAGGGTGGAGAGCGAGCAAGTCGACTCAAAAGGAGTGCAGGCACACGAGGGTGGAGAGCGAGCAAGTCGACTCAAAAGGAGTGCAGGCACACGAGGGTGGAGAGCGAGCAAGTCGACTCAAAAGGAGTGCAGGCACACGAGGGTGGAGAGCGAGCAAGTCGACTCAAAAGGAGTGCAGGCACACGAGGGTGGAGAGCGAGCAAGTCGACTCAAAAGGAGTGCAGGCACACGAGGGTGGAGAGCGAGCAAGTCGACTCAAAAGGAGTGCAGGCACACGAGGGTGGAGAGCGAGCAAGTCGACTCAAAAGGAGTGCAGGCACACGAGGGTGGAGAGCGAGCAAGTCGACTCAAAAGGAGTGCAGGCACACGAGGGTGGAGAGCGAGCAAGTCGACTCAAAAGGAGTGCAGGCACACGAGGGTGGAGAGCGAGCAAGTCGACTCAAAAGGAGTGCAGGCACACGAGGGTGGAGAGCGAGCAAGTCGACTCAAAAGGAGTGCAGGCACACGAGGGTGGAGAGCGAGCAAGTCGACTCAAAAGGAGTGCAGGCACACGAGGGTGGAGAGCGAGCAAGTCGACTCAAAAGGAGTGCAGGCACACGAGGGTGGAGAGCGAGCAAGTCGACTCAAAAGGAGTGCAGGCACACGAGGGTGGAGAGCGAGCAAGTCGACTCAAAAGGAGTGCAGGCACACGAGGGTGGAGAGCGAGCAAGTCGACTCAAAAGGAGTGCAGGCACACGAGGGTGGAGAGCGAGCAAGTCGACTCAAAAGGAGTGCAGGCACACGAGGGTGGAGAGCGAGCAAGTCGACTCAAAAGGAGTGCAGGCACACGAGGGTGGAGAGCGAGCAAGTCGACTCAAAAGGAGTGCAGGCACACGAGGGTGGAGAGCGAGCAAGTCGACTCAAAAGGAGTGCAGGCACACGAGGGTGGAGAGCGAGCAAGTCGACTCAAAAGGAGTGCAGGCACACGAGGGTGGAGAGCGAGCAAGTCGACTCAAAAGGAGTGCAGGCACACGAGGGTGGAGAGCGAGCAAGTCGACTCAAAAGGAGTGCAGGCACACGAGGGTGGAGAGCGAGCAAGTCGACTCAAAAGGAGTGCAGGCACACGAGGGTGGAGAGCGAGCAAGTCGACTCAAAAGGAGTGCAGGCACACGAGGGTGGAGAGCGAGCAAGTCGACTCAAAAGGAGTGCAGGCACACGAGGGTGGAGAGCGAGCAAGTCGACTCAAAAGGAGTGCAGGCACACGAGGGTGGAGAGCGAGCAAGTCGACTCAAAAGGAGTGCAGGCACACGAGGGTGGAGAGCGAGCAAGTCGACTCAAAAGGAGTGCAGGCACACGAGGGTGGAGAGCGAGCAAGTCGACTCAAAAGGAGTGCAGGCACACGAGGGTGGAGAGCGAGCAAGTCGACTCAAAAGGAGTGCAGGCACACGAGGGTGGAGAGCGAGCAAGTCGACTCAAAAGGAGTGCAGGCACACGAGGGTGGAGAGCGAGCAAGTCGACTCAAAAGGAGTGCAGGCACACGAGGGTGGAGAGCGAGCAAGTCGACTCAAAAGGAGTGCAGGCACACGAGGGTGGAGAGCGAGCAAGTCGACTCAAAAGGAGTGCAGGCACACGAGGGTGGAGAGCGAGCAAGTCGACTCAAAAGGAGTGCAGGCACACGAGGGTGGAGAGCGAGCAAGTCGACTCAAAAGGAGTGCAGGCACACGAGGGTGGAGAGCGAGCAAGTCGACTCAAAAGGAGTGCAGGCACACGAGGGTGGAGAGCGAGCAAGTCGACTCAAAAGGAGTGCAGGCACACGAGGGTGGAGAGCGAGCAAGTCGACTCAAAAGGAGTGCAGGCACACGAGGGTGGAGAGCGAGCAAGTCGACTCAAAAGGAGTGCAGGCACACGAGGGTGGAGAGCGAGCAAGTCGACTCAAAAGGAGTGCAGGCACACGAGGGTGGAGAGCGAGCAAGTCGACTCAAAAGGAGTGCAGGCACACGAGGGTGGAGAGCGAGCAAGTCGACTCAAAAGGAGTGCAGGCACACGAGGGTGGAGAGCGAGCAAGTCGACTCAAAAGGAGTGCAGGCACACGAGGGTGGAGAGCGAGCAAGTCGACTCAAAAGGAGTGCAGGCACACGAGGGTGGAGAGCGAGCAAGTCGACTCAAAAGGAGTGCAGGCACACGAGGGTGGAGAGCGAGCAAGTCGACTCAAAAGGAGTGCAGGCACACGAGGGTGGAGAGCGAGCAAGTCGACTCAAAAGGAGTGCAGGCACACGAGGGTGGAGAGCGAGCAAGTCGACTCAAAAGGAGTGCAGGCACACGAGGGTGGAGAGCGAGCAAGTCGACTCAAAAGGAGTGCAGGCACACGAGGGTGGAGAGCGAGCAAGTCGACTCAAAAGGAGTGCAGGCACACGAGGGTGGAGAGCGAGCAAGTCGACTCAAAAGGAGTGCAGGCACACGAGGGTGGAGAGCGAGCAAGTCGACTCAAAAGGAGTGCAGGCACACGAGGGTGGAGAGCGAGCAAGTCGACTCAAAAGGAGTGCAGGCACACGAGGGTGGAGAGCGAGCAAGTCGACTCAAAAGGAGTGCAGGCACACGAGGGTGGAGAGCGAGCAAGTCGACTCAAAAGGAGTGCAGGCACACGAGGGTGGAGAGCGAGCAAGTCGACTCAAAAGGAGTGCAGGCACACGAGGGTGGAGAGCGAGCAAGTCGACTCAAAAGGAGTGCAGGCACACGAGGGTGGAGAGCGAGCAAGTCGACTCAAAAGGAGTGCAGGCACACGAGGGTGGAGAGCGAGCAAGTCGACTCAAAAGGAGTGCAGGCACACGAGGGTGGAGAGCGAGCAAGTCGACTCAAAAGGAGTGCAGGCACACGAGGGTGGAGAGCGAGCAAGTCGACTCAAAAGGAGTGCAGGCACACGAGGGTGGAGAGCGAGCAAGTCGACTCAAAAGGAGTGCAGGCACACGAGGGTGGAGAGCGAGCAAGTCGACTCAAAAGGAGTGCAGGCACACGAGGGTGGAGAGCGAGCAAGTCGACTCAAAAGGAGTGCAGGCACACGAGGGTGGAGAGCGAGCAAGTCGACTCAAAAGGAGTGCAGGCACACGAGGGTGGAGAGCGAGCAAGTCGACTCAAAAGGAGTGCAGGCACACGAGGGTGGAGAGCGAGCAAGTCGACTCAAAAGGAGTGCAGGCACACGAGGGTGGAGAGCGAGCAAGTCGACTCAAAAGGAGTGCAGGCACACGAGGGTGGAGAGCGAGCAAGTCGACTCAAAAGGAGTGCAGGCACACGAGGGTGGAGAGCGAGCAAGTCGACTCAAAAGGAGTGCAGGCACACGAGGGTGGAGAGCGAGCAAGTCGACTCAAAAGGAGTGCAGGCACACGAGGGTGGAGAGCGAGCAAGTCGACTCAAAAGGAGTGCAGGCACACGAGGGTGGAGAGCGAGCAAGTCGACTCAAAAGGAGTGCAGGCACACGAGGGTGGAGAGCGAGCAAGTCGACTCAAAAGGAGTGCAGGCACACGAGGGTGGAGAGCGAGCAAGTCGACTCAAAAGGAGTGCAGGCACACGAGGGTGGAGAGCGAGCAAGTCGACTCAAAAGGAGTGCAGGCACACGAGGGTGGAGAGCGAGCAAGTCGACTCAAAAGGAGTGCAGGCACACGAGGGTGGAGAGCGAGCAAGTCGACTCAAAAGGAGTGCAGGCACACGAGGGTGGAGAGCGAGCAAGTCGACTCAAAAGGAGTGCAGGCACACGAGGGTGGAGAGCGAGCAAGTCGACTCAAAAGGAGTGCAGGCACACGAGGGTGGAGAGCGAGCAAGTCGACTCAAAAGGAGTGCAGGCACACGAGGGTGGAGAGCGAGCAAGTCGACTCAAAAGGAGTGCAGGCACACGAGGGTGGAGAGCGAGCAAGTCGACTCAAAAGGAGTGCAGGCACACGAGGGTGGAGAGCGAGCAAGTCGACTCAAAAGGAGTGCAGGCACACGAGGGTGGAGAGCGAGCAAGTCGACTCAAAAGGAGTGCAGGCACACGAGGGTGGAGAGCGAGCAAGTCGACTCAAAAGGAGTGCAGGCACACGAGGGTGGAGAGCGAGCAAGTCGACTCAAAAGGAGTGCAGGCACACGAGGGTGGAGAGCGAGCAAGTCGACTCAAAAGGAGTGCAGGCACACGAGGGTGGAGAGCGAGCAAGTCGACTCAAAAGGAGTGCAGGCACACGAGGGTGGAGAGCGAGCAAGTCGACTCAAAAGGAGTGCAGGCACACGAGGGTGGAGAGCGAGCAAGTCGACTCAAAAGGAGTGCAGGCACACGAGGGTGGAGAGCGAGCAAGTCGACTCAAAAGGAGTGCAGGCACACGAGGGTGGAGAGCGAGCAAGTCGACTCAAAAGGAGTGCAGGCACACGAGGGTGGAGAGCGAGCAAGTCGACTCAAAAGGAGTGCAGGCACACGAGGGTGGAGAGCGAGCAAGTCGACTCAAAAGGAGTGCAGGCACACGAGGGTGGAGAGCGAGCAAGTCGACTCAAAAGGAGTGCAGGCACACGAGGGTGGAGAGCGAGCAAGTCGACTCAAAAGGAGTGCAGGCACACGAGGGTGGAGAGCGAGCAAGTCGACTCAAAAGGAGTGCAGGCACACGAGGGTGGAGAGCGAGCAAGTCGACTCAAAAGGAGTGCAGGCACACGAGGGTGGAGAGCGAGCAAGTCGACTCAAAAGGAGTGCAGGCACACGAGGGTGGAGAGCGAGCAAGTCGACTCAAAAGGAGTGCAGGCACACGAGGGTGGAGAGCGAGCAAGTCGACTCAAAAGGAGTGCAGGCACACGAGGGTGGAGAGCGAGCAAGTCGACTCAAAAGGAGTGCAGGCACACGAGGGTGGAGAGCGAGCAAGTCGACTCAAAAGGAGTGCAGGCACACGAGGGTGGAGAGCGAGCAAGTCGACTCAAAAGGAGTGCAGGCACACGAGGGTGGAGAGCGAGCAAGTCGACTCAAAAGGAGTGCAGGCACACGAGGGTGGAGAGCGAGCAAGTCGACTCAAAAGGAGTGCAGGCACACGAGGGTGGAGAGCGAGCAAGTCGACTCAAAAGGAGTGCAGGCACACGAGGGTGGAGAGCGAGCAAGTCGACTCAAAAGGAGTGCAGGCACACGAGGGTGGAGAGCGAGCAAGTCGACTCAAAAGGAGTGCAGGCACACGAGGGTGGAGAGCGAGCAAGTCGACTCAAAAGGAGTGCAGGCACACGAGGGTGGAGAGCGAGCAAGTCGACTCAAAAGGAGTGCAGGCACACGAGGGTGGAGAGCGAGCAAGTCGACTCAAAAGGAGTGCAGGCACACGAGGGTGGAGAGCGAGCAAGTCGACTCAAAAGGAGTGCAGGCACACGAGGGTGGAGAGCGAGCAAGTCGACTCAAAAGGAGTGCAGGCACACGAGGGTGGAGAGCGAGCAAGTCGACTCAAAAGGAGTGCAGGCACACGAGGGTGGAGAGCGAGCAAGTCGACTCAAAAGGAGTGCAGGCACACGAGGGTGGAGAGCGAGCAAGTCGACTCAAAAGGAGTGCAGGCACACGAGGGTGGAGAGCGAGCAAGTCGACTCAAAAGGAGTGCAGGCACACGAGGGTGGAGAGCGAGCAAGTCGACTCAAAAGGAGTGCAGGCACACGAGGGTGGAGAGCGAGCAAGTCGACTCAAAAGGAGTGCAGGCACACGAGGGTGGAGAGCGAGCAAGTCGACTCAAAAGGAGTGCAGGCACACGAGGGTGGAGAGCGAGCAAGTCGACTCAAAAGGAGTGCAGGCACACGAGGGTGGAGAGCGAGCAAGTCGACTCAAAAGGAGTGCAGGCACACGAGGGTGGAGAGCGAGCAAGTCGACTCAAAAGGAGTGCAGGCACACGAGGGTGGAGAGCGAGCAAGTCGACTCAAAAGGAGTGCAGGCACACGAGGGTGGAGAGCGAGCAAGTCGACTCAAAAGGAGTGCAGGCACACGAGGGTGGAGAGCGAGCAAGTCGACTCAAAAGGAGTGCAGGCACACGAGGGTGGAGAGCGAGCAAGTCGACTCAAAAGGAGTGCAGGCACACGAGGGTGGAGAGCGAGCAAGTCGACTCAAAAGGAGTGCAGGCACACGAGGGTGGAGAGCGAGCATGACCTGCAGGCGGCAGCTGAGAGTGGCGAAGGGTTCGAGGCGCAGCAGGTAGAAGAGCACGATGCCTGCTGTGGAGTAGTGTGAGCCGTACAGGAAACTGCAAACACACAATGGGGGAGGGGGAAGGGGGAAAGGGGAAGGGGGAGAGAGGGGAGAGGAGGAAGAGGTGTGGGGCTTATGTTGGCGGGCATGGCATGGATGGCAACACTGCGCTGGTGGGGTGGGAGTCATGGCATGGCATGGAATGGCATGATGATGGGGATGGGCTAGCATGGCACAGCATGGCAATAGATGACCGCAGGCGCTCACCTTGGAATGTCGGGGTCTCGAAAGCTCTCTGCTCTATCACGCAACATCTGCGTGGTAAGGGGTGGAGAGGGATTAAGAGGATGGCAAGGGATGGTTTAATAGGAACATGCAGGCAAGACGCTGGCACATGCGAGTACACCGCAGCCAAGCTGGGATATTATTATTTCAACCACAGCAATCAAGCAGCAGCACACATGCCACGCAAGCAAAGCAGCCGCACGCCACCGTGCCCACCGCACCACCACACCACGCACCTCGAGGCGCTTGGCATTGAGAGCGCCCACGGGCTTGCCAAGGTCACGGAACGTGCTCTCGCTCTGCAGGTCCAGGCGCTCGCTCTCATAGTCCGCGATCACCCACGGGAACACGGGGTACTGCGAGAGGTCGTTGTACGTGCGCCCCGCCAGCGTGTTGAGCGCCATGAGGTACTCAAAGTTGCTCAGCTCGCGCCGCCGCCACGCCGCTGCCGCCTTCTCCGCGCGGTCCAGGGCGCGGCGCCGGTCGACGACCATCACGTGCTCCTCGCGCGCGCGCGTGGACCGGGCCGTAGCGTTGGCCACGGCGGCTAGCTTTGCTGCGAAGTCGGCTGCGAGGCGTGGTGAGGCAAAGGTGAAGAGCGCTGGCGGGCGTGCGGCGGGGGAGGTGAAGGAGAGCTCGAGGGCCGTGTAGCGCAGGAGGAAGCGCGTTACTCGGATGAGGCGCAGCTGGGGTGGGGGAAGTGGGATCAATAGTGGGCAGTGGGGGTCCATTGAGAACAAAGAGGTTGGGAAGGAGAGAAGGGCATGCTCACACGCTGCACCGCACGCTCATACGCTGCACCGCACGCTCATACGCTGCACCGCTCGCTCATACGCTGCACCGCACGCTCATACGCTGCACCGCCAGCTCATACGCTGCACCGCCCGCTCACACGCTGCACCGCCCGCTCACACGCTGCACCGCACGCTCATACGCTGCACCGCACGCTCATACGCTGCACCGCCCGCTCATACGCTGCACCGCCCGCTCATACGCTGCACCGCCCGCTCATATGCTGCACCGCACGCTCATACGCTGCACCGCACGCTCACACGCTGCACCGCACGCTCATACGCTGCACCGCACGCTCATACGCTGCACCGCACGCTCATACGCTGCACCGCTCGCTCATACGCTGCACCGCTCGCTCATACGCTGCACCGCACGCTCATACGCTGCACCGCACGCTCATACGCTGCACCGCACGCTCATACGCTGCACCGCACGCTCATACGCTGCACCGCCCGCTCATACGCTGCACCGCCCGCTCATACGCTGCACCGCACGCTCATACGCTGCACCGCCCGCTCATACGCTGCACCGCCCGCTCATACGCTGCACCGCCCGCTCACACGCTGCACCGCCCGCTCATACGCTGAACCGCCCGCTCATACGCTGCACCGCACGCTCATACGCTGCACCGCACGCTCATACGCTGCACCGCCCGCTCATACGCTGCACCGCCCGCTCATACGCTGCACCGCCCGCTCATACGCTGCACCGTCCGCTCATACGCTGCACCGCCTGCTCATACGCTGCACCGCCCTCTCATGCGCTGCACCGCCCGCTCACACGCTGCACCGCCCGCTCACACGCTGCACCGCTCGCTCACACGCTGCACCGCACGCTCATACGCTGCACCGCACGCTCATACGCTGCACCGCACGCTCATACGCTGCACCGCACGCTCATACGCTGCACCGCACGCTCATACGCTGCACCGCCCGCTCATACGCTGCACCGCCCGCTCATACGCTGCACCGCCCGCTCATACGCTGCACCGTCCGCTCATACGCTGCACCGCCTGCTCATACGCTGCACCGCCCTCTCATGCGCTGCACCGCCCGCTCACACGCTGCACCGCCCGCTCACACGCTGCACCGCTCGCTCACACGGTGCACCGCACGCTCATACGCTGCACCGCACGCTCATACGCTGCACCGCACGCTCATACGCTGCACCGCACGCTCATACGCTGCACCGCACGCTCATACGCTGCACCGCCCGCTCATACGCTGCACCGCCCGCTCCTACGCTGCACCGCACGCTCATACGCTGCACCGCCCGCTCATACGCTGCACCGCCCGCTCATACGCTGCACCGCACGCTCATACGCTGCACCGCCCGCTCATACGCTGCACCGCACGCTCATACGCTGCACCGCACGCTCATACGCTGCACCGCACGCTCATACGCTGCACCGCCCGCTCATACGCTGCACCGCCCTCTCATACGCTGCACCGCCCTCTCATACGCTGCACCGCCCTCTCACACGCTGCACCGCCCACTCGCACGCTGCACCGCCCGCTCGCACGCTGCACCGCCCGCTCGCACGCTGCACCGCACGCTCGTACGCTGCACCGCACGCTCGTACGCTGCACCGCACGCTCGTACGCTGCACCGCACGCTCATACGCTGCACCGCACGCTCATACGCTGCACCGCTCGCTCATACGCTGCACCGCTCGCTCATACGCTGCACCGCCCGCTCATACGCTGCACCGCACGCTCACACGCTGCACCGCACGCTCACACGCTGCACCGCCCGCTCACACGCTGCACCGCCCGCTCACACGCTGCACCGCCCGCTCACACGCTGCACCGCCCGCTCACACGCTGCACCGCACGCTCACACGCTGCACCGCACGCTCATACGCTGCACCGCCCGCTCATACGCTGCACCGCCCGCTCATACCCTGCACCGCCCGCTCATACGCTGCACCGCACGCTCATACGCTGCACCGCACGCTCACACGCTGCACCGCACGCTCATACGCTGCACCGCACGCTCATACGCTGCACCGCACGCTCATACGCTGCACCGCTCGCTCATACGCTGCACCGCTCGCTCATACGCTGCACCGCACGCTCATACGCTGCACCGCACGCTCATACGCTGCACCGCACGCTCATACGCTGCACCGCACGCTCATACGCTGCACCGCACGCTCATACGCTGCACCGCCCGCTCATACGCTGCACCGCCCGCTCATACGCTGCACCGCCCGCTCACACGCTGCACCGCCCGCTCATACGCTGCACCGCCCGCTCATACGCTGCACCGCACGCTCAGACGCTGCACCGCACGCTCACACGCTGCACCGCCCGCTCATACGCTGCACCGCCCGCTCACACGCTGCACCGCCCGCTCATACGCTGCACCGCCCGCTCATACGCTGCACCGCACGCTCATACGCTGCACCGCTCGCTCATACGCTGCACCGCACGCTCATACGCTGCACCGCACGCTCATACGCTGCACCGCACGCTCACACGCTGCACCGCCCGCTCATACGCTGCACCGCCCGCTCACACGCTGCATCGCCCGCTCATACGCTGCACCGCCCGCTCATACGCTGCACCGCACGCTCATACGCTGCACCGCTCGCTCATACGCTGCACCGCACGCTCATACGCTGCACCGCACGCTCATACGCTGCCCGCTCATACGCTGCACTGCCCGCTCATACGCTGCACCGCACGCTCATACGCTGCACCGCACGCTCATACGCTGCACCGCACGCTCATACGCTGCCCGCTCATACGCTGCACTGCCCGCTTATACGCTGCACCGCCCGCTCATACGCTGCACCGCCCGCTCATACGCTGCACCGCCCGCTCATACGCTGCACCGCACGCTCACACGCTGCACCGCCCGCTCATACGCTGCACCGCCCGCTCACACGCTGCATCGCCCGCTCATACGCTGCACCGCCCGCTCATACGCTGCACCGCACGCTCATACGCTGCACCGCTCGCTCATACGCTGCACCGCACGCTCATACGCTGCACCGCACGCTCATACGCTGCCCGCTCATACGCTGCACTGCCCGCTCATACGCTGCACCGCACGCTCATACGCTGCACCGCACGCTCATACGCTGCACCGCACGCTCATACGCTGCCCGCTCATACGCTGCACTGCCCGCTTATACGCTGCACCGCCCGCTCATACGCTGCACCGCCCGCTCATACGCTGCACCGCCCGCTCATACGCTGCACCGCCCGCTCACACGCTGCACCGCCCGCTCACACGCTGCACCGCCCGCTCGCACGCTGCACCGCACGCTCGCACGCTGCACCGCACGCTCGTACGCTGCACCGCACGCTCGTACGCTGCACCGCACGCTCGTACGCTGCACCGCACGCTCGTACGCTGCACCGCACGCTCATACGCTGCACCGCTCGCTCATACGCTGCACCGCTCGCTCATACGCTGCACCGCACGCTCGTACGCTGCACCGCACGCTCGTACGCTGCACCGCACGCTCGTACGCTGCACCGCTCGCTCATACGCTGCACTGCTCGCTCATACGCTGCACCGCACGCTCATACGCTGCACCGCACGCTCATACGCTGCACCGCACGCTCATACGCTGCACCGCCCGCTCACACGCTGCACCGCCCGCTCATACGCTGCACCGCCCGCTCATACGCTGCACCGCCCGCTCATACGCTGCACCGCCCGCTCATACGCTGCACCGCCCGCTCATACGCTGCACCGCCCGCTCATACGCTGCACCGCCCGCTCATACGCTGCACCGCCCGCTCATACGCTGCACCGCCCGCTCATACGCTGCACCGCCCGCTCACACGCTGCACCGCACGCTCATACGCTGCACCGCACGCTCACAGTGAAGAGTGACAGCTGATTAGCCAAGAGGTGGCAAGTGATGGCAGGGGCTGCGGAAGCAAGCTCAGCGTCGCTCAATCTCCCAAGAGTGCTGGTGGGTCTTGCAGGCACCTATGAGACTATCACAATAGCACATTCATGCAGCATGGAGCAAAGCCACCTCACCTCGTGCAGGGGCCACTGGCCGGAGAAAAGCCACCTCACCTCATGCAGCGGCCACTGGCGGTGCATCTTGACCTCCTCCAGGACATCGGGGTCCTTGGCCATGCGCACACTCGCGCGCCCCAGTGTCTTCTCCGTGGGCTGTAGCTTCGCCACCAGCAGCAGCCGCTGCGTCACGCGCCGCCACCGCTCCCGCGGCCCCACCTTGGCCCCGCCGCGCTCCGCCTCCCCCCGCACGCTGTGCGGCGGGCGGAGGCGGCCGTCGGGGTCGAAGAGAGAGGAGCCGGCGGTGCCCTCGAAGACAAAGTCCGCCAGGAAGTGCAGCGAGCGCCGCCTCAGCTCCATGCGCCCTCCTAGCTTGCGCTTGGCCGTCACCATTATGCACGGCAGGCTCGTTATTACCTAAGGGGAGGGGATGCATGGTGGGGGAGGGGTTGGGGTGGACGAGGGAGTGAGTGAGGGGAGGTTGGCAGAGGAGGAATGGGGGCAGGGTGTCGGGCAGGGGGAGGGAGGGGTGTGGCGAGGGCAGTATCGCGACAGGGGCCGGGTTTGGTGACAATGGATTGAGTTGAGGTCCCAGCATGAGTAGAGGCAGTGCACGAGCATGGGCATGTCAATAAGCAGGATGAAGAGGCGCACCTCATCGTCGGACTCGAATCGCAGACCCAGCTGCACCCCACTCGACCGCACAGCCACCTCCCCTCCCCCACCAGCACCCGCGCCTGCCCCTCCTGCCCCCCCTGCGCCCTCCTGAGCGCTCTTGTGCTCCTCCTGCAGCATCGCCACCTCCTCCAGTAAATCCTTCTCTACCCGTATCTCCCCTCCCTCCTCCCCCGCCCCCGGCCCCCCCTCTCTCCCCGCCACCGCCACTGCCGCCGCCTTCACCCGCACCTCCCTCCCCGGCTCCTCGTCCTCCTTCCCCTCTGCACCCTTTCCGTCCGCTCCCTCTCCCCCTGCGCCCGTGGGCTTGCTGGCATCGAGCGCGGGGCGGCACATGGCGTCGTCGAAGCGCAGGTGGGGGCGCAGGCGGAAGCGGCGGCGCTGGGCGTCCTCACTCTTGTCCAGCTTCCACCGCTGCACCGCCGCTGATGAGGCAGGGGGCGTGGCGCCAGGCGAGAGGGCGGAGAGCGAGGCGGAGGCGGAGGGCGAGGGGGGCGAGTACCACGGCCCTCGCTCGCTCGTCATCTCCCGATACAGCTGCTCCCACACGGCCTTCACGCGCTCCTGCTGCTCGTCGTACGCGATGCGGGCGGCAGCGCGGCGGCGGCTGTCAGCGTGGAGCAGGTCGGCGAGGGCGATGCGCTGCAGCTCCTGGAAGGCGCGCTGCTGCCGCACCCTCTGCGCCCTCAGTGCCTCGTGTGCCTGCCGTGCGTGTGACAGCTCCGCATCCCACTGTGCCACCGCTGACAGCATGTGCCCTATCTCCTCCTCCACCTGCCGGGGGAAAACGCATGAAGACGGGAGAGAGGGAAAGCGGTGAAGACCGCGAGAGGGCGGTTAAGCAACGGAGGGTGCGAAGGCAGGCAGGGCTTAGAGTATGCACGAAATGGGTGGGAGGTGACTCATTGCTGAGTGTATCAGGGGCGGGCGGCACTGACAGCGGCGTCGACCCTCTGCTGCTGCACGAGGTGTCTGGCGGCCTCCAAGTCGTCATCCTCCTCCGACCCCGAGCTGCTCGGCGTGGCACGCATCGGGCCCTTCATGGGCTGCGCGAACACAGCAGCAGCCGACACCACCACGTCGTGCACGCCCTGCGCGATCACGTCCCCGCGCGCCCCCTCCTCCATGTGCCCCACCGCGTCGTGTGCGTGCAGCAGCGACCAGAGGAAGAGGTGGAAGCGGTTGCGGTGCCAGTCGCTGCTGCCGTCACTGCCGTCCGCCAGCATGACGGGCACGAGCACTGTGAAGTGGTGCAGGCAGCGCTGCAGCGCGTCTAGCCCCGCGTCGTACACATAGAGCAGCACGAGCCGGAACACCACGCGCGGGCACTTCTCCTTCCCCAGCTGCTCCAGCCGCTCCTCCGTGCTGCACCCCCAGTGCCCTCCCCCGTCGCCCTCCAGAGCTGCGTCCAGGTCGGTGCGGGAGGGCGAGGGCGGCGCGAGGGCGCGCAGGCGGGAGAGGGGGAGCGCGGTGGTGGAGGCGGAGCGGGGAAGCGAGCGGAAGAGGCCGGCAGAGAGGGCGGCGGCGGCGTCGGCCTTGTTGTGCAGCAGAGCTAGCAGCGCCCAGAAGCCGTCATAGGCCTTCCACTTGAACTCGCTGTCGTCTGCTTGCAACAGCCTGGGGGTTGGGGGCAGGGAGGAGAGGGGAGAGGAGTGGAGTTATTGTGAGGGGGAAGATGGGAACAATGGTTGTTGTGCAGCAGCGTCAGTAGCGCCAGAAGCAGTCGTATGCCTTCCATTTGAACTCACTGTCGTCTGCTTGCAACAGCCTGGGGGACGGGACAGAGAGGGGAGCGAAGTGGAAATTTTGCGAGGAGATGGGAACGACGAATGCTGGGAGGGAAGATTTCCCCCACCTTCATCCATCCCCACTCACTCCCACTCCTTTGCATGCATCCATGCATATGCAACCCCCCCACATAAACCAGCGACTCACTGATCCCAAAGGTGCGAGCTCTTGTCTTCCTCCGCTCTGCCACCCGCTTCCCTCGCCTTCTCCTCCCCTTCCGCCCCCACCACTGCCAGCTGCCCCTCCGCCCCTCTCGCCCCCACATCCCCCTCCATAGACGCCACTCCTCCCCCTCCACTGGAGTCCTCAAGGTCAACGCTGCAGTCAACCAGGTCAATGCTGGTTGTCAGCAAGTCAGCATCCCCAGGGCTGCGCGCACCCTGCACGTCCAGGCTCATCGTGCTGAACCGCTCTGCACCGCTTATCTCCTGTGCACCAGTAATATCAGGGGTGAAAAAACCCCTGCCAGCGCCACCCAAGGGACTCATGCCAGGTGGGGTCAAGGGCACTGCTAGCCCTGGCGGAGTGAGTGGGCGCATGGCACCATCGCCCCCATACAGCCCACCACTCCCTCTCAAACCGCCCTGCCCTGTTCTCCCCGCCACGCCCTCATCCTCCCCCTCATCCCCCTCGTCCCCCTCGTCCCCCTCGTCCCCCTCGTCCCACGCCCCCACCACTGCCCTGTGCGCCCCCCAGCGCATGGACCCCATGGGGGCGTGCGCCCATGTCAGCCTCCCCAGCCCTGCCCTTCCCCCAACCCCCCCATTGCGCCAGTTCCCCTCCATTTCCCCGTTCCCCCTTCCCCCTCCGCTGGAGTGCCAGAGGGGGGGCGAGGAGGAATGGGGCGGGGAGAGGGGAGTGGAGGGCGCGTGGGCGGCGTGGGGAGCGTGGGAGCGCGGCGTGGTGATGCCCGCCAGGCCGTCTACCGCCTCCCCCACGCCCGCTGTCATCAGCTCCTTCGCCTGGTGGGGGGTGGGGGAGGGGAATCGGGGGTGAGGAGAATGAGGAGAAGGGTATATTGATGGATAGGGCAGGGGAGGCAGGGTTGGTGGGAGAGAGAGTGATGGACGAGTGGGAGGTTTGAGGACTGGAGTGAGGAGGGGTGCGTGGGAGTGTGCAGGCAGGAAGGGTGGCTCACAGGGAAGATGTGGCGCGAGTCATGCAGGGCTCACAGGGAAGATGTGGCGCGAGTCATGCAGGGCTCACAGGGAAGATGTGGCGCGAGTCATGCAGGGCGAACTCGTCTATGAGTGCAAAGAGGAAGAGACAGTTGTTGCGCGCGGCACCGCCCCGCGAGGAGAGCCCTGATTGCACGGTGATGAGCTCCGCCAGCAGCGGGCGCAGCACCAGGTGGTACGGTAGCTTGCCCTGGGAGAGGGGTGGGTTAGGAAGGGGGGGAGGAGGGAGAGAATGGAGATGAGAAAGACGACTGACTGCACGAGTGCATGGAAAGCCATGAATGATCAAAGAGAAGGGTGGCAATTCGCAGTGCACAGTTTGCTCACCTGCTGGGCGAACATGCGGAGGGCGCCAACGGTGTCGGCCACGTGCTGCCAGCCGGTGCTGCTGTGCTGCAGCGCATGCGCATGTGTGGCCAGCAGCAGCCGCCGCACCTGCTCCCACACCACCTCCGCCTCCTCCAACTCCTCCTCCCCCACCTCCCCCTCGCTCCCCCCGGCCCCCTTCCTCGCCCCACTCCACCCGTTCGCTGACTGCGGCCCCTTGCCCTGTGCACCGCTGCTGCTCGTGCCAGTGGGAGTGGTGGCGGTGGCAGTGGCGGAGGTGGTGGCGGTGGGGGGGGAGGGCGGGGAGAGGCGTGAGCGCATGAGCGCCAGCAGCGCCATCAGATCCACCTGCCACCCCTTTTGCTGTTGGGAGGAACAGGAGAAGGCAGGGGGAAGGCATGTGAGGCAGCATAACGGGAGGCTGGTGGGAGCAGCGCTGGCTGGCAGCAGTAGCTGTGAGTGTGACACAGCAGCAGTAGACAATATGTTTTGGGGATGCACAGGCACACGTCCCTTCCACGCCCCCTTCCACGAGACCCATTGCACGCACCTGCAGCAGCAGCCTTGGGTTGACAGCATTCCCCACAACGAGGTCCGCCAGCTCCTTCATGGCTGCCCCTGCCACGCCCCCCTCCGCGCGCCCCCCCGCCAGCAGCGGCAGCAGCAGCCCCACAGCCTCGGGCACTATGAACACTCGCGGGCGGTCCAGGGAGGCGGGGGGGAGCGTGGCGTGCGAGGAGGAGAGGTCGGAGGGGTAGGCGAGGGAGGAGGAGGAGGAGGAGGAGAGCGAGGTGGCGGGGGAGTGCAGGCGCATGGAGGGGGAGGCGTGCAGGGGGCTGAGGGGGGCGTGGTGGGCAAACACTGTGCTCGTGCGGTGAGGCATCTGGTGGGGTGGTTGAGGGGTAGAAGGGGGGGGACACAGGGAGAAAATGCTGGGGAGAAGGGTCTGGAGGGGACAGCTCCAACGCACACTAGCATTTCTCCCAGGTGCTTCAGTAACCGCACTGGGATGTGACAAAGAGTTGGGACTCACGGGTTTGGGGAGGGGGCGGGCGAGGAGGAGGTCGAAGAGGATGGAGGGCATGAGGGGCGTGACACGGCACGCGCGCTGCACCATCAGCTGCAGCGCCACGCCCACCATCGCCTCCGCCTGCTCCACGTCCTCCCTCACCCGCTCCCCTCCCCCCCCATGCCCCGGCGACGGCAATGCGCCCCCTGAGAGAGCAGACGCGGAGGGGGACGGCGAGGGCGCGTGCAGCAGGGCGGCTGCTACTAGGTCGTCAGGGATGGGCGCGGGGGTGGCGGAAAGCGAGGGGGAGGGCGCGGGGGAGGAGGAGAAGGCACGGATGAGGCGCAGACGGCGCTCTGCCTGCAGTGCCGTGATGAGACGCAGGCCCAACGACTGCAGATCCTCCTCCGGCCTGTGAGAGGAAAGGAAAGAGAGCAAAAGGGGAGAGGGAGGGGAGGGCCAGGCAGCGATGCAGTTTGTCTTGCAGTGCGGCAGCAAGCAACAACAATGCTATCCTGAGGTACTAACATTTGGGGGAACGGACCTGGCGAGGAGGTTGAGGAAGAGGTGGCAGCCGGTGAGGGAGTAGACGTGTGAGGTGAAGGAGGCGAGCAGTGGCGGGCGCGAGAGCAGTGAGAGCAGCGCCAGCAGCACATCGCGCACACTGGGGGCGTCCTTGCTGCCCTCGAGAAACGCTGCTAGCGCCCTCACATCAGCCAGTGAGAAGCCGTCCCTGGTGGTGGGTAGGGTAGGCCCACGCACACACGATAGATCCACATACAGGGTGCATCGAATGACATGGAATTGGGCGAGTGAATTGAGCAATGCGCAGTATGAAACAATCAGGACTAAGTAGAGAGGAGGGAACAAAGAAATTCACACCACAGCAGCACCGACCCCCACCCGTTCACCCTCCCTCTCTTCCCCACGCACCCTGCCCTGCCGCCTCACCTCACACTGTACTCAGCCAGCCTCAGCAGCAGCAGCCTCAGCTTCGCCACATCAGCGTTGTCGGGGCGCCGGCCAATCACAACACGCGACGTGGCGTGCACGAGGGGCTTGAGGCCGGCGACGGAGCGGCCGTGCGGCACGTGCCAGTAGAAGCGGCGCAGCAGGTCCAGCAGGCGAGGCAGCGGGCACACGGCAGGCAGCAGCGCAGGGCTGCGGTCCACCTGGCGCAGCAGGGACTCGAGCAGCTCGCGCTGCACGGTGTAGGGCGCGTAGATCCAGAGCGACAGCTCCAGGTACAGCTCACTCCATGCCGACCGAGTTAGCTGCTCCGCCATCAAGCCGTCTGGGGAGGGAGAGGGGACGGGAGAGAGGGTGGCAAGGGATTGAATGCGGAAGGATGAGCACAGGTTCGCAGCACCTATGGTTGGATGCGAGTGCTCTCTCAACAGCGTGAAACGCCCAGGCATGATTGTTGCAAGTATCTGACTGAGCCTTTTGTTCTCTTACCCTGCTCGGCAGCAATGCTATTAGTGAGGCTTTCAATGGAGAGTACAAGGCTGACGGTGAGGTGGCGGGGGTGCACGTGTTGCAGCAGGAAGCTGAGCACGGAGAAGCCCCCCACGCCCACCATGAACTGCCCTGCGGCTGCACTGCCCGCCAGCACCTCCGTGAGCAGACACACCACGTCCACCGCCACGTGCGTCCCCCCCGCCTCCCACCGCCCCTCCTCCTCGCCCTCGCCCTCCGACCCGGCACCGGCGTCGTCATCGCTGTCGAGTTGGGTGAGCAGGGGGAAGAGCACGGCCACGCCGCCCACACACGACAGCACGTCCTGCAGCCGGTGCCGCTGGCACACCTGCACACCGGGCAGCATCACCGCGTCGCACACGCGCCGCGCACCACCACTGCCCCCCTGCTGCTCCCAGAAAGGCGTGGCGTCCAGCACCACCCCGCCCGCCGTGGCGTGAGCCGTGAGGCTGACGGTGAGGCGCGGCGCCAGGCAGTCCTTGCCGTCAAAGAGCGCACGCACGGGGGGGTCGGCGGAGCCGGGCAGGAGAGACAGCTCGCAGGGCAGGAAGGAGTGCGCGTGGCGCGGTCCCAAGCGGTGCAGAGCGGCGACCTGGTCGGGGGAGAGTGGGTCGTCGAGCACGTGGAGCGCGCCCAGCTGGCCGCAGAGAGGCGGCGCCATGGAGAGCGAGGCCGGGTCGTCATCGTCGTCCAGAGGGGTGCGCGCGTGGGGGGCTGCCTGGGGCAGTGGCGCCCATGATGCTATAGTGCAGCGCGTTAGTGGGTCGTAGATGCGGGGGAAGCTGCGGCAGGATGGGTAGGGTAAGGGTGAGTGGAGGAGGAAGGGAAGGGAAGAAACGGGGCGGATGAGGGGCGTTGAGTGTGTTACTTTGTCCTAAGATTCGTGGCGCTGTCACAGTGGCCCAAGTCACAGTGGGCATAGGGAACGGCAGTTGGGTTGGACCCAATGCAATTCACGGCCCTGCTCCACTGCACCCCCCTGCAGCTGTGCACTCCCTTGTACGCCACCCACCTGGCGCGGGAGGAGGCGACGAGGCGGCCGTCAACGAAGAGGCGCACGGTGCTGGGGGCAGCGAAGGTGGGAGCGGCGTGGGTGATGGCCACGTGGTGCCAGCACTTGAGGCGCAACTCGTGTGGTAACCCCACCACCGCCTCCCGCACTGCTGCTCCGCCCACCTGGTGTCATGTGTGTGCCACAAGTGCAGCACAGGGAAGGGAGGGGGAATGGGGTGGTGAATGAATGGGGAATAGCTCGGAGTTTGATGAATAAATAAAGACTGATCGGGAATTGAGGCTTGGTGTGAAGATGGAAGGCCAAAGGTGAGCACAGCAGGCAGCGGGATGTGGAAGCAGGCACAAGCGCAGGGGTGCATGGAACACAAGAGCGGAGAGGATGGGAGGGAGAGGGCGTGTACATGCAGGAGCACGTCATCGGGCGTGAGGAAGGCGCTGCACCCCACGCCCAGGTCCGTGAGGAAGCTGAAGAGCGCCATGGCGCCCTCCCTGCTCGCCTCCCCGCCCCCCCGCGCCCCCCCCTCCGCGTCCTCCAGACGCCCCTCCGCGTCAAACGCCCAGGGGTTGGCGGGGGGCGAGCCGGGGAAGGCGGAGGCGGGCGGCATGGGGAAGGCCTCTATGCGCAGCCAACACACCACCGTGTAGCCCCTTGGCCCGGGGAACCGCAGGTCCGAGGGCAGCTTGAAACCCTGGTGCGAAGAAGTAGAAGTGGGAGGGGGGAGACGACGGGGTGGGTTTGCATGACAGGAGATGGGATTGTGTGAAGTGGCGTAAAGGAGGTACAGTGTAGGGCACAGGGAATGAGCCAGAATGCGATTGACAGGGTGCGCTCACGGAGTCAACGCCGTTGAGTTCAAAGAAGCCAGAGGGCCCCTCGTCCTTGATGGCGCCCAGCAGCGTGCGCAGCAGCAGCGATGCGTGCCGCGCTCGGCTGCCCGCCCCCGCCTGGCGCAGCAGGTGGAACACCGCCGTGATCTCCTTCCCACTCATGCTGTGCCGCCCCATCGTCTCCACCAGCAGCGCCACCGCCGCCACCACCCCCTCCCTGCCCCCTCCCTCCCCCCTTCCCCCTTCCTGCTGCTCTCCCCCATCTCCCCATGCGCCAATGGCAGTGGCAGCGGTTGTGAGGGGAGGGGCGAGGGGGGGGGAGTCGAGGGTGGAGAGCCAGTGCAGCAGGTGCCACATGAGGGACGCGCGCGTGCACTCGGCGCATGACGCTGTGGAGTCTGCTAGCATCGCCTGCAGCTGCTGCAGCCCCCCCACCGCCTGCCGCTCTGGCGCCTGCATGCACCGTGTGCAGGTGGCATGGGTAGAGGTGTGAGTGAGTGAGGGATCATGGATGAGAGGTGGAATGCGGGAGAAGCAAGGCAAGGGAGCACAGTTTCTTTACCAAAATGTGTCACACGGCAGGAGGGAGTGCAGAGGGAGAATGGAGAGCGTGTGTGCAGGTGAGACACGGGCAGGGTGCAGCAAGGCACGAGAGCACGGAGACACAAGCATGGGGAGGGGGGAGCGACATACGGTGCGCAGCAGAGAGAGCCAGAGGATGAGCGCGTCTCCGTTCTGCACGCCGGCACACACGGTTGGGGACATGGGAGCACAGGGGGTGTTGAGCATGGGAGGACAAAGAAGATGCTGGAGGAGAGTAGCGGGAGGGCAGGGCGACGAGTGGACACAGGTGCAAAAGGGACGGGGGAAGCTCAAGGGGCGTGCATTGCAAGGTGGAGAGCGACGGGTGGCATGCGCAGCATGGGGGCACCTGGATGGTGGCGCGTGTGTTGAGGGCGGAGGCGGTGTAGGCGCCGTCAGTGGCGAGGCAGAGCACGGCATCCAGCACCTCCTGCCCCGCCCTGCCCCCCGTGAGCGCCTCTATCCTCCTCTGCAGCCCCGTGTATCCCGCCCCTGCCACCCGCACCATGGCTGCCTGCCGCCCCCACTCACACATGGACACACACATGCACACATGCACATGGGAGAGACAAGTTGCTATTGGGCACCATGCATGCAGTCACCAGCAGGCCCTGCCAATGAGAGAGCAGCGAGCGCACAGCAGGTACTGTGATTATAACGAGTGGTGGGGCCAGGGGAGGCACACACACACCTTGGCGGCCTGGTTGGCGGCGAGCAGGCAGGTGAGGCAGCGCAGGGCGGCGAGCGTGATGGTGAGCGCGTGGGCGGGCGAGTAGCGCGCATCCAGCACTGCCAGCACGTGCTGCAGCGCCCCCGCCTCCACACACCGCTGCTGCAATGCCTGAGAGGGTCGTGCAGGGCGGGCCGTGCAGGGTGGGGGAAACATAAGGAGTTAGTTCACACTTCACACAATATGGACGCATGCAGGCCTGTCCGTTCATGGGCACGGCAGTGTGCGGACTGACAGCATTGGGAGGGTCGGAGACGATGTAGGTGGTGCAGGACAGCAGATCGTCCACCAGCGCCACTGCCCGCTCGTTCACCCTCCCCCAGCGCCCCTCCCCTGCTCCCCCTTCGCCCCCTCCTCGCCCCGCCTCCCCTGCTGCCACTGACCCCTCCTCTGCGCCACCTCTCCTTCCCGCCTCCTTTCCTTGCAACCTCCCATCCCCCCGCCCATCCACCACTGCCTCTCCTTCTCCTCCCTCCTCTTTGTCATCCCCTCTGCTCTCACCCACCTCGACCTCCTCCTCCTCCTCCGCATCCCCACCCTCTTCACCCCCAGCCCCACCTTGCTGCCTCACTCCAACCGCGTCTCTGCTCGCCCCTTCCTCCCCACCCTCGCCCATAACTGCCGCTGCACTGCCAGTCGCAGTGAAGGAGGCGGCATGGGAGACGAGGTCGAAGAAGCACTCCAGCAGGGGCTGCCCCCCGGAGGGGTCCAGCAGGGGCGCGTGCATGAGCAGGATGAGCACTCGCAGGGCGAACTCCCTGTTGGCCGAGTCCCACAGCAGCCACAGCAGCGGCACGAACACCGCGGGGTCGCATGCGGCGTCCACCAGGGCGGCATCAGACTCCCCCAGCGCGCCCTCCAGTAGGGCGAACACCGCCCCCCGCACGCCCTGCCACTCCGCCGCTGCCCCCTCGCCCTCCTCGCTATATGCGGAGTGCACAGGACGCAGGGCGGACACAGGGAGGGAGACGGAGCGCGGGGGGAGAAGCTGCGACGGGGTGAGGGGCGGCGTGGCGGAGGGGAGAGCAGCGGCGGCGGCGGCGTGCTGGCGGTCGATGATGGCGGCGAGGCGGGGCACGGCAGAGAGCTCTCTGACAGCGTCAATGCCCCGTGAGTGCAGCAGGCGCTGCAGCGCGTGAGCCAGCAGGGCGGCGGCACTGGGCTGCGTGCAGCAGGCTTCGAGGGCAGCGAGCAGCAGAGCGCACTCGGTGGCGCTGCCATCGCCCATGTCCACTGATACTGCCAGCTCCACCAGTGCCACTATGTCCCCCCGTAGCCTCTCCGCGTCGGGGGAGGACGGCAGGTTCACGTACTCTAGAGATGGGTCCAGTAGGACCACCAACCCCTCGCCGTGCCTGCTGCTGCCGCCCCCACTGCCACCACTGGCTAACCCTCCTTCAGCTGCTCCTGCTCCGCTCTCTCCCCCTGCTGTTGCCTCCCCAACTGAGCTCGTCCTTGCGAACGACTGCCACTGCTGGCCCTCCACGCCTGCACCTCCTGCACCTCCCCTTGCAGCGCCTGCAGCAGCACCGGCTGTGGGTGGCGCGGCGGCGAGCGCAGCAGCCTTGGGGCCCAGCAGGCGCGGCGAGAGCAGCGGCTGGCGCGGCCTGGTTTGAGCGCCGAAGAAGAAGAAGATGGGTGAGAGCAGCGCGTGCCACAGGCGCGCGGAGCGGAAGTGTTCGGCCCCGGCAATGAGAGACCCGAGGATGCGGCGCAGCTGATGCACTGTGAAGAGCTGCAGGGCGGGCGACAGCGAGCGGAACATGCGCGCTGCTGCTGCGTCGTACCAGTCGCCCACCTGCTGCTCAAACACGCCCAGCAGCGCCCCCGCCACACACTGCGCCGCCTGCTCTCGATACTCCTCTGGATCCGCGTCCCATCCCATGTCCTGCCCGTACCCACCCCCGTGCACATGCCCGTGCCCATGCCCGTACCCGTGGCCATGCGCAAAGGTGTGCCCCCTGCGCAGGGCGGTGGCGGGCATGGCATCAGCGAGGAAGCGGCAGAGCACGGTGCAGGCGACGGCAGCGTGGGGGTTCCACGCCATGAGCGCCTCGTCCGTGCTGTTGCGCTCCGCCGTCACTCGCCTGAACGTGCTGCTCGCTAACAGCTTCTCCCGCGCCCACGACCTCTCCCCCCCTCCTGCCACCACCGCTCCGCCCCCGCCCCCGCCCGTGCCGCTGCTCTTCCCACCGCTCCTCAGATTCGCAGGAAGGGTCAGGGACGGGCGTGCAGCAGCAGCAGCGGCAGCGGCGGCATCGGCAGCGGCGGCATTGGCAACGACAGCAGCGGCAGCAGCGGCGGCGGTGTGGGGGGAGGAGGCGGCGCGGGAGGGCGTGGCGAGCACAGAGCCCTCGAAGAGCAGCGCCTTGGGGTCCCTCCGTGCCACTATGGCTGGCAGCTCCACCTCCCCCCCCACCTCGTCCCCCGCCACTGACATCGACGCGGGCAGCGTGGGCGCGGGGGGGGGTTGTGGTGGGAGGACGAGCGTGGGGTGTAGTTCAGAGGAGGATTTGGTGAAGAGGAAGGCGGCCCAGCGCAGGAAGGCGGAGAAACGCGGGAAGCCGTGTAGGTCCCGTACCATCTCCAGTGCTGCTGCATTGAGGAATCTGGAAAGAGGAGGGGGGGAGAGAGCAGGAAGGGAGGGAAGGATGAGAGAAGGACCATGTGAGTGGGAGAGAGGTGGTGAATTGAGGTGCTTTTTTGGAATTCTTAAAGACCAGTTGGCTGAACTGAGGGCGGAAACCAACACACTACAAGCAGTCGTGAAGGCATGAGGGCACATCGGAAGATATTAGAGAGATGAGCAGGGAGGGGGACGGCAGGTGAAGCTACAAGGGGAAAGGCGTGATTATGGGTGCAGTGTTGCAAGGGGGTGGGCGCAGGGCAGAGGTGGGAGTGCGTACATGGCCTCCTGGATGACGGAGAAGGCGAGCAGCTGAATGCTGAACTCCTCAAACAGATCGTTCTCCAACTCCATTATGCGCTCGCTGGGACCGGATGCATGCACGCACAAGCACACACAGCAACCAGGAAGGGTTGGGGGGCGCGGAGGGGAAAGAGAAGTAGGAGAGTTCCTCAGGCAGAGATGAGGGTGGGGAACAAGGATGCAGAGGGAGGGGGAACGAGGCATTAGGAGTGAGCTGAGGCGAACGAGGAGGAGAGGAGGTGAGTCGCATGGCGAAACAGGCGCTGGCAAACTGCTGGCAGAGCAAGGAGCAGCAAGGGCGCTTGCTGCATGTGGGGTGCTCACAGGTGGCAGTGCAGGAGGTGCTCACAGGTGGCAGTGCAGGAGGTGCTCACAGGTGGCAGTGCAGGAGGTGCTCACAGGTGGCAGTGCAGGAGGTGCGAGGGCCAGGCGATGAGGTCAAGTGCGTGGTGCAGGCCCTGAGAGGCGATGAAGGAGGCGCGCGCGGTCACACTCGCGTACACCACCGACCGCATCACCTGCAGCGCCAGCAGCAGCGTGCCGCCCGCCTCTATGCAGTGGGCGGCTCGCTTCGTCTGGATCTCCCGCAGTGGCGAGATGAGTGCTGCACAGACTCGCAAGAGAGGGAGGGTTGACAAGCGTGGGTGAGTGGACAGCGTGGAATGGGGTGGCGTGAGCAGAGGAAAATGGGTGGTGTGAGAGAGGATTGAATAGGGGATGGTGTATGGTGGGTGGTGGGACTGGTGGGACAGCCGTGGCATCCCCCCCCAGGAGCATGAGCATGAGCATGAGCACGCACCGAGCAGGGCGGCGAGCCCCTTGGTCTCCACGGCCTCCACAATGGCGCGCACCTCGCGCATCCCAGCAAGCGCATCCTCCCCCTCCGCCCCCCGCGCCCCCGCCCTGCCCCCCCACGCCGTCCCCGCCAGCTCCTCCCCAAAACCCAGCCCGCGCCCCCCCCACCTGCCGCTGCTCCGCCCACTGCCCCTCACGCGGGCGGAGGGGGAGGTCAGGAGACCCGGGGAGGGGGCGCCGCTGCGGGGGGAGGGGGAGGCGCGCGCAGGGGAGTGTGCGAGGGAGGAGAAGGGCGGGGCGTGGGTGGGGGGGAGGGCGTGGTGCTGGGCGAGTTGGCGCATCTCAGCGTCGAGGAAGTTGGCGAGCAGGGCGAGGGCGTTGGTGGCGCAGCTCAGCAGCACGCCCACCAGCACACTGCGCCGCTCCCCACTCAACCACTGCGCCCCCGCCCCCGCTGCCCCAGCTGCCCCACCCCCCTCCCTGCCCGCACTGCCTGCAGCAGCAGGTGCTGCTGCCGTGGCATCCCCGTCCCGGTCGCCCCCTGGCTGCCTGACCCCGAACTCTGCCCCCCACGCACTGCCCGCCCCCCGCCCGCTGCTGCTGGTGCCGGTGGTGGTGATGCTCCTCCCCGGTGTGGCCCGCGGGGGGTCGGGGTGCGGCGAGGGCATGGGCGTGGAGATAATGGGCGCCGCTGCCACGCGCAGGTCCGCTGATATGCCTGGCGGAAAGGGGGGAGTAGGGGGGAAGAGAGGGGGAAGAGGAGAGGGTTGAGCGTGGGATGGGAGGAAGAGAGGAAGCTGGAACAGGGAGAGTCAAATGGGTGGGTGGGGTTGCACTGCACCGGAGAGGATGTGGATGGCGGCGGAGACGGAGCGGAAGAAGGCGAGCAGCTTGCGGTTGTGGGCGCTGCGCGAGATGATGGACGCCGCGCGCAGCGCCAGCATCGTGCGATCCCACGCCGCCGCCTCCTCCTCCAAGTCCCCCGCCTCCCCCGCGCCCCCTGCGCCCCCCCCCGCCCCCCTGCCCGCGCCCATGGCGAGCGATGCGATCCACAGCGTCGTGCTGCCCACCGCCGACCGGCTCTGCCCCTCTGATGCGCTGCCACCTGGCGCGTCTTGATTGGCGGATTGATTTTCTGCAGACGCAGATGGCCCTCGTGCTGGCGGGAGGGAGGGAGAGATGGATGGAGGGAGGCGGTGAGAGGGAGGGAGTGAGGGAGGGATTTGAGTGAGAAGTGAGTGGAGACAGAGCGGGCAGTGCAAGGGACCGACCTGAGGCACCAGAACGAACCACCACCAACGGCAAGCAGTGCAACCAGAACCTCCGTCACGCAAGCCACCCAATCCATCACCGCAGCCACTCACATTTCGCCACGCGTGCAAACTCGGCCAGCTGGCGTGCCACGCACCGCACCACTTCCAGCGGGTGCCCCAGCCGCTGCCCGCCCGCCTCCCCCTCGCCCTCCGCGCCGTCGCCCCCGTGCGCGTCGTCGTGCGCGTCATCGGCGCGACCGTGCGCGTCGGGGTCCGGTTCCGGCGGGAACCAGTCGGCGTACGCCTCGACGAGCGCCGACAGGAACACCAGCAGCGTCGCGCTCGCCGCCGCTGACGCGCCCTGCCCGCGCGCCGCGCGCAGAGGGAGCGATTGGAGGGAAGGGGGAGAGGGGGTGGAGGAGGGGGGAACAGGAGCAGTGAAAGCTGACGCGCAAGTTTTGAATCTTAGAAGACTCGTCGAACAAAGACTCATTCCCAATTCCCTCATCGTAAGTGCGCCTTCATATTCTTCTGAATTTTCTACAATCGCACCTCGCTGAACCACTCCTCACCTCTCTGCTCGACTCCTCGTACGCTTCCAGCAGCTGCTTCAGGCGCTGCTCCGTGGGATCGTCGCTTCTGCGGGGGAAGGGGCGCGCGGACGACACGGCGCACAGGGGGAGTGATGAGCGGGGAGCGCGGGAGAGCGCGGTTGGCGGATGCAGTTGCGGCGAGAACTGACTCGACGGACGGACATGTACAAGGGCATGGTCATGCTCGACAGCGCGCCACTGCCAGGTGCGACGACTATTGCGCGTGGCGACGACGACGAGAAGAGCCTATTGCGCGACGGACTAGCACCAGCGCTCGGCTAGAGCGGCGAGTGCGCGCACCTGAAGGGATACTTGGACCTCCATTCCTCCGGCACTGGCTTGTCCACGTCATCTACTGCCTCCGGTTTTGGCGGCGCCTTGGGGGTGCCGAGCAGCCAGCTGCCCGAAAGTAAGCCGTACACGGCGTCCATCGCAGCGCGCCGAGCCGGGCGCCGAGGCTAGCGGCGACGCCAGGATGCAGGCGACGCGGTGCGAAAGGGGATGGTGAACTAAGCGAAATCAGCGCACTCGGTCCAAATGCGCGGAGCGTTTTGAGAATGACATTTAGTTCAGAAGGATAAAACAGAAATTAGTGACAGATGAACGGAGTTTAATCGAAGCCGCTAAATGGCATAGGAAAATGTCTGGCTCCACGTGCAGTGTTAGTGGCCTAACTTACGCGCATGTCCTAGCATGCCTCTGTTCTGGCTCAGTCAAGTCAACCAGAATGACAGCAGCAGAGGTGCATAGTGAAGCACCCTCGACAAAGCAGAGAGTCGCGAGTGAAGCGAATCACCTGGTGCTGCTGCTGCTGCTGTGCTGGGAGGTCGAGGTGGGAAGGGCTTGGCGGGAGGGAGGGACGGCGCCTTGGAATCTCCTCTTCGCCACGCCAGTCTGTTGACCCCAGGTGGCTTCAAATGAGGCGCCAATCACGGCGATGTAACCAGACTCACAACTGTTACAAAATTTGCAAATTTACTGAAACGTTTAAGCAAGAAAATACACTCCAAGCCAGCACACAAACACCCCAACTATTGTCAAGAGCAGCTGACTAAGGCCTTCTGTGAAGGTATCTCTGGGTGTGAGGGGTACGTGCTGTGCTGTTTCAGTATGAAGACTCAAGGCTTGTTTCAGTCAGCCAGCACCTCGGATACCATCATCAAGCATCTGACGCAATTATATTTCTCAGCACATTCTTCCAACATCAAGCCATGGCCCATGTGTGTGTGTGTCCCAGAATCATCATTCTCTCTCCTGCATGACCACCTCCACAGGAGGTGGCAGCACGACAAACTCGGTTCTCAAGCGCTCATGGAAGGTCTCTGGAGGGCAATCCAGCAGCCACTCCAGCGACCCCCTCACCCCGGCAGCCTGCGCCGCTCCCAGCCTCTCCTCCAGCACCTCCTCTCGGCACGCCAGGCACGGAGGGAAAGCCGACACATCAGCATGCGTCCGGTGCTGCAGCAGTATTGCAAGCTTCCTCTCAATGGTGTCCACGCGCTGCCCCAGCACCTGCGGACACCCCGCCAGCAGCGCTGCCACCTGGTGCTGGGAGAACCCTCTCTCCCGCAGCCGCTGCAGCTTCCCCTCTGCCTGCCGCCTGTCCGCCACCACCAGCTGTGGCAGCCCTGCCAGCACGCCCGCCACGGCCGCGGGCGGCACGTGCGCGTGAGAGGACAGCCACTGGACGGTGGGCGGCAGGAGGTCAGACAGCGGCAGGGCGAGGAGGTGTGGGAAGGCGGTGACAGCGGCGTGCATGTGCGGGACCGTGAGCCCGGCAGCACGCAGGGCGGCGAGGGCGGGGTGCAGCTGGGCGTGCAGGTCCAGTGCGAGGAGGTGGGGTCGCGCCTGCAGCAGCGTTGCCACCTGGGGGAGCGGCAGCGCGAGGGCGTGTGAGAGCAGCTCGACCTTGGGGCGGATGGTGGTGGCGGCGCGCATGGTGAGCAGGTGCGGCAGCTGCACGACCATGCTGCCGATGGCCTTGGGATCCACGCCCACGCCCACCAGGTACGCCACGCTCGTGCTCATGCTGCCCTCGGGTCGCAGCCCCAGCAGGTGCGGGCAGCGCGTCAGCATGGAGGGCAGCGCGGCGGGCGGCACGCCGAGGCCTGTGAGGTAGTGCAGCACGGGCTGCAGGTCGATGCGCACGGAGGAGAAGAGCACGCGCGGGTACGCCGTGAGCAGCGCGGGCAGATGCGCGCGCGCGATGGGGATGCTCTCCAGGTGCGCCAGCACTGGCACGTAGTTGCGCGCTATGCTCCCGCACAGCACCGGAGGATACCGCCCCACCACCTGCAGGGACGAGGGGCGGAGGGGGGTGAAGGGAAAAGGGGCAGCGAGGAGGAGTAGTGAGCGAAAAAAGTGATGCATATGGGGGTGGGGCGGAATGACGACCTTCTCCCATCTCCCCGCCACGTGGACCGCCCTCCTCCCACCCACCTCCGCGACGTCGAGGCGGAGCGCGCGCAGAAATTGCACTCGCTCGCGCACGACGCGCACGTCGAGCGGCAGCGCGACGCCCTCCAGCAGCTCCGCCGCCACGCCCTCCCCCTCCAGGTACGCCACCACCGCCACCCGCCGCGCCTCTTCCGCGCCCGCCTGCTCCTCCCCCGATTGCGCGTCGTTTCCTCCTTCTCCTGCGCTCTCGTGCGCCCGCTTCTCCCCCTCTGCAGAGTCACTGAATTCCTCCTCCCACCACTCCCTCTCGCCCTCTAACTCGCTCTCACCCTCCTCGTCACCCATCCCTCCTATCCGTCCCTCTTCCCCTCTATTCTCCGCTTCCCCCCTCCCAACCCCATATGCCACGATATTTCGCCCCGCCACTGCGCTTCTTCCGCCTCTCGCGCACATCGCGCTGTACCCACCGGCCTCACCGCGGTCCCACGCCCTTATTGCGCGATGCAGGGTGGCAGGTGCGCATTGGCGCGCAGCAAGCAAGCGTCTTGAGGCTAAACGGCTCATCTCACTCGGCGATACCGAGCCACTCGTTACATGTCCACTCGTTACATGTCCACTCGATACATGCCCACTCGATACATGCCCACTCGATACATGCCCATTTGTTACAATCCCTCGCGCCCCTCGCTTTGTCGCGGTCGGCTGCGAGGCGATGAGCGCGCGGAGGGTAGCGCAAGGGGCGGGGACGCGCGGACATGGCGCATGGCGCAGAGAGATGCAGGGGAGCGGGAGGCGCGGCAGTAGGAGTTGCACGGAGGAGGCGCGCGGGAGAGGGGGGCGGGGAATCTGCATGCGGAGCAACGCGAGGCGGCGCGATGTCAGCATGCGTGGCGACACGACGACACCAACGGTCGGCGCACGCGCGCTCACGATAGATGGCGAGGAGGACGCAGGAGCGAGGTTTGGGGTGTAGCGAGGAATCCTGGCGATTGTAACCAAATCGGCGAAACTGATTACTCTATTATTGCTGAGGTTGGGTTGGGTTTTTGGTTCACTTCACACTGCTGCCACTCGTGCATTGCATTTCGCATTTCCTGCGCCACCGCACCAACTCCTATCTCTTTCTCAACTCATTGCGCTAGTCCGTTCTGCACGACCACGTGCAACGCGCAGCGCGCACCTCTCGCCCTTCCCGCGCGCTCCCATGGCCGCCCTCCGCGCGCCCACCGCGCTCACGCACTCCCTCCCGCTCTGCTCCCCGCTCGCCACGTGGCACTCCGCCGCAACAAGCGTCTCGACAATGGCGCAGCCCGTTCGTGTGAGTGCCGCTTGCCCAGTGCGCCTTCTGCTCGGCGCACTTCGTGCCGCGCGCCCATGCCGAGCGGGGCGCATCACTCTCGTCCGTCGCTCCCCGCCCGCATTCGCTCGTTCCCCGCGCCTTGTATTCCAAGCGCCCGACTTCTGTTGCCGCTCCTCCTCCTTCCGCTCCCCCCCTTGCGCTCTTCACCGCCTTCTCCTCCCGTTGCATCCACGCTGCCCGATCCGCTTCCCTTGCACCGCCCTGCAGTGGCGCCACTGGCCTCTCTTGTCCCCTTCCTCTAACAACTCCCCCCATCCTCCGTCCCTTCCAATTCCTTTTTCCCCCTTTCCCCCTCTCCCCCGCTTCCCAGCGCCTGCCAGTCCTGCGCGCTTCAGCTTCCCCCGACCCGTCCCCCCTGCCAGCGGAACCAGAAACGGCCCCTTCCCCAATCCCCGTCCCCCCGCCCGGGTGGGCGGAGCAGCAGCAGCGGGAGGCGGAGGCGACGGCGGAGGAGCGCGACGGAGTGACGATCCGGCGGAGGCCGCCGGGCGGGGCGGCGGCGCACATGGTGGGGCCGTTCGAGTTCCGCGTGGGGGGCAAGGTGGAGGAGAACGTTCCGCGAAACATCCTGGAGGAGATCGTGTGGCACAAGGACGGCGAGGTGGCGGCGTTCAAGGAGCGCACGCCGCTCTCCGCGCTCGCGCGCGCGCTCGAGGGCGCGCCACCCGCGCGGGACTTCGTGGGCGCGCTGCGGGCGCGCGAGGCGGAGACGGGCGTGCCGGCGCTGATCGCGGAGGTGAAGAAGGCGTCGCCCAGCCGCGGCGTCATCCAACCCGACTTCGACCCTGTGCGCCCCTGCGCCCCCACCATGCTCCCGCCCTTCCTCGCTCCACCCCCCTTACTTCCGCGCGCTGCTATCCATTGGCCGAATCTGGCGCTTTTTGTCTTCGCCTTAGCTGCTGCTCGCATTGCGCTCGCCCCGCCCTGCACTGTGCTTTGCCTCTGGCGTTACCCACCTGCAATCACCCACCCTTTGCCTTTCCCCCCCCTCTGCCTGCGTCCCTCTCCCTCCTACCTGTCTGCGCCCCCTTTCTCCTATTCCCCCCCATCTCCAGGTGCGCATAGCGAAGGCGTACGAGCAGGGCGGGGCGGCGTGCCTGTCAGTGCTCACCGACTCCAAGTTCTTCCAGGTGCCCCTCGCACTCGCACTCACTCGCACCAGCTGCCTATTCCCCCACCTGCAATCCATGTGCATGCCACTCACTGCCTGCTCGCCTTATCAACCCGTGCTGCCACACAACAGCATTCACATGGAAAGCGCCATGCACGTCATCCCTCTCACCGAACATTGCTCACGAACTACCTCCCTTCCACCACCCAACCGTCCGCCACCCAACCGCCCACCACCACCACCTTCCCCATCACTCTCCTCCTCACGCTTCCCCTGGCCCTCCCCTGCTCCCCTCCACCCCCCTTTGCTCCCCCCTCAGGGCAGCTTTGAGAACCTGGAGCTGATCCGAGCGGCGGGCGTGGCGTGCCCGCTGCTGTGCAAGGAGTTCGTGGTGGACGCGTGGCAGGTGTACTGTGCGCGCACCAAGGGCGCGGACGCCGTGCTGCTCATCGCCGCTGTGCTGCCGGACCAGGACCTGCGCTACCTCATGAAAATCACGCACTCGCTTGGCATGGCCGCCCTCATTGAGGTGCCTCCCCTCCTTGCCGCCCTGCCGCCCTGCCACTCGTCTTCGTGCCACCCTGCTCCCTCTCTCTGTTTGCCCTTGCCCCGTTGCTCTTGTGCTCCCGCCCCCCCTTGCCCACTCTGCCCCATTTCCCCACTGTCCCTCCCCTGCCCCATTGTCCATCCGTCCGCCTTGCCTCCTGCCCCTCTGGCTTGCGGTCCCCCCCCCTCCAGGTGCACACGGAGAGGGAGATGGACCGCGTGTTGGCGCTGGAGGGCGTCACACTCATCGGCATCAACAACCGCGACCTCGGTGCGGCCCCGCCCCACCCTCACATCACAATGCCCCCCCCCACTTGCATGCGTGCTGCCATGGTCCACTGCATGTGCCGCTGCCCCCTTGGTCCCCCCTTGCACTCGCATCTCCCCAAGCCCCGCCCGTGCACTGCATGCCCCCCACCTTCTCCGCCCTTTCTCCTGGCCCCCACCTGACCCCTGCCCAGGCACGTTCAAGGTGGACATAGGCAACACGCAGCAGCTGCTGGCGGGGGAGAGGGGTGCTGCCATCCGGGAGAGAGGAATCATGGTGAGGGGGGGCTGCATGATGGTGAGGGGGTGCTGCATGATGGTGAGGGGGGGCTGCATGATGGTGAGGGGGGGCTGCATGATGGTGAGGGGGGGCTGCATGATGGTGAGGGGGGGCTGCATGATGGTGAGGGGGGGCTGCATGATGGTGAGGGGGGGCTGCATGATGGTGAGGGGGGGCTGCATGATGGTGAGGGGGGGCTGCATGATGGTGAGGGGGGGCTGCATGATGGTGAGGGGGGGCTGCATGATGGTGAGGGGGGGCTGCATGATGGTGAGGGGGGGCTGCATGATGGTGAGGGGGGGCTGCATGATGGTGAGGGGGGGCTGCATGATGGTGAGGGGGGGCTGCATGATGGTGAGGGGGGGCTGCATGACGGTGAGGACCTGAGGTGAGGGGGGGGATGATGGTGACGCGGGGAGGGCTGAGAAGATGTTCAGTCGGCATGTGCAAAGGTTCACTGCGTTCGTCTCGCACATGCGCACCATACGCACCATGCACACCATGGCCCCATGACACCACCATGCACACCATGGCCCCATGACACCACCATGCACACCATGCCCCCATGACACCACCATGCACACCATGCCCCCATGACACCACCATGCACACCATGCCCCCATGCCCCTCTGTGCGTATTGCTGCTCTCCATGCCCCCATGCGTCCATGGCGTGGTGTGCTGTGAGTCAGGTGGTGGGCGAGTCAGGCCTCTTCACTCCCGATGATGTTGCCTTCGTGCAAAACGCGGGCTGCAATGCTGTGAGTGCACCTTGCAATGCCTGCTTGCCCAACCTGCTTGCCCAACCTGCTTGCCCAACCTGCTTGCCCAACCTGCTTGCCCAACCTGCTTGCCCAACCTGCTTGCCCAACCTGCTTGCCCAACCTGCTTGCCCAGCCTGCTTGCCCAACCTGCTTGCCCAACCTGCTTGCCCAACCTGCTTGCCCAACCTGCTTGCCCAACCTGCTTGCCCAACCTGCTTGCCCAACCTGCTTGCCCAACCTGCTTGCCCAACCTGCTTGCCCAACCTGCTTGCCCAGCCTGCTTGCCCAACCTGCTTGCCCAACCTTCTTGCCCAACCTGCTTGCCCAACCTGCTTGCCCAACCTTCTTGCCCAACCTGCTTGCCCAACCTGCTTGCCCAACCTGCTTGCCCATGCCCCACTAACCCACCGTTCCTCATGTTTATATGTTACGAGCCGCACCAACCCCTCCTCTCCACCCCTTCCCCCCCACGGCCATGTGGGCCGCACGCCTTCTTGCTCTTGCCTCCATCTCCTGCACCTATCCTCCACACCTGCACCCACCCGTCTCTTCCCCCCAGGTGCTGGTGGGCGAGTCTCTCGTGCGCACCAGCGACCCCACGGCCGCCATTGCTGCTCTCTTCGGCCGGCCCATCACCACCACACCAGGCCAGCCTGACCCCGCCCAGGCACACGCGCCAGCATGAGCGCAGCGGCCAGGCATTGGAAAAAGGACCAAGGAGATTCGTGTCATGTGTGCAGGGATGGATGCGAGGGAGAGCGAGAGGCAAGTGCAGGCATATGTGGAGCAGTTCCTTGCCATGAGCAGCATGTGTCATTGCGTACAGCTCCCTTCTGATGTGTTCTATGCAGTCTGTTGGACGGTTTCGTGTGGCCGACGCCAAGCACTAGATTATTTAGCTAAGCGGCAGCCTTTACTCATGTAACAGGTTCTGCTATATGCTCATAATGTACATCACAGTGGCCATTTAGCGTGGAAATCGAAGCAAGAGTGCTATTGGCAAAGAGAGCAGCGAAGTAAGCAAAGGAGCTAGCATGCGCCACCTGTAGCACAGCAGAGGCGCATGACAGCAGCCACCAGTCGGCCAGCCCATGCAGCCCCCCCAGCCCCGCCTTCCCATCAGCGCCCGCCTTAGACGTGTGGCGCACTGCTGCTGCGGACCAGTACACGTGTGCGCCCTCCATGCGCTGCAGGCGCTCCACAAACACCGGCCTCAGCTCCTCGTTGTCCGTCGCCACAAACACCGTCACCCTCCTCCCTCCCCGCCCTCCTGCCGAGCCCACTGATTGCGTGTCCGCATGGCTGCTGCTGCCACTGCTGCTGCTGCTGTTGGCAGCGAGGAGGGCGACGGTGGAGAGCACGCAGCGCCACAGGCAGTCCTGCAGGAAGGGCGAGGCCGAAGGCTTGGCGCCTGCATCGGTGCACCCCTGCCACTGTGTGTCGGTGCTGCCCGGCTTGACAGCCTTCTCCACGGCCAGAGTGCGAGTGCGCACATGCACCGCCACGTCAAACCACACCGCCCCCTCTCCCTGCACCTCCCCTTGCTCCGCCGCACCTCCACCCCTCTCCCTTCCCTCACTTGCAACCGCGCCCCGCACGCCCAGGAGATGCCGCTTGGTGGTCTGCCCAGGGGCCGCCCCGCCTGTTTCCGTCCGCCCTTTGTGCGTCTGTCGTTCCGCCATGTGCTCTGCACCTGCCCTCTCGCCTCCCTTCCTCCCTTCCCCGCCAGACTTCCCCCTTTCTCCCGCTCCTGCACGGCCCGCCTCCTCCCCCCCATTGCCGGCTGGGCCGTGCAGCACAGAGCGGGCGGCGAGCAGCAGGGCGGGGGAGGGGCCGGCGCCGAGGAGGGCGAAGAGGGCTTTGGAGCGCACGCAGTGGAGGGAGGCGCAGTGGAAGGTGGCCAGGACACAGGCGCGCAGCGGGGGCGAGCGCTCCCAGAAGGCATCAAAGAAGGTGCCGGCCCGCGTGGCCAGTAGGGGGTAGTCCGATGCCACTGTCTCCGCCACCGCTGCAGTGGGCGTGGCGGGGGGGGCCCGGGGGTGGAGCACAGGACAGCGGGGCAATTTAGTGAGGCAGTGCAGCGCGACACCCACCCTCGCAGCGTGTTGCCCACACCGTGCCGTGGCAGCACCAGCAGCCACCGCGCGTCCGGCAGCGTGAGGTCCGCCACTGAGAGGCGCGCTGTAGGGGGCACTCGTGCACTGATGTGGTTGGGGACAGGGGTGCAGTGAGAGATGGGGATGGGAGAACGATGGGGATGGGAGAGCGATGGGGATGGGAGACAGATGGAATTGCAGGGGGGAAAGTGAAGGGAGGGCGAGAGGGAGCAGTAAGGAGCTTCATGCAAGCACAGGAAGGCGTGTGTGTGAGGGGGGGAGAGCACGCACACGTTGAGTGGCTGGATGTCAGGGGGCAGCAGCGAGGAGCACTGGTGGACGCCCTGTGAGCTCACAACCGCGCCCCTCTGGAACGCCGTCCACCACGCCTCCCGCTGCACCGCCTGCACGCCGTACTGCTGCCCGCCTCCGCCACCGCTGCTGCCCGCTGCCCCCGTGCCCGCCCCCTCGCCGCCCTGCTCGCCCCTTGAAACCTCTGCCCGCTGCTCCCTCACGCCCCCACCGCCCACGCCTCGCCGGCTCTGCTCCCCTGCAGCCCTTGCTCTCAGCCTCGCCCCTCTGCTGCCCCACTCCTGCCCCTGCAGCGCCTCCCTCCTCCGCGCTTCACTCAGCCCCCCGCCCAGCTCACCTTCCCCCGCACCCTTCCAGTTGCGCCAACCCCAGCTCCCATTCCCCGCGCTCCGCGCATCCCCCTGTGCTGCCAGCCCTTGGCCCATGTTCCCCCCTCCTCCCCACCCACCCGCGAAGCGGCCGTCTCTGTCGTCGGATAGTCGCAGGTCCCCGTCGCTGGGCCAGACGGTGTGTCGCATGGCGTCGTCGCCAGCTCGTCGCAGCACGGGGAGACGCCATGGATACGAGACCGCCCGCCGCCATCGCCCGCCACCCGCCAGCGGAGCCAGGGCGAGCGCGATCCCCGTTAAGGACAGCACCGCTACCAAGATTCGCTGCCATCGTGCGCGTGGGGCACGCGGCGGTCGAGTGGGCGCAAGCGGCCGCGAGGCGGAAAGCGCAGGGCGCGCGAGGTGCGGCGGTCGTAGCGGCTCCCTGCCCCGGCAGTAGCTGCGATCGTCGCTGTCGCGGCCTCGCGGCGTGGCGCGTGGCGCGGCGACGAGCGATCTGGAAGGAGGGCGGCGAGTGGCGTCGCGATGGTCAGGCGCGGCGGCGTTGTTGGATGGGGGAGAGGCGGGCGCGCGGAGCATGGCTAAAGCGAAGCAGCGAAGCGCGCGTACCTGTCGCCCGATGGGAAGCAGGCGACAGCGAAGGCGAATTCCTGAAACTTCGATGTCTGCATAATCTATCCCCGATATTTGACTTTCCTGCCAGTGTTTCTTCCAAAACCAACACATTTACCGATGAATCTGTTTTTTTCGAAGCACAACATCTGTGAGAGCCCTTTGGCTGAGGTCCGAGCCGAACCAAGCTCGCCACCGAGCCTTGCAGTTCGTTTGGAAACGCGAAAGGTGCGTGCTTTCCACCATACCTGGGGAGCGGAGTGTCCCCCTGTGGCCCTCTCGCACCTCACCTTACCTCGCTGCCTTTGATTGCTCAACTCTTTCCCCTTCTCCCCTTTCGCCTTGATTTCCCGCGAGAGGCGCCATGGGTCGCCCTGTCGCGCGCGTCTCGCTCAGCCCGCGCATTGCGCCCGTTTGCGCGTGTAGAAATTCCGCCGGCGCGGACGGCTGCTGACCCAACCCTTGCGTTTGTGGTTTGGTGCTCTTCTCCTTGCGCCCGCCGCCAGGCCCCGCGAGATGCTACCGCCGGATTAAGAACAAGCCGTAACCCAAGTCGCGCTACTGCCGCGGTGTTCCCGGTACGTCGTCAATTCCCGCACTCTTGCAGCGTCCCGCCTTTTAAGGATTCACATTGCGCGTGAGGTGGCTGACTCTGGTCGCGGCGCGGTGACTGCGGGTGTGGTTGGTGGTTGGTGGTGTGGTGGGGCGACGGGCGGGGTGCAGATGCGAAGATCCGCATTTACGATGTGGGCATGAAGAAGCGGCGCGTCGACGAGTTCCCCTTCTGCATCCACCTCGTCAGGTGCGACCGCCTCGTCAGGTGCGACCGCCTCGTCAGGTGCGACCGCCTCGTCAGGTGCGACCGCCTCGTCAGGTGCGACCGCCTCGTCAGCAAGCCGCCTCTATGTAGTGCCATATGTCCGTGTGACGGCGTTACGATGTCCGCACGTCTCGCGCCGGCGGGGGCGATGGTGTGCGATGTTACACGTGTGTCGGCGTCACATAGGCGTCCTGCGCCCAGGCGCGTGGTAGCGTGGTGCAGGGAGTTTTGTGTATTGAGTGGTACGCGCTGACTCCATGCGCCTGGCGGTATGCGCGCTCACTGTGTGCGCGGTGTTGCACTGCGCAGGCTGCAGACGGGCATGCGAGGGGCGTTTGGAAAGCCGCAGGGCGTGTGTGCGCGCGTGGCCATCGGGCAGGTGCTTCTGTCGGTGCGCTGCAAGGAGGCCAACGCCGCTGTCGCCGCCGAGGCTCTGCGCCGCGCCCAGTTCAAGTTCCCCGGGCGGCAGAAGGTCATTGCCAGCCACAAGTGGTGAGTGCATGGGCGCGCGGCAGTGCTGAGGTGCGCACGAGGAAACACCGCGGAATGGGGTGTGAGGGGAGGGCGAGCAAAATCTTGGTGTACTGGGGAGGCCGATGAAGGGCCCACCCCTGTGCTCTGCGCTCTGTGCCAATCTGCTTCTGCACATCCCCCCTTCTTTCCGGCGATGCGCCGTGGTGTGAGGCAGGGGCTTCACGAAGATCGCTCGCGCTGACTTTGTGGAGTGGAAGCAGGAGAACAGGCTGGTGCACGACCGAGTCAATGCCAAGGTGGGTTATGTGCTGCTTCTCGTGCTTCCATGATCCATGCCTCTTGCAGCCTTCTCCATTCTCCTCACTGTTGCTGTGCTACACGCCCTCCTACCATGTTCCAGCTGCTGAGAATCACGGCCCTCTTGCTAACAGGAAGCCAGGCCAGGCCTTCCTTACCCCCCCAGAGAAGCATGATGCTTAAAGCCAAGAATATTTTGACATACTTTCACCTGCTATCATGTATGATGGGAGCTGTGGTTTTTTTGGAGTACAGTGGCTACCGGTACCAAAGCCAAGGTGGCTGCTGCCAGGCCATGTTGCTAGCTTTCCCCATGATAAGCATGCACAGAACCAATACTGCTCACTAAGGGCAACAGGGTCTAATACAAGATAGGCAAATAGAGGACCTTCCCAATCCCCTATGAAACAATCTTCTGGGGTCCATATTGACTACCTTTTTTGGGACATGTTTCTGACCAAAGTATTGGATTATAGAATACGGTATACCATACTTCATTCTTACTCTACGAATGGTTGTTTTGAGTTTATTTACACGAATATGTCTCCTTTACTGATTTCTACAGAAATCAGCCTTTAGGGGAACCTTATGCTCCCTACGTTCTCAACTCTCCTCATCCTTGTCACTTGGCTAACCTAACGTGAACGTCTTGCCAGTTTCTCCCCCAAAGCTCACCCAAGAGCTCTTCTAGCAGCCTTGTCTGGGCGTATCATATCATCCCCATGCACACCCTGTAATCCAACCTTCATCAGCACATCCTTCTCCACTCAACATCCATCCCCACCGTGCTGCACCGTGAATCATCTTCTGCCAAACAAGCCGAACCTCTTTGACGAGGGCTGTGGCGCCGGCGCTGCCTGTGGCTGGGGGGCGGGGTGCTGCGGCACGGACCCCATTTTGAACTGCGACTCCTCGAACAGGCTCCTCGCGTCCTCGTTGGCGGGCTCCAGGCGCAGGGCGGCCTTGCACGCCACGTGGCAGTCGTACCACTGCCCTAGCTCCTTGTGCGCCATGGCCTTGCGCAGCCACGCCTTGAAGTTGCTCGCGTCTATCCCCGCCGCCGCCCCCGCATCCACCGCCGCCTGTTGGGTGGGCCCGCCACGCAGGGAGAGGGAGAGGAGGAATGCGGAAAGGTCAGAAGAAACGCAAGCAAGGCAATGAGGCAACGGAAAGGGGAGCTGGGAGTGAGGAAATAATGGGAGAATGGTGAGGGTGAGGGTGAGGGAAAGCCGATTCGATCACACTAGGTTAAGGAGGGCTATCAGATGCCATTGCGCGTCCCCCACACGGATGCAGTGTGGTCAACTGGATGCGAGCAGGAAGCGTGGGAGGGGTTTTAATAGAGGCGAGCCAGGGCGTCAGTGGAAACGGGCTGCGCTCGTGCCTTCGACCTGTCAAACTGTCTAGGAGTGTGTAGGCGGTGCCAGGCAGCTGTTCGCAATCGTGCTTTGTGGACGGGCGGGAGAGATAGTAGGGGAGGGAGACGTATAGCGAGCTGCCGAGAAACGTGAGGACATGGAGGAAGGGGGATTGGAATGAGAAAAGGGTAGGGAGCGGTGCAGCAGGCCTAAGAAAGCGGGCTGTGTCCGCGTACGATGCGCGGCACTGAAGCCGTGACAAGTTGGATCCAGGTCGTTCACGGTCTGTGACCTCTGTGTTGAGCTTTGAAATCGCCTTCCAGATTAGGACCAACACATCCGTTCAATTTCGTTTACAACCCATTCGTCGGAAGAGACTCCAGTGTTTCTAGCATCACAGTCCTTAGTAATCCGTCTCGCGCGGTTCCCAGTACGCTGACATTAACTCACCTTGTCGTATTTCTCAAGCTTCAAGTAGGCCGCAGCGCGGTTGCTGTACAAGATGGCGGCGAGCTGCGCGGTGCGCGGGTCGGGCTTGGCGTCGCGCACGGCGCTGGCGACGGCGGAGGGGCTGTCGAGATTGGTGCTGGCGCGGCGCGCGGACGGCACGATTAGCCCCGCCATCTGCTTGATGGCGTAGCTGTAGCCTGCCGGCCACGCGGGCACGCGGTCACACGGGCAGAAGGGCGGGAGGGCAGGAGGGCAGGCGGGCAGGAGGGCGGGAGAACGGGCGGGCGGGTGAGTGGAAATAATAACGCGACGTGAGGGCACGGCCAGGTACGAGGCGGTTTGGGGGTTTAGAAACCTAGGTCGGGCAAAAGAAGACGGAGAGCAGGTGAGGAAGGGAATGGTGAAGGGATTAGGGATTCTGGCCAACTCCAACACCTTGCACCCACCCACCGCTCTCCGCGGACCACAAACCAGCGGTAATGACTTTCCGCCTGGCCGTAAACGCTTCGGGAATCGGGTTTGACGGCTGTCGTCCGCACGCAGGGAGCAGCTGGCAGGTGGCAGGTGTGTGTGTGGTTTGCGCGGCACTCACCTATGATGATTTCCTCCTGGGTTCACCCAAAAGCCCCCCCAAAAAAAAAACTCACCGATGATGGCCTGGCGCGGCACTCACCGATGATGGCCTGGCGCGGCACTCACCGATGATGGCCTGGCGCGGCACTCACTCACTGATGATGGCCTGGCGCGGCACTCACTCACCGATGATGGCCTGGCGCGGCACTCACTCACCGATGATGGCCTGGCGCGGCACTCACTCACCGATGATGGCCTGGCGCGGCACTCACCGATGATGGCCTGGCGCGGCACTCACTCACCGATGATGGCCTGGCGCGGCACTCACTCACCGATGATGGCCTGGCGCGGCACTCACTCACCGATGATGGCCTGGCGCGGCACTCACTCACCGATGATGGCCTGGCGCGGCACTCACTCACCGATGATGGCCTGGCGCGGCACTCACTCACCGATGATGGCCTGGCGCGGCACTCACCGATGATGGCCTGGCGCGGCACTCACCGATGATGGCCTGGCGCGGCACTCACTCACCGATGATGGCCTGGCGCGGCACTCACTCACCGATGATGGCCTGGCGCGGCACTCACTCACCGATGATGGCCTGGCGCGGCACTCACTCACCGATGATGGCCTGGCGCGGCACTCACTCACCGATGATGGCCTGGCGCTGCACTCACTCACCGATGATGGCCTGGCCGAACTTGCCCTCGACGAAGAGGTTGTTGGCCGACGCCTTGAGCGCCTCGATCTCGTCCAGCCCCACCACGTGCGGCCCCTGCGCCGAATACATCTTGGCGTTCGCCGCCGCTGCCGCTGCCGACGACGACCGGTTGAGCGCGGGGGGCATGGCGAGCGAGGAAGTTCTATGAAGGAGATGCGGCGCTGCTGCTTGTTGTCTGCAAACGCGGAATGCTGTGAATTGGCAGGAATGCGGCTGGTACCACCGTCAGAAATTTCGGTAGTGCTGGTGGGTAGTGGAGAGGGGCGAAGTCGTCGCTGAAATGGGAAGAATATTTGCTTGTTGTTTACAAGACTTTAAGCCTGAGCGGAAAATCGATGCCGAATAATCATGAAACGGCTCAATAGGGAGCAGAAGCAAGACACGGGGATCCGAGCGCGTCAGTAACGTATTTTGCAGCAATCTTGATATGGGATGGTAGGGGTGAAGCAGACACCCATTTGTGAACTAGCACGAGGCGGGCTAGGGGCACCCAGGGGAGAGGAGAAGATGTGGTTGTGGCACAGTGATGGTGGCAGGGCGGGGAATGTCGTTCCCCTACGAAAGCCATCTCTTCTTTCTTGCGACGCGCGGTTGCAGGTGTCGCTGGTCTGGTTGGTTTCGTGTGCTTTCGGACCGCCCTAATGATCCTCGTTCGTGACAGTCATTTCGCAAAAATTGTCAGGGGTGGTAGCAACTATAAGGAGAGGGCGGTGCGGCGTGGACTAGCTGCGGTAAAAGTCTAAAAATTATTGCGATTTGAACTATGAAGAACTATATTCCATAACTAGAAGGGGCTTACAGAGGCTGTAAATTCCGCACGCGGAGGGTGCTGCGGCGGATTGAGTAAGCTTTTCGCATGCATGTGAATGTCTATGTACGTGCCTCGGCAGCGAGGATGCAACAGCGTGGGAAAGGGCAGCACGCCAGGTGGCAGAAAATGACGGAATAGGAACGAGACCTTCTGAATCGCATCAGAGTGGTGGATGGCAAAGGTTGGAAGTGGTCCAGCAGCTTCGCGGCGGTTTGGGGCAAACCACGCATGCCCCGGATCCATGTCTGAGGATCAAATATTCTGAGGCGGGTCTTCTCGTCTCTCATGCACATTTACGACTGTTTATGCATTGTACACTTTTGTTCTGGTGTATAATTCATATAAGCAAAAAAAAAGAATGTAGAAATTCATTACTGTAGCCTGCCCTTAGCGAGGATAGCCCAAGCACTTCACGTCCGTGTGGTTTGCTGCGATCAGAAGTTGATCGAACCTAGGATCACCTCGAGAAGGTTCGCACAGAGTGTATGGTAGTGGTGGGCCCTTGACCTCAAATCAGAGTGGATGTAAAATGATTGAGATGATTAACACATGCAAGTACATGCGAATAAAAAAGGGTACATCACTTTCTAGGGTGACGTGATGTGACTAGACACCATGGAGTGGAGATGTGAGGTGGGTCGACACTTTCTTAAATTACGCGATGTGACTAGACACCATGGAGTGGAGATGTGATGTGAGTCGACACTTTTTTGGGTGACGCAATGTGACTAGACACCATGGGGTGGAGTATGAGATGAGTCGACATTTTTCTGGGTAATGTCATGTGACTAGACACCATGGGGTGGAGATGTGAGATGAGTCAACACTTTTTAGGGTGATGCAATGTGAATATACACCTTGGGGTGGAGAAATGAGGTCAGTCGAAACTTTTTTTTTCTGACGCGATGCGACTAGACATCATGGAGTGGAGATGTGAGGTGAGTCGACACTTTCTTGGGTGACGCGATGCGAGTAGACACCATGGAGTGAAGATGTGTGATCCTAAGCATTTGTCGGCAGACACAGCCGTCATCGCAAGCGCTGAACTTTTCTGTGCGCGCGAACCAAGCTGAAAGTGCTCAGATAGGTGTATTTGAGCATGGGCCATCCGAATATGCAACAACGTTCAGGCTGTTCGATGCTTTTCCCCACGCAAAAAAAGGGATGCACGCGCTTCCTTAGCATTCGTTGGCAGACACAGCCGTCATCGCAAGCGCCGATCTTTTCTGTGCGCGAGAACCAAGCTGAAAGTGCTCAGGTAGGTGTATTTGAGCATGGGCCACCCGAATATGCAACAACGTTCAGGTCGTTCGATGCTTTTCCCTACGCCTATAGGGATCCATGCGCTTTCTTAGCATTTGTCGGCAGACACAGCCGTCATCACAGGCGCCGAACTTTTCTGTGCGCACTAACCAAGCTCAAAGTGATCAGGTAGGTATATTTGAGCATGAGCCACCCGAATATTCAACAACGTTCAGGTTGTTCAATGCCTTTCCCTACGCAGATGGGGATGCATGCGCTTCCTTAGCATTTGTCGGTAGACACAGCCATCATCGCAAGCGCCGAACATTTCTATGCGCGCGAACCAAGCTGAAAGTGCTCAGGTAGGTGTATTTGAGCATGGGCCATCCGAATATGCAACAACGTTCAGGTTGTTCGATGCTTTTCCCTACGCCTACTGGGATGCATGCGCTGCCTTAGCATTTGTCGGCAGACACAGCCGTCATCGCAGGCGCCGAACTTTTATGTGAACTTTTATGTACCGAACTTTTATGTGCGCCGAATTGTTGTTGCATATTCGGGTGGCCCATGCTCATATACACCTACCAGAGCAATTCCAGCTTGGTTTGTGCGCACCAAAAAGTTCGGCGCCTGCGATGACGGCTGTGTCTGCCGACTAATGGTACCGAAGTGCATGAATCCTCATAGGCGTGGGGAAAACCATAAAACGACCTGAACCCATGCTCAAATACACCTACCAGAGCAATCCAAGCTTGGTTCGTGCACAGAGAAAATTTCAGCGCCTGCGATGACGGCTGTGTCTGCCAACAAATGGTAACGAAGTGCATGAATCCTCATAGGCGTAGGGAAAAGCATCGTACAACCTAAATGTTGTTGCATATTTGGGTGGCTCATGCTCAAATACACCTACCAAAGAAATTCCAGCTTGGTTTGTGCGCACCAAAAAGTTCTGCGCCTGCGCTGACGGCTGTGTCTGCTGACTAATGGTAACGAAGTGCATAAATCCTCATAGGCGTAGGGAAAGCATCGAACGACCTGAATGTTGTTGCATATTCGGGTGGCCCATGCTCAAATACACGTACCAGAGTAATTCCAGCTTGGTTCGTGCGCACAGAAAAGTTCGGCGCCTGCGATGGCGGCTGTGTCTGCCGACAAATGGTAACGAAGTGCACGGATCCTCATATGCGTAGGGAAAAGCATTGAATGACCTGAACTTTGTTGCATATTCGGGTGGCCCATGCTCAAATATACCCACCAGAGCAATTCCAGCTTGGTTTGTGCGCACAAAAAACTTTGGCGCCTGCGTTGGCGGCTGTGTCTGCCGACTAATGGTAACGAAGTGTATGAATCCTCATTGGCGTAGGGAAAAGCATCGAACGACCTGAATGTTGTTGCATATTTGTGTGAAGATTGGAACGAGAATGATTGCATTGAGCAGCATGAGGAGTACAAGTACCAAACCCTAAAGTGTTGTACCCCATATAAGCTACCCCACTACAGCCTACATAGACTATAGCATATGAGTTTGACACACCCCCATAGGCAAAGTGGGGGAGAACAAGGGGTCACAAGACCAGTCAAGCAAAGCACAGCAAGCTCAGGGTGGATCACAACGTCACCACACATTCTGAGCACAAGTTCAACGGCCACAAGGCCATTTCACATGCAGGTATATATATATATGAAGCTAAACATGCAAGTGCAAGTATATAAAGGTCAAGGTACAAGCAAGGTCAAGAAGTGAGCAAGTGAGGCAAGGTAGACACAAGGCCTACCAAAGTACAGAAGCGCTGATGGTCACAAGGCGCGAGTGCCTTGGTGAAGATATCAGCAGTGTTGGCCTCAGAGGCCACGTAAGCAAGGCGCAGCTGACCGCGCTGTTGCAGCTCACGAGCAAGGAAGTAGCGAAGAGCGATGTGCTTCGTTCTGTGCTCCAGTCTGTGCTCCCGACACAAGGCCAACATGGCCTTGTTGTCTACGTACAGAACTGGAGGAGAACGAGGCGGCTCTCCTAGGTCAGTCAGCAGGTAGGTGAGCCAGCGTAGCTCCTGTGCAGCCATGGCCCCTGCGTAGATCTCAGCCTCACAGCTGGAGCCGAGAACAGAAGACGAGCGGGTAGACCGCCACGATACAGAGCCGGAACCAAGGCTGAAGGTGTAACCCTGTGACGACCGCTGCGTAGCCTGGTCGTCAGCCCAAGAAGCGTCTGCGTGACCAGTGAGGACCACTGGACTCCGCCCTCCAAGCACAAGCCCCATGCCTGACGTACTGCACAAAAAACGCAACACCCTCTTCGCTGCAGCCATGTGCTCTGGTCTGTGTCTCCCAGGAGCAACATAGCGTGCCAGAATGCTAAGAGGGTAAGCAAGGTCAGGTCGCGTGCAGGTCATCAGGTACATGAGGCAGCCAACAAGCTCTGGGTACGGGCCACTCGACTCTACGGACTCATCCGAAGGCAGAGCTGAGAGCGAGTGGCGAGTAGACAGAGGAGTGGCCTGAGGCGAGGAGTACGTGAAGCCGAAGCGCTGAAGGACCTGCTGCACCATGTGTGACTGAGTCAGGGTAATGGTGCGCTGTGCTCTGTCCCGGGTGATCTGCAAGCCAAGGTAGCTGCGCAGTTCACCTAGGTCTGTGCACGTGTGTCTCTTCTGCAGCTCGGACTTCACGTAGGCGAGTCCAGCAGTGTCAGCTGTGGCAAAGACCAAGTCGTCGACGTACACGAGGATGTAGAACGGCGGCAAAGAAGTGTCGGTGCGCAGAAACAGCGACGGGTCGGCAGTAGAAGGAGCAAACCCAAGAGCCGCAAGTGTAGTCCTCAGTGTGTCGTGCCACTCACGAGGTGCCTGGCGGAGACCGTAGACTGGCCGCCGGAGGCTCCACTGGGTGCCAGGAGGAAAAGTCCCAATGAAGCCAGGTGGGCGGCGCAGCCAGATCTCCTCGTGCAGGCTGCCCTGCAAGAAAGCAGTGCTGAAGTCAAGAGAGTGAAGCTCGTAGTCACGGTGAGCGGCTATGTGCAGTAGTACCCAAAGAGTGGTCATCTTCGGGGTGGGAGAGAAGGTCTGAAAGTAGTCAACTCCCTGCCGCTGGCTGAAGCCACGAGCCACGTAGCGCGCCTTGAAGACAGGCGGAGAACCCGGCGGCCGCTTCACCCTGAAAATCCACATGCCACTGACGATGTTCGCCCCAGGCGGGGGAACCTCGTCAACGTAGGTGCCTGTGGACTTCCAGGAAGCCATCTCTGCATCCATGGCTGCCTGCCACTGAGAGGAGTAGGGACCCTCTATCGCCTCCGCGTAAGAGCGCGGAGTCGGGATGTCTGGTGCATCCGGGTCTCCCTCAGGGGCAAGTAGCATGGACACGAGATGAGGTGAAGCAGCCGCAAGACACTGGAACTCCTCCTGCCTGTCCTCAAGGACGTCCGTGCCAAGAGCACACTCACCCCCGACGGACGGAGGACAGACAGACTCAGACTCAGCGACAAGACTGGCAGCGTAGTCTAGACGACAGCGAGCAGCGAAGTCGACAAGCTCAGCAACTAGGGCAGACGCAGCAGTGGACTCAAAGGAAGGGTCAGTGACGACAGTAGCAAGGAGACGCGTGACAGTAGGACTGGCAGCACGAAGGGAGTCTGACTCGGGGTCAGCAAGAGCAGGAAGAGAGGACTCAGGAGGAGAAGGCAAAGGGGCACGCAGTGGAGCAGTGGAAGGACGCAGAGACATCCAGTGCGTGCCGGGGACAGGGGGAGGACGCTGACGCGAACCACGACCACTAGTGCGAGCAGCACGGACAGGCGACGCAGGGCGAGACGCAGGCTCACGACGCTCAGCAAGACCTCCAGTAGGACCAGTGTAGGGAGAAGGAGCTGGTAGAGGAGAGGCAGGCTGTAACTGTGACTCGGACAGGACAGGCGGTGGACACTCTAAGGGAGGAGCTGGACTAGCAGAGGGCGGAAGGCCAAGAACCTGCTCAAGGAGCGGAACAAAGTACGGCCGCGGCCGCTCAGCACCACCAGCACCAGAAGGGACAGCACCAGCACCCCGAACGACAGTACCAGTGCCAGTAGTACCCCCAGCTCCAGCAGCGCCAACTCCAGCACCCTCAGAGGCACCAGCACCAGAAGCACCCTCAGCGCCAACACCCCCAGCAGCTCCAGCTCCAGCTGGACCACCAGAAGACACAGCAGGTCCACCAGCACCAGCACCCCCAGTAGCACCGACGCCCGCAGCACCACCAGCTCGAGTACGAGAAGTGCCCGCAGGCCCAGCAGCTCCAGTACTCCCAGTACGAGCACCTCCGGGACCCGCGGCACCAGGACCCTCAGCAGCAGCAGAACCTCCAGTGCCCGCAGCACCTCCAGCTCCAGCAGCACGCCTCCAGCGCCGGGCAAACCACTCTCGCAGCTCCTGTGGAGAGAGTAGCTCCCGCCGGGACGAAGCACCCGAAGAACCGCCAGGCCCAGCACCACCAGGCGCCACACGAGTAGGCCCAGTACCCTCAGACTCCGCACCCCCAGACGCAGTACCCCCAGGCTCAGCACCCCCAGGCAAAGTACCCCCAGGCTCAGCACCCCCAGGCACAGCACCCCCAGACTCAGCACCTCCAGGCTCAGCACCCCCAGACCCCGCACCCGCAGGCTCAGCACCCCTAGCAGCACCTGAGTCAACAGCTACCTCGACAGGCTCGACTGCGTCTACCTGGGACACACCTGAGGGGGCAGGACCCTGAGGGGGGAGGGGGTCTACCGGAGGGGGACCTGGCGTAAGGAAGAGCGGCGGGGGGGGGAGGGACGCAGTGCGGCAGGGGAAGAGACGGTAGTAGGGAACCGACTCGTCAAACGTGATGTCCTGGGAGGACAGAACATGGCGCGAGGTGGGGTGGTAGAACTGCCAGCCTGGCGCGTCAGGGGGGAAGCCAAGGAAGACACAGGGAACAGCACGAGGGGACAGCTTGTCCGCAGACAAGTCGCGGACAAACGCCCGAGATCCCCAGACACGGAACGCAGACGCATCGCCAACCTTCCCCGTCCACAGCAAAGCAGGGGAGGTCTCCGGCATGGAGACCCGGGGCTGAAGGTTGATCTGATGCGCCGCGTACCGAACCGCAAACGGCCACAGAAAATGGGGGGCAGCCGCATGGACCATGGACGTACGAGCGACGTCCATGACCATGCCAATGCGGCGCTCAGCAATCCCATTTTGCTGTGGAGAGTCCGGAAGCGTGAAAGTCTGGCGGATGCCTCGTGCGCGACAGAAGGCTCGCAGAAGGTCAGAGGAAAACTCTCCGCCTCTGTCGGAGTGCAGGCGCAGAACAGGAAAGTCCGAGCCAAAACTCTCTCTGAGCTGGAGACGAGCTGCGCGGATCCAGGCGATCAACACCTCAGTGACCTCACCCTTGCGGCGCAAGGGGAAGACCGTGGTGTAACGCGAGTAGTCGTCAACCACCAACAGGAAGTAATGCTCGTGACCCTGTCCACGGACGCGGGCTGGGCCCCACACGTCCATGTGAAGCGTCTGCAGCGGAGCCTCTGTCGGAGGGAACTCGGAGGAGTGAGGAGCAGCGCGCTGCCGCCCCTCGACGCAGGGAACGCAGGTGGGGGCAGGCCCCGGAGGAAGGGGAGGGAGGGACCGGGGGAGACCAGAGACAAGGACACGGGAAGCCATGCCTCGAAGACGAGGCAGGGAGGGGTGACCAAGGCGGTGGTGCCAGAGGAGAGTCTGGTGAGACAGGAGACGACACGAGCAGGGGGCAGACTCAGGGCCAGACCTGGACGCCGCAGCAAACACCCGACCCGACGCGGCTACCTGAGCAGACTCAGCGACTGGAGGAGACTCAGTAGTCAGTGTGTACAGGCTCGACCCCGGCCGACGGGTAAACGTGGCCAAGTGACGGCCCGTCCGAGCACAGGTACAGTGGGTCGCTCGCTGACTCGCAGGAGTGAACTGGTGAACCCCTGCATCCTGGAGGTCTGCACCACTCACCAAGTTCGTAGAGAACGAGGGGAGGTAAAGACCTGACAGGGTGCCAGAAGGGGCTGCCGGACACGGTAGGACAGTGGAGAAGTGGGCAAGGACAGGACCCCCAGAGGGGTCTGCCAGGGAGACTGCCACTGGCCGACTAAGCGGCATGAGTGTGGTGCGGTCTCGAAAGAAGGAGCGGGAAGCACCCGAGTCAAGGGTGAAGGTGTGGGTGGCCAGAGCCGACGCGGTACCGGAGAGCGCAGACTCACCAGCACCTGGGGCAGCAGACTCACTGGCACCTAGAGCAGCAGCCTCACCAGCACCTAGAGCAGCAGCCTCACCAGCACCTAGAGCAGCAGCCTCAATGCCCGGGTCAGGCGGAAAACACCGGTAACAGTCACCCTCATCACTAATAGTCACAGCATACATGGCAGCAAGAATAGCATCATAATCAAGATCAAAGATCGCAACACCCGCCCTAAACAGCTCGCCCCAGCGAGGGATCTCAGTAGCGTCGGGAAACTGGTGACGCCAAGCGTCCGTCAGACGGCCGAAGCAGCGCTGGGTGGAGTGCGGACCCCCACACTGCTTACCCGCGCGGTCGCCGGTACGGAGAACGTAGGTACAGGGGCCAGCACCCCCACCCCGCTGACAAGCAGTGTACCACTCACGAAGCTGCTGGGGGGAGGGGGTCTCACGAGTGCGCTGCTGCTGCTGCTGCTGGCGCTGACCACCACCGGAGCCGACCCTCTGCGCAGAGCCGCCCCGACCAGCTCCACCTCCGCCGCCGCTACCTCCACCACCGCCTCCACCTCCGCTACCTCCGCTCGCACCGCCACCACCGCTGCCTCCTCCGCCTCCACTGCTGCCACTAGTGCCCCCACCCCCGCCACCACTCCCACCTCGACCCCCACCCCCTCCTCCGCCTCCACCGCCTCCTCCACCGCCCCCGCCAGCTCCTCCAGCTCCCTTGCCGCCCTTGCCCTTGCCTGAGCGGCGTCTCCCGCTAGGGGCAGACGCCGCGCCGACCGACTCAAGACCAACGAGGTCGGCCGCAGCAGCAGAGGCAACAGAGGGCAAGAGGGGAGAGGGGGAGCACCCCTCAAAGACAGGGGTACGAGGGTCACCACGGGAGGCTCCTACAGCGACTATACCCTTCTCTGCTGCTAGGAGGCGCTCCTCGAGGAGGTCAACGGTGAGAGTGGTGGGGCAGACAGAGAGGAAGTGGTCCCTAACTGAACGAAGGGTGTCAGGGAGCCGGGTGACTATGTAGTAGAGGGTGATGTACATAGGGGGGGGGTTCTTGGCGCAGAACTCAGCAGGAAGCGCAGCGCGGTAGCGAATGTCACTAGTGCGAAGGTGCGTAATGAGGTCAGCGACTGTGGGAAAAGCGGCGAGGTCAGGGAAGAGGTACGGCAGTATGAGGCGGCTAAGAGGAGCAGTGGCAGGGGAAGAGTAGCGTGCAATTACAGCGTCGTACAAGGTCTTAGCACTCTTGTACTGACTAAAATGCGCGCGCTCAGCGGTCGGTAAGTGGCGGCGCACAGCAAGGCGGGCAGCAGCATCGCGCGTGGCCCACTGTGAGCGAACAGTGGCGTCAGCATCAGCAGCAGGGGCAGGGGAGGCACCAGAAGTGAGGTCAAAGAGGGAGAGACCGTCTGCCCTATCGCACTGTAGGAAAAGCTGCAGGTCATCTACCCAGACCTCAAAGTCAACAGCCCGACCATCAGCATCAAAGGTGAGAACACTAGGGGTGGCCATGACAGCAGTAGAGAGGGAGTGAGCACAGTGGGGTAGGGCAGTGCAGTGGTAGAGGCGCTGCTCTTACCAGGCAAGTGAAGCGCTCCGGGGCAGGCTGGTAGGCGGCGGCGTCTCAGCTGCAATGCGGTTCGGCAGCTCGGCGGCTCGGCGGCTCGGCGGCTCGGCTGCTCGGCGGCAACGGCGGCTCGGCGGCTCAGCGGCAAAGGCGGCTCGGCGGCTCGGCGGCAAAGGCGGCCCGGCAGCTCGGCGGAAAGGGCGGCTCGGCAGCACGGCGGCACGGCGGCAAGGGGCGGCGACGGGGCCGCTGAAAGGGGGGTGCGACGGGGCCGCGGAAGGGCGGCTACGGGGCCGCTGAAAGGGCGGCGACGGGGCCGCTGAAGGGGCGGCGACGGGGCCGCTGGAATGGCGGCGACGGGGCCGCTGAAGGGCGGCGACAGGGCCGCTGTGGGGCGGCGACGGGGCCGCTGAAAGGGGCGGCGACGGGGCCGCTGTGGGGCGGCGACGGGGCCGCTGAAAGGGGCAGCGACGGGGTCGCGGAAGGGCGGCTACGGGGCCGCTGAAAGGGCGGCGACGTGGCCGCTGAAGGGGCGGCGACGGGGCCGCTGAAGGGGCGGCGACGGGGCCGCTGAAGGGCGGCGACAGGGCCGCTGTGGGGCGGCGACGTGGCCGAGGGGAGGAGGGGGGCCGGCGACGGGGCCGCAAGGGCGGCGTGACGGGGCCGTGAAGGGGGGGGGCACGAGGGCGGCGCGACGGGGCCGGGAGGGCGGCGCGACGGGGCCGCGAGAGGCCGCGAAGGGGCCGCGAGGGCGGCGTGACGGGGCCGCGAGGGGCCGCAAAGAGGCCGCGAGGACGGCGCGACTGGGCCGCGAGGGGCCGCTAAGGGGCCGCGAGGGCGGCGCGATAGGGCCGCGAGTGCGGCGCGACGGGGTCGCTAGGGCGGCGCGACGGGGCCGTAAGGGCGGCGCGACGGGGCGGTTAAGGGCCGCGAGAGGGGCCACAATAGGCCACTGAGAGGAGGCACAGGGCGCGACTCGGGCAGAGGCTAAGCGTGCTCCGGACAGGAAAAAAAAACTCGCTATTCGGTGGGCCCTAGGAACAGTTCCCATGAGGGAACCTGCTCGATACCATGTGAAGATTGGAACGAGAATGATTGCATTGAGCAGCATGAGGAGTACAAGTACCAAACCCTAAAGTGTTGTACCCCATATAAGCTACCCCACTACAGCCTACATAGACTATAGCATATGAGTTTGACAATTTGGGTGGGCCATGCTCAAATACACCTTCCAGATCAATTCCAGCTTGTTTCGTGCGCACCAAAAATTTCGGCGTATGCGATGGCGGCTATGTCTGCCGACAAATGGTAACGAAGTGCATGAATCCTCATAGGCGTAAGGAATAGCATCGAGCGACCTGAATGTTGTTGCATATTCGGGTGGCTCATGCTCAAATACACCTACCAAAGCTTGGTTCGTGTGCACAGAAAAGTTCGGCGACTGCGATGGCGGCTGTGTCTGCCGACGAATGGTAACGAAGTGCATGAATCCTCATATGCGTAGGGAAAAGCATCGAATGACCTGAATGTTGCTGCATATTGGGATAACCCATGCTCAATACACCTACCAGAGCAAATCCAGCTTGGTTTGCGCGCACCAAAAAGTTCGGCGACTGCGGTGGCGGCTGTGTCTGCCGACAAATGGTAATGAAGTGCATGAATCCTTATAGGCGTAGGGAAAAGCATCAAACGACCAGAATGTTGTTGCATATTCGAGTGGCCAATGCTCAAATACCTATTAGAGCAATTCCAGCTTGGTTTGTGCGCACAGAAAAGTTCGGCGCCTGCGATGACGGCTGTGTCTGCCGACAAATGGTAACGAAGTGCACGAATCCTCATATGCGTAGGGAAAAGCATCGAATGACCTAAATAATGTTGCATATTCGGGTGGCCCATGCTCAAATACACCTACCAGAGCAATTCCAGCTTGGCTTGTGCGCACCAAAAAGTTCGGCGCCTGCGATGACGGCTGTGTCTGCCGACAAATGGTAACGAAGTGCATGAATCCACATATGCGTAGGGAAAAGCATCGAACGACCTAAATGTTGTTGCATATTCAGGTGGCACATGCTCAAATACACATACCAAAGCAATTTCAGCTTGGTTCGTGCGCACCAAAAAGTTCGGCGCCTACACTGACGGCTGTGTCTGATGACTAATGGTAACGAAGTGCATGAATCCTCATATGCGTAGGGAAAAGCATCGAATGACCTGAATGTTGTTGCAATTTCGTGTGGCCCATGCTCAAATACACCTACCAGAGAAATTCTAGCTTGGTTCGTGCGCACCAAAAAGTTCGGCGCCTGCGATGACGGCTGTGTCTGCCGACAAATGGTAACGAAGTGCATGAATCCTCATATGCGTAGGGAAAAGCATCGAATGACTTGAATGATGTTGCATATTCGGGTGGCCCATGTTCAAATACACATACCAGAGCAATTCCAGCTTGGTTTGTGCGCACCAAAAAGTTCGGCGCCTGCGATGACGGCTGTGTCTGCCGACAAATGGTAACGAAGTGCATGGATCCTCATAGGCGTAGGGAAAAGCATCGAGCGACCTGAATGTTGTTGCATATTCGGGTGGCCCATGCTCAAATACACCTACTAGAGCAATTCCAGCTTGGTTCGTGCGCACAGAAAAGTTCGGCGCCTGCGATGACGGCTGTGTCTGCCGACAAATGGTAACGAAGTGCATGAATCCTCATATGCATAGGGAAAAGCATCGAATGACCTGAATGTTGTTGCATATTTGGGTGGCCCATGCTCAAATACACTTACCAGAGCAATTCCAGCTTGGTTTGTGCGCACCAAAAAGTTCGGCGCCTGCGATGGCGGCTGTTTCTGCCAACAAATGGTAACGAAGTGCATGAATCCTCATAGGCGTAGGGAAAAGCATCGAGCGACCTGAATGTTGTTGCATATTTGGGTGGCCCATGCTCAAATGCACCAACCAGAGCAATTCCAGCTTGGTTCGTGCACACAGAAAAGTTCGGCGCCTGCGATGACGGCTGTGTCTGCCGACAAATGGGTAACGAAGTGCATGAATCCTCATATGCATAGGGAAAAATATCGAATGACCTGAATGTTGTTGCATATTTGGGTGGCCCATGCTCAAATACACCTACAGAGAAATTCTAGCTTGGTTTGTGCGCACCAAAAAGTTCGGCGCCTGCGATGGCGGCTGTGTCTGCCGACAAATGGTAACGAAGTGCACGAATCCTCATATGCTTAGGGAAAAGCTTCGAATGACCTGAATGTTGTTGCATATTCGGGTGGCCCATGCTCAAATACACCTACCAGAGAAATTCTAGCTTGGTTCGTGCGCACCAAAAAGTTCGGCGCCTGCGATGACGGCTATGTCTGCCGACAAATGGTAACGAAGTGCATGAATCCTCATATGCATAGGGAAAAGCTTCGAACGACCTAAATGTTGTTGCATATTCGGGTGGCACATGCTCAAATACACCTACCAAAGCAATTCCAGCTTGGTTCGTGTGCACCAAAAAGTTCGGCGCCTACGCTGACGGCTGTGTCTGCTGACTAATGGTAACGAAGTGCATGAATCCTCATATGCGTAGGGAAAAGCATCGAATGACCTGAATATTGTTGCAATTTCGTGTGGCCCATGCTCAAATACACCTACCAGAGCAATTCCAGCTTGGTTTGTGCGCACCAAAAAGTTCGGCGCCTGCGATGACGGCTGTGTCTAACGACAAATGGTAACGAAGTGCATGAATCCTCATATTCGTAGGGAAAAGCATCGAATGACCTGAATGATGTTGCATATTCTGGTGGCCCATGCTCAAATACACCTACCAGAGCAATTCCAGCTTGGTTTGTGCGCACCAAAAAGTTCGGCGCCTGCAATGACGGCTGTGTCTACCGACAAATGGTAACGAAGTGCATGGATCCTCATAGGCGTAGGGAAAAGCATCGAGCGACCTAGATGTTGTTGCATATTCGGGTGGCCCATGCTCAAATACACCTACTAGAGCAATTCCAGCTTGGTTCATGCGCACAGAAAAGTTCGGCGCCTGGGATGACGGCTGTGTCTGCCGACAAATGGTAACGAAGTGCATGAATCCTCATATGCGTAGGGAAAAGCATCGAATGACCTGAATGTTGTTGCATATTCGGGTGGCCCATGCTCAAATACACCTACCAGAGCAATTCCAGCTTGGTTTGTGCGCACCAAAAAGTTCGGCGCCTGCGATGACGGCTGTGTCTACCGACAAATGGTAACGAAGTGCATGGATCCTCATAGGCGTAGGAAAAAGCATCGAGCGACCTGAATGTTGTTGCATATTCGGGTGGCCCATGCTCAAATACACCTACTAGAGCAATTCCAGCTTGGTTCGTGCGCACAGAAAAGTTCGGCGCCTGCGATGACGGCTCTGTCTGCCGACAAATGGTAACGAAGTGCATGAATCCTCATATGCGTAGGGAAAAGCATCGAATGACCTGAATGTTGTTGCATATTCGGGTGGGCCATGCTCAAATACACCCACCAGAGCAATTCCAGCTTGGTTTGTGCGCACCAAAAGGTTCGACGCCTGCGATGACGGCTGTGTCTGCCGAGAAATGGTAACGAAGTGCATGAATCCTCATATGCGTAGGGAAAAGCATCGAATGACCTGAATGTTGTTGCATATTTGGGTGGCCCATGCTCAAATACACCTACCAGAGCAATTCCAACTTGGTTTGTGCGCACCAAAAAGTTCGGCGCCTGCGGTGGCGGCTGTGTCTGCCGACAAACGGTAACGAAGTGCATGAATCCTCATAGGCGTAGGGAAAAGCATGGAACGACCTGAATGTTGTTGCATATTCGCGTGGCCCATGCTCAAATACACCTACTAGAGCAATTTCAGCTTGGTTCGTGCGCACAGAAAAGTTCGGCGCCTGCGATGACGGCTGTGTCTGCCAACAAATGGTAACGAAGTGCATGAATCCTCATATGCGTAGCGAAAAGCATTGAATGACCTGAATGTTGTTGCATATTCGGGTGGCCTGTGCTCAAATACACCTACCAGAGCAATTCCAGCTTGGTTTGTGCGCACCAAAAAGATCGGCGCCTGCGATGACGGCTGTGTCTGCTGACAAATGGTAACGAAGTGCATGGATCCTCATATTCGTAGGGAAAAGCATCGAATGACCTGAATGATGTTGCATATTCTGGTGGCCCATGCTCAAATACACCTACTAGAGCAATTCCAGCTTGGTTTGTGCGCACCAAAAAGTTCGGCGCCTGCGATGACGGCTGTGTCTACCGACAAATGGTAACGAAGTGCATGGATCCTCATAGGCGTAGGGAAAAGCATCGAGCGACCTGAATGTTGTTGCATATTCGGGTGGCCCATGCTCAAATACACCTACTAGAGCAATTCCAGCTTGGTTCGTGCGCACACAAAAGTTCGGCGCCTGCGATGACGGCTCTGTCTGCCGACAAATGGTAACGAAGTGCATGAATCCTCATATGCGTAGGGAAAAGCATCGAATGACCTGAATGTTGTTGCATATTCGGGTGGGCCATGCTCAAATACACCCACCAGAGCAATTCCAACTTGGTTTGTGCGCACCAAAAAGTTCGGCGCCTGCGATGACGGCTGTGTCTGCCGACAAATGGTAACGAAGTGCATGAATCCTCATATGCGTAGGGAAAAGCATCGAATGACCTGAATGTTGTTGCATATTCGGGTGGCCCATGCTCAAATACACCTACCAGAGCAATTCCAGCTTGGTTTGTGCGCACCAAAAAGTTCGGCGCCTGCGGTGGCGGCTGTGTCTGCCGACAAATGGTAACGAAGTGCATGAATCCTTATATGCGTAGGGAAAAGCATCGAACGACCTGAATGTTGTTGCATATTCGGGTGGCACATGCTCAAATACACCAACCAGTGCAATTCCAGCTTGGTTCGTGCGCACCAAAAAGTTCGGCGCCTGCGATGACGGCTGTGTTTGCCGACAAATGGTAACGAAGTGCATGCATCCTCATATGCATAGGGAAAAGCATCAAATGACCTGAATGTTGTTGCATATTTGGGTGGCCCATGCTCAAATACACTTACCAGAGCAATTCCAGCTTGGTTTGTGCGCACCAAAAAGTTCGGCGCCTGCGATGGCGGCTGTTTCTGCCAACAAATGGTAACGAAGTGCATGGATCCTCATAGGTGTAGGGAAAAGCATCGAACGACCTGAATGTTGTTGAATATTTGGGTGGCCCATGCTCAAATACACCAACCAGAGCAATTCCAGCTTGGTTCGTGCGCACAGAAAAGTTCGGCGCCTGCGATGACGGCTGTGTCTGCCGACAAATGGTAACGAAGTGCATGAATCCTCATATGCATAGGGAAAAGCATCGAATGACCTGAATGTTGTTGCATATTTGGGTGGCCCATGCTCAAATACACCAACCAGAGCAATTCCAGCTTGGTTTGTGCGCACCAAAAAGTTCGGCGCCTGCGATGACGGCTGTGTCTGCCGACAAATGGTAACGAAGTGCATGGATCCTCATATGCGTAGGGAAAAGCATCGAATGATCTGAATGTTGTTGCATATTCGGGTGGCCCATGCTCAAATACACCTACCAGAGCAATTCCAGCTTGGTTTGTGCGCACCAAATAGTTCGGCGCCTGCGATGACGGCTGTGTCTGCCGACAAATGGTAACGAAGTGCATGGATCCTCATAGGCGTAGGGAAAAGCATCGAGCGACCTGAATGTTGTTGCATATTCAGGTGGCCCATGCTCAAATACACCTACTAGAGCAATTCCAGCTTGGTTAGTGCGCACAGAAACGTTCGGCGCCTGCGATGACGGCTGTGTCTGACAACAAATGGTAACGAAGTGCATGAATCCTTATATGCGTAGGGAAAAGCATTGAATGACCTGAATGTTGTTGCATATTTGGGTGGCCCATGCTCAAATATACCTACCAGAGCACCAAAAAGTTCGGCGCCTGCTATGACGGCTGTGTCTGCCGACAAATGGTAACGAAGTGCATGGATCCTGATAGGCGTAGGGAAAAACATCGAGCGACCTGAATGTTGTTGCATATTCGGGTGGCCCATGCTCAAATACACCTACTAGAGCAATTCCAGCTTGGTTCGTGCGCACAGAAAAGTTCGGCGCCTGCGATGACGGCTGTGTTTGCCAACAAATGGTAACGAAGTGCATGAATCCTCATATGCGTAGGGAAAAGCATTGAATGACCTGAATGTTGTTGCATATTTGGGTGGCCCATGCTCAAATACACTTACCAGAGCAATTCCAGCTTGGTTCGTGCGCACAGAAAAGTTCGGCGCCTGCGATGACGGCTGTGTCTGCCAACAAATGGTAACGAAGTGCATGAATCCTCATATGCGTAGGGAAAAGCATTGAATGACCTGAATGTTGTTGCATATTTGGGTGGCCCATGCTCAAATACACCTACCAGAGCACCAAAAAGTTCGGCGCCTGCGATGACGGCTGTGTCTGCCGACAAATGGTAACGAAGTGCATGGATCCTCATAGGCGTAGGGAAAAATATCGAGCGACCTGAATGTTGTTGCATATTCGGGTGGCACATGCTCAAATACACCTACCAGTGCAATTCCAGCTTGGTTCGTGCGCACCAAAAAGTTCGGCGCCTGCGATGACGGCTGTGTTTGCCGACAAATGGTAACGAAGTGCATGCATCCTCATATGCATAGGGAAAAGCATCAAATGACCTGAATGTTGTTGCATATTTGGGTGGCCCATGCTCAAATACACTTACCAGAGCAATTCCAGCTTGATTTGTGCGCACCAAAAAGTTCGGCGCCTGCGATGGCGGCTGTTTATGCCAACAAATGGTAACGAAGTGCATGAATCCTCATAGGTGTAGGGAAAAGCATCGAACGACCTGAATATTGTTGCATATTTGGGTGGCCCATGCTCAAATACACCAACCAGAGCAATTCCAGCTTGGTTCGTGCGCACAGAAAAGTTCGGCGCCTGCGATGACGGCTGTGTCTGCCGACAAATGGTAACGAAGTGCATGAATCCTCATATGCATAGGGAAAAGCATCGAATGACCTGAATGTTGTTGCATATTTGGGTGGCCCATGCTCAAATACACCAACCAGAGCAATTCCAACTTGGTTTGTGCGCACCAAAAAGTTCGGCGCCTGCGATGACGGCTGTGTCTGCCGACAAATGGTAACGAAGTGCATGGATCCTCATATGCGTAGGGAAAAGCATCGAATGACCTGAATGTTGTTGCATATTCGGGTGGCCCATGCTCAAATACACCTACCAGAGCAATTCCAGCTTGGTTTGTGCGCACCAAAAAGTTCGGCGCCTGCGATGACGGCTGTGTCTGCCGACAAATGGTAACGAAGTGCATGGATCCTCATAGGCGTAGGGAAAAGCATCGAGCGACCTGAATGTTGTTGCATATTCAGGTGGCCCATGCTCAAATACACCTACCAGAGCAATTCCAGCTTGGTTTGTGCGCACCAAAAAGTTCGGCGCCTGCGATGACGGTTGTGTCTGCCAACAAATGGTAACGAAGTGCATGAATTCTCATATGCGTAGGGAAAAGCATTGAATGACCTGAATGTTGTTGCATATTCGGGTGGCCCATGCTCAAATACACCTACCAGAGCAATTCCAGCTTGGTTTGTGCGCACCAAAAAGTTCGGCGCCTGCGGTGGCGGCTGTGTCTGCCGACAAATGGTAACAAAGTGCATGAATCCTCATAGGCGTAGGGAAAAGCATCGAACGACCTGAATGTTGTTGCATATTCGGGTGGCGCATGCTCAAATACACCTACCAGTGCAATTCCAGCTTGGTTCGTGCGCACCAAAAAGTTCGGCGCCTGCGATGACGGCTGTGTCTGCTGACAAATGGTAACGAAGTGCATGAATCTTTGTATGCATAGGGAAAGGCATCGAATGACCTGAATGTTGTTGCATATTTAGGTGGCCCATTCTCAAATACACTTACCAGGGCAATTCCAGCTTGGTTTGTGCGCACCAAAAAGTTCGGCGCCTGCGATGACGGCTGTGTCTGCCGACAAATGGTAACGAAGTGCATGGATCCTCATAGGCGTAGGGAAAAGCATCGAGCGACCTGAATGTTGTTGCATATTCGGGTGGCCCCTGCTCAAATACACCTACTAGAGCAATTCCAGCTTGGTTCGTGCGCACAGAAAAGTTCGGCGCCTGCGATGACGGCTGTGTCTGCCAACAAATGGTAACGAAGTGCATGAATCCTCATATGCGTAGGGAAAAGCATTGAATGACCTGAATGTTGTTGCATATTTGGGTGGCCCATGCTCAAATACACCTACCAGAGCACCAAAAAGTTCGGCGCCTACGGTGGCGGCTGTGTCTGCCGACAAATGGTAACGAAGTGCATGAATCCTCATAGGCGTAGGGAAAAGCATTGAACGACCTGAATGTTGTTGCATATTCGCGTGGCCCATGCTCAAATACATCTACTAGAGCAATTTCAGCTTGGTTCGTGCGCACAGAAAAGTTCGGCGCCTGCGATGGCGGCTGTGTCTGCCGACAAATGGCAACGAAGTGCATGCATCCTCATATGCATAGGGAAAAGCATCGAATGACCTGAATGTTGTTGCATATTTGGGTGGCCCATGCTCCAATACACTTACCAGAGCAATTCCAGCTTGGTTTGTGCGCATCAAAAAGTTCGGCGCCTGCGATGGCGGCTGTTTCTGCCAACAAATGGTAACGAAGTGCATGAATCCTCATAGGCGTAGGGAAAAGCATCGAACGACCTGAATGTTGTTGCATATTTGGGTGGCCCATGCTCAAATACACCAACCAGAGCAATTCTAGCTTGGTTCATGCGCACAGAAAAGTTCGGCGCCTGCGATGACGGCTGTGTCTGCCGACAAATGGTAACGAAGTGCATGAATCCTCATATGCATAGGGAAACGCATCGAATGACCTGAATGTTGTTGCATATTTGGGTGGCCCATGCTCAAATACACCAACCAGAGCAATTCCAGCTTGGTTTGTGCGCACCAAAAAGTTCGGCGCCTGCGATGACGGCTGTGTCTGCCGACAAATGGTAACGAAGTGCATGAATCCTCATATGCGTAGGGAAAAGCATCGAATGACCTGAATGTTGTTGCATATTCGCGTGGCCCATGCTCAAATACACCTACTAGAGCAATTTCAGCTTGGTTCGTGCGCACAGAAAAGTTCGGCGCCTGCGATGACGGCTGTGTCTGCCAACAAATGGTAACGAAGTGCATGAATCCTCATATGCGTAGCGAAAAGCATTGAATGACCTGAATGTTGTTGCATATTCGGGTGGCCCGTGCTCATACACCTACCGGAGCAATTCCAGCTTGGTTTGTGCGCACCAAAAAGTCCGGCGCCTGCGGTGGCGGCTGTGTCTGCCGACAAATGGTAACGAAGTGCATGAATCCTCATAGGCGTGGGGACAAGCATTGAACGACCTGAATGTTGTTGCATATTCGGGTGGCCCATGCTCAAATACATCTACCAGTGCAATTCCAGCTTGGTTCGTGCGCACAGAAAAGTTCGGCGCCTGCGATGACGGCTGTGTCTGCCGACAAATGGTAACGAAGTGGATGCATCCTCATATGCATAGGGAAAAGCATCGAATGACCTGAATGTTGTTGCATATTTGGGTGGCCCATGCTCAAATACACTTACCAGAGCAATTCCAGCTTGGTTTGTGCGCACCAAAAAGTTCGGAGCCTGCGATGGCGGCTATTTCTGCCAACAAATGGTAACGAAGTGCATGAATCCTCATAGGCGTAGGGAAACGCATCGAACGACCTGAATGTTGTTGCATATTTGGGTGGCCCATGCTCAAATACACCAACCAGAGCAATTCCAGCTTGGTTCGTGCGCACCAAAAAGTTCGGCGCCTGCGATGACGGCTGTGTCTGCCGACAAATGGTGCATGAATCCTCATATGCATAGGGAAAAGCATCGAATGACCTAAATGTTGTTGCATATTTGGGTGGCCCATGCTCAAGTACACCAACCAGAGCAATTCCAGCTTGGTTTGTGCGCACCAAAAAGTTCGGCGCCTGCGATGACGACTGTGTCTGCCGACAAATGGTAACGAAGTGCATGAATCCTCATATGCGTAGGGAAAAGCATCGAATGACCTGAATGTTGTTGCATATTCGGGTGGCCCATGCTCAAATACACCTACCAGAACAATTCCAGCTTGGTTTGTGCGCACCAAATAGTTCGGCGCCTGCGATGACGGCTGTGTCTGCCGACAAATGGTAACGAAGTACATGGATCCTCATAGGCGTAGGGAAAAGCATCGAGCGACCTGAATGTTGTTGCATATTCAGGTGGCCCATGCTCAAATACACCTACTAGAGCAATTCCAGCTTGGTTCGTGCGCACAGAAAAGTTCGGCGCCTGCGATGACGGCTGTGTCTGCCAACAAATGGTAACGAACTGCATGAATTCTCATATGCGTAGGGAAAAGCATTGAATGACCTGAATGTTGTTGCATATTCGGGTGCCCTATGCTCAAATACACCTACCAGAGCAATTCCAGCTTGGTTTGTGCGCACCAAAAAGTTCGGCGCCTGCGGTGGCGGCTGTGTCTGCCGACAAATGGTAACGAAGTGCATGAATCCTCATAGGCGTAGGGAAAAGCATCGAACGACCTGAATGTTGTTGCATATTCGGGTGGCACATGCTCAAATACACCTACCAGTGCATTCCAGCTCGGTTCGTGCGCACCAAAAAGTTCGGCGCCTGCGATGACGGCTGTGTCTGCCGACAAATGGTAACAAAGTGCATGAATCTTTATATGCATAGGGAAAGGCATCGAATGACCTGAATGTTGTTGCATATTTGGGTGGCCCATGCTCAAATACACTTACCAGGGCAATTCCAGTTTGGTTTGTGCGCACCAAAAAGTTCGGCGCCTGCGATGGCGGCTGTTTCTGCCAACAAATGGTAACGAAGTGCATGAATCCTCATAGGCGTAGGGAAAAGCATCGAACGACCTGAATGTTGTTGCATATTTGGGTGGCCCATGCTCAAATACACCAACCAGAGCAATTCCAGCTTGGTTCGTGCGCACAGAAAAGTTCGGCGCCTGCGATGACGGCTGTGTCTGCCGACAAATGGTAACGAAGTGGATGAATCCTCATATGCATAGGGAAAAGCATCGAATGACCTGAATGTTGTTGCATATTTGGGTGGCCCATACTCAAATACACCAACCAGAGCAATTCCAGCTTGGTTTGTGCGCACCAAAAAGTTCGGCGCCTGCGATGACGGCTGTGTCTGCCGACAAATGGTAACAAAGTGCATGGATCCTCATAGGCGTAGGGAAAAGCATCGAGCGACCCGAATGTTGTTGCATATTCGGGTGGCCCATGCTCAAATACACCTACTAGAGCAATTCCAGCTTGGTTCGTGCGCATAGAAAAGTTCGACGCCTGCGATGACGGATGTGTCTGCCAACAAAAGGTAACGAAGTGCATGAATCCTCATATGCGTAGGGAAAAGCATTGAATGACCTGAATGTTGTTGCATATTCGGGTGGCCCATGCTCAAATACACCTACCAGAGCAATTCCAGCTTGGTTTGTGCGCACCAAAAAGTCCGGCGCCTGCGGTGGCGGCTGTGTCTGCCGACAAATGGTAACAAAGTGCATGAATCCTCATAGGCATAGGGAAAAGCATCGAACGACCTGAATGTTGTTGCATATTCGCGGCGCCCATGCTCAAATATACCTACCAGTGCAATTTCAGCTTGGTTCGTGTGCACAGAAAAGTTCGGCGCCTGCGATGACGGCTGTGTCTGCCATCTAATGGTAACGAAGTGCATGAATCCTCATAGGCGTAGGGAAAAGCATCGAGCGACCAAAATGTTGTTGCATATTCGGGTGGCACATGCTCAAATACACCTACCACAGCAATTCCAGCTTGGTTCGTGCGCACCAAAAAGTTCGGCGCCTACGCAGACGGCTGTGTCTGCTGACTAATGGTAACGAAGTGCATGAATCCTCATATGCGTAGGGAAAAGCATCGAATGACCTGAATGTTGTTGCAATTTCGTGTGGCCCATGCTCAAATACACCTACCACAGCAATTCCAGCTTGGTTTGTGCGCACCAAAAAGTTCGGCGCCTGTGATGACGGCTGTGTCTGCCGACAAATGGTAACGAAGTGCATGAATCCTCATATGCGTAGGGAAAAGCATCGAATGACCTGAATGTTGTTGCATATTCGGGTGGCCCATGCTCAAATACACCTACCAGAGCAATTCCAGCTTGGTTTGTGCGCACCAAAAAGTTCGGCGCGTGCGGTGGCGGCTGTGTCTGCCGACAAATGGTAACGAAGTGCACGAATCCTCATATGCGTAGGGAAAAGCATCGAATGACCTGAATGTTGTTGCATATTCGGGTGGCCCATGCTCAAATACACCTACCAGAGCAATTCCAGCTTGGTTTGTGCGCACCAAAAAGTTCGGCGCGTGCGGTGGCGGCTGTGTCTGCCGACAAATGGTAACGAAGTGCACGAATCCTCATATGCGTAGGGAAAAGCATCGAATGACCTGAATGTTGTTGCATATTCGGGTGGCCCATGCTCAAATACACCTACCAGAGCAATTCCAGCTTCGTTTGTGCGCACCAAAAAGTTCGGCGCGTGCGGTGGCGACTGTGTCTGCCGACAAATGGTAACGAAGTGCACGAATCCTCATATGCGTAGGGAAAAGCATCGAATGACCTGAATGTTGTTGCATATTCGGGTGGCCCATGCTCAAATACACCTACCAGAGCAATTCCAGCTTGGTTTGTGCACACCAAAAAGTTCGGCGCGTGCGGTGGCGGCTGTGTCTGCCGACAAATGGTAACGAAGTGCATGAATCCTCATAGGCGTAGAGAAAAGTATCGAGCGACCTGAATGTTGTTGCATATTCGCGTGGCCCATGCTCAAATGCACATACTAGTGCAATTTCAGCTTGGTTCGTGTGCACAGAAAAGTTCGGCGCCTGCGATGACGGCTGTGTCTGCCATCTAATGGTAACGAAGTGCATGAATCCTCATAGGCGTAGGGAATAGCATCGAGGGACCTAAATGTTGTTGCATATTCGGGTGGCACATGCTCAAATACACCTACCACAGCAATTCCAGCTTGGTTCGTGCTGTCAACGGGAGTTGTGTGTTGGCCCCGTCCTCGCTTGGGCGGGCCGACTTCGTGGTCGGGTGTAAGGGGAGCAGCCGACCTGCACGGGGACCACTGCACGTGCGCCGACTTCAGGGTGGCGCCGACTTCGGGGAGGTCGAATTGGGAGTCGACCTGCGGAGGACGTCAACTTGGTGACGTCAACTTGGGGAAGCCAACTTCGGTGGTCGGCTGACGGACTGCTGGTCGACCTGGTGGTTGGTCGACCAGGCCTGCTGGTCGACCTGCTGGTGGTCGACTGGACTTGGTGGTCGACGAAGGAGGGGCCGACGTCGACCTCGACTCAGGACGCCGAGCAGTTGGGCGTCGAGTAGCCGGGCGTCAACTTCGTGACACCGACTTCGGGTAGCCGACTTGGGTGGTCGGCCGACAACTGCACTGGTCGACTTGGTGGTTGGTCGACCAGGACTGCAGGTCGACCAGGGGCGTGGTCGACCTGGTGAGGTCGACGTGGAGGTGGTCGTCGACTTGGGAGGTCGACGGGCATGTACGGGAGCTGCTGGTCGACGTGGTTGCCCGGTCGACCAGGTTACATGGGTGACGAAGTGCTGCGGAGGAGTGCGACGGTCGCCCAGGCGAAGTTGGCGAGCCCGACCTCGGTGGTGGTATCCCGAGGTCGTCGTGGCGGATCAGAGGCAGTCGTCAGCTAGAGGTTGACGTGGTGTGTGAGCTGTGCAGGTGACGAAGACTCTGTACGCCAATTATATGCGTGCACCTGTGAAGCGGGTGCGCTGCTGTCCTGCGTGAGCAACGCTGGCACGCCGTCGACCTTGCACTGCTGGAGCGCGGTCGACCAAGTCGTGCTGGAACGCGGTCGACCAAGCTGCGCTGGCAGTTGGCCGACCTGAATGCTAGCTCTGATGTAGTCTTGCATTGCCAACTTCATTGTACCATTGTTCTGAACTTTTCCTAGTGAAACTCTTGCCAATTCTCCCCGTGAACTAGCAAGCAGCGTGAACACAAGGAAACGACTAAGTGAACGAACGCAGAGATCACACGAGCACACGTGCCTAGCCCGTAGTCTAGCTCCCGTTGCAGCAGTTATCTCCGCACGTGCGCACCAAAAAGTTCGGCGCCTACGCTGACGGCTGTGTCTGCTGACTAATGGCAACGAAGTGCATGAATCCTCATAGGCGTAGGGAAAAGCATTGAATGACCTGAATGTTGTTGCATATTCGGGTGGCCCATGCTCAAATACACCTACCAGAGCAATTCCAGCTTGGTTTGTGCGCACCAAAAAGTCCGGCGCCTGCGGTGGCGGCTGTGTCTGCCGACAAATGGTAACAAAGTGCATGAATCCTCATAGGCATAGGGAAAAGCATCGAACGACCTGAATGTTGTTGCATATTCGCGGGGCCCATGCTCAAATATACCTACCAGTGCAATTTCAGCTTGGTTCGTGTGCACAGAAAAGTTCCGCGCCTGCGATGACGGCTGTGTCTGCCATCTAATGGTAACGAAGTGCATGAATCCTCATAGGCGTAGGGAAAAGCATCGAGCGACCAAAATGTTGTTGCATATTCGGGTGGCACATGCTCAAATACACCTACCACAGCAATTCCAGCTTGGTTCGTGCGCACCAAAAAGTTCGGCGCCTACACAGACGGCTGTATCTGCTGACTAATGGTAACGAAGTGCATGAATCCTCATATGCGTAGGGAAAAGCATCGAATGACCTGAATGTTGTTGCAATTTCGTGTGGCCCATGCTCAAATACACCTACCAGAGCAATTCCAGCTTGGTTTGTGCGCACCAAAAAGTTCGGCGCCTGTGATGACGGCTGTGTCTGCCGACAAATGGTAACGAAGTGCATGAATCCTCATATGCGTAGGGAAAAGCATCGAATGACCTGAATGTTGTTGCATATTCGGGTGGCCCATGCTCAAATACACCTACCAGAGCAATTCCAGCTTGGTTTGTGCGCACCAAAAAGTTCGGCGCGTGCGGTGGCGGCTGTGTCTGCCGACAAATGGTAACGAAGTGCACGAATCCTCATATGCGTAGGGAAAAGCATCCAATGACCTAAATGTTGTTGCATATTCGGGTGGCCCATGCTCAAATACACCTACCAGAGCAATTCCAGCTTGGTTTGTGCGCACCAAAAAGTTCGGCGCGTGCGGTGGCGGCTGTGTCTGCCGACAAATGGTAACGAAGTGCACGAATCCTCATATGCGTAGGGAAAAGCATCAAATGACCTAAATGTTGTTGCATATTCGGGTGGCCCATGCTCAAATACACCTACCAGAGCAATTCCAGCTTGGTTTGTGCGCACCAAAAAGTTCGGCGCGTGCGGTGGCGACTGTGTCTGCCGACAAATGGTAACGAAGTGCACGAATCCTCATATGCGTAGGGAAAAGCATCGAATGACCTGAATGTTGTTGCATATTCGGGTGGCCCATGCTCAAATACACCTACCAGAGCAATTCCAGCTTGGTTTGTGCACACCAAAAAGTTCGGCGCGTGCGGTGGCGGCTGTGTCTGCCGACAAATGGTAACGAAGTGCATGAATCCTCATAGGCGTAGGGAAAAGTATCGAGCGACCTGAATGTTGTTGCATATTCGCGTGGCCCATGCTCAAATGCACATACCAGTGCAATTTCAGCTTGGTTCGTGTGCACAGAAAAGTTCGGCGCCTGCGATGACGGCTGTGTCTGCCATCTAATGGTAACGAAGTGCATGAATCCTCATAGGCGTAGGGAATAGCATCGAGGGACCTAAATGTTGTTGCATATTCGGGTGGCACATGCTCAAATACACCTACCACAGCAATTCCAGCTTGGTTCGTGCTGTCAACGGGAGTTGTGTGTTGGCCCCGTCCTCGCTTGGGCGGGCCGAATTCGTGGTCGGGTGTAAGGGGAGCAGCCGACCTGCACGGGGACCACTGCACGGGCGCCGACTTCAGGGTGGCGCCGACTTCGGGGAGGTCGAATTGGGAGTCGACCTGCGGAGGACGTCAACTTGGTGACGTCAACTTGGGGAAGCCAACTTCGGTGGTCGGCTGACGGACTGCTGGTCGACCTGGTGGTTGGTCGACCAGGCCTGCTGGTCGACCTGCTGGTGGTCGACTGGACTTGGTGGTCGACGAAGGAGGGGCCGACGTCGACCTCGACTCAGGACGCCGAGCAGTTGGGCGTCGAGTAGCCGGGCGTCAACTTCGTGACACCGACTTCGGGTAGCCGACTTGGGTGGTCGGCCGACAACTGCACTGGTCGACTTGGTGGTTGGTCGACCAGGACTGCAGGTCGACCAGGGGCGTGGTCGACCTGGTGAGGTCGACGTGGAGGTGGTCGTCGACTTGGGAGGTCGACGGGCATGTACGGGAGCTGCTGGTCGACGTGGTTGCCCGGTCGACCAGGTTACCTGGGTGACGAAGTGCTGCGGAGGAGTGCGACGGTCGCCCAGGCGAAGTTGGCGAGCCCGACCTCGGTGGTGGTATCCCGAGGTCGTCGTGGCGGATCAGAGGCAGTCGTCAGCTCGAGGTTGACGTGGTGTGTGAGCTGTGCAGGTGACGAAGACTCTGTACGCCAATTATATGCGTGCACCTGTGAAGCGGGTGCGCTGCTGTCCTGCGTGAGCAACGCTGGCACGCCGTCGACCTTGCACTGCTGGAGCGCGGTCGACCAAGTCGTGCTGGAACGCGGTCGACCAAGCTGCGCTGGCAGTTGGCCGACCTGAATGCTAGCTCTGATGTAGTCTTGCATTGCCAACTTCATTGTACCATTGTTCTGAACTTTTCCTAGTGAAACTCTTGCCAATTCTCCCCGTGAACTAGCAAGCAGCGTGAACACAAGGAAACGACTAAGTGAACGAACGCAGAGATCACACGAGCACACGTGCCTAGCCCGTAGTCTAGCTCCCGTTGCAGCAGTTATCTCCGCACGTGCGCACCAAAAAGTTCGGCGCCTACGCTGACGGCTGTGTCTGCTGACTAATGGCAACGAAGTGCATGAATCCTCATAGGCGTAGGGAAAAGCATTGAATGACCTGAATGTTGTTGCATATTCGGGTGGCCCATGCTCAAATACACCTACCAGAGCAATTCCAGCTTGGTTTGTGCGCACCAAAAAGTCCGGCGCCTGCGGTGGCGGCTGTGTCTGCCGACAAATGGTAACAAAGTGCATGAATCCTCATAGGCATAGGGAAAAGCATCGAACGACCTGAATGTTGTTGCATATTCGCGGGGCCCATGCTCAAATATACCTACCAGTGCAATTTCAGCTTGGTTCGTGTGCACAGAAAAGTTCCGCGCCTGCGATGACGGCTGTGTCTGCCATCTAATGGTAACGAAGTGCATGAATCCTCATAGGCGTAGGGAAAAGCATCGAACGACCTAAATGTTGTTGCATATTTGGGTGGCACATGCTCAAATACACCTACCAAAGCAATTCCAGCTTGGTTCGTGCGCACCAAAAAGTTCGGCGCCTACGCTGACGGCTGTGTCTGCCGACAAATGGTAACGAAGTGCATGAATCCTCATATGCGTAGGGAAAAGCATCGAATGACCTGAATGTTGTTGCAATTTCGTGTGGCCCATGCTCAAATACACCTACCAGAGCAATTCCAGCTTGGTTTGTGCGCACCAAAAAGTTCGGCGCCTGCGATGACGGCTGTGTCTGCCGACAAATGGTAACGAAGTGCATGAATCCTCATATGCGTAGGGAAAAGCATCGAATGACCTGAATGATGTTGCATATTCGGGTGGCCCATGCTCAAATACACCTACCAGAGCAATTCCAGCTTGGTTTGTGCGCACCAAAAAGTTCGGCGCCTGCGATGACGGCTGTGTCTGCCGACAAATGGTAACGAAGTGCATGGATCCTCATAGGCGTAGGGAAAAGCATCGAGCGACCTGAATGTTGTTGCATATTCGGGTGACCCATGCTCAAATACACCTACTAGAGCAATTCCAGCTTGGTTCGTGCGCACAGAAAAGTTCGGCGCCTGCGATGACGGCTGTGTTTGCTAACAAAAGGTAACAAAGTGCATGAATCCTCATATGCGTAGCGAAAAGCATTGAATGACCTGAATGTTGTTGCATATTCGGGTGGCCCATGCTCAAATACACCTACTAGAGCAATTCCAGCTTGGTTCGTGCGCACAGAAAAGTTCGGCGCCTGCGATGACGGCTGTGTCTGCCAACAAAAGGTAACAAAGTGCATGAATCCTCATATGCGTAGGGAAAAGCATTGAATGACCTGAATGTTGTTGCATATTCGGGTGACCCATGCTCAAATACAGCTACCAGAGCAATTCCAGCTTGGTTTGTGCGCACCAAAAAGTTCGGCGCCTGCGGTGGCGGCTGTGTCTGCCGACAAATGGTAACGAAGTGCATGAATCCTCATAGGCGTAGGGAAAAGTTTTGAACGACCTGAATGTTGTTGCATATTCGCGTGGCCCATGCTCAAATACACCTACCAGTGCAATTCCTGCTTGGTTCGTGCGCACAGAAAAGTTCGGCGCCTGCGATGACGGCTGTTTCTGCCGACACATGGAAACGAAGTGCATGAATCCTCATATGCATAGGGAAAAGCATCGAATGACCTGAATGTTGTTGCATATTTGGGTGGCCCATGCTCAAATACACTTACCAGAGCAATTCCAGCTTGGTATGTGCGCACCAAAAAGTTCAGCGCCTGCGATGGCGGCTGTTTCTGCCAACAAATGGTAACGAAGTGCATGAATCCTCATAAGCGTAGGGAAAAGCATCGAATGACCTGAATGTTGTTGCATATTTGGGTGGCCCATGCTCAAATGCACCAACCAGAGCAATTCCAACTTGATTCGTACGCACAGAAAAGTTCGGCGCCTGCGATGACGGCTGTGTCTGCCGATAAATGGTAACGAAGTGCATGAATCCTCATATGCATAGGGAAAAGCATTGAATGACCTGAATGTTGTTGCATATTTGGGTGGCCCATGCTCAAATACACCTACAGAGCAATTCCAGCTTGGTTTGTGCGCACCAAAAAGTTCGGCGCCTGCGATGGCGGCTGTGTCTGCCGACAAATGGTAACGAAGTGCACGAATCCTCATATGCGTAGGGAAAAGCATCAAATGACCTGAATGTTGTTGCATATTCGGGTGGCCCATGCTCAAATACACCTACCAGAGCAATTCCAGCTTGGTTTGTGCGCACCAAAAAGTTCGGCGCGTGGGGTGGCGGCTGTGTCTGCCGACAAATGGTAACGAAGTGCATGAATCCTCATAGGCGTAGGGAAAAGCATCGAACGACCCGAATGTTGTTGCATATTCGCGTGGCCCATGCTCAAATACACCTACCAGTGCAATTTCAGCTTGGTTCGTGTGCACAGAAAAGTTCGGCGCCTGCGATGACGGCTGTGTCTGCCATCTAATGGTAACGAAGTGCATGAATCCTCATAGGCGTAGGGAAAAGCATCGAGCGACCTAAATGTTGTTGCATATACGGGTGGCACATGCTCAAATACACCTACCACAACAATTCCAGCTTGGTTCGTGCGCACCAAAAAGTTCGGCGCCTACGCTGACGGCTGTGTCTGCTGACTAATGGTAACGAAGTGCATGAGTCCTCATATGCGTAGGGAAAAGCATCGAATGACCTGAATGTTGTTGCAATTTCGTGTGGCCCATGCTCAAATACACCTACCAGAGCAATTTCAGCTGGATTTGTGCGCACCAAAAAGTTCAGCGCCTGCGATGACGGCTGTGTCTGCCGACAAATGGTAATGAAGTGCATGAATCCTCATATGCGTAGGGAAAAGTATCGAATGACCTGAATGATGTTGCATATTCGGGTGGCCCATGCTCAAATACACCTACCAGAGCAATTCCAGCTTGGTTTGTGCGCACCAAAAAGTTCGGCGCCTGCGATGACGGCAGTGTCTGCCGACAAATGGTAACAAAGTGCATGGATCCTCATAGGCGTAGGGAAAAGCATCGAGCGACCCGAATGTTGTTGCATATTCGGGTGGCCCATGCTCAAATACACCTACTAGAGCAATTCCAGCTTGGTTCGTGCGCATAGAAAAGTTCGACGCCTGCGATGACGGATGTGTCTGCCAACAAAAGGTAACGAAGTGCATGAATCCTCATATGCGTAGGGAAAAGCATTGAATGACCTGAATGTTGTTGCATATTCGGGTGGCCCATGCTCAAATACAGCTACCAGAGCAATTCCAGCTTGGTTTGTGCGCACCAAAAATTCCGGCGCCTGCGGTGGCGGCTGTGTCTGCCGACAAATGGTAACGAAGTGCATGAATCCTCATAGGCGTAGGGAAAAGCATTGAACGACCTGAATGTTGTTGCATATTCGCGTGGCCCATGCTCAAATACACCTACCAGTGCAATTCCAGCTTGGTTCGTGCGCACAGAAAAGTCAGGCGCCTGCGATGACGGCTGTGTTTGCCGACAAATGGTAACGAAGTGCATGAATCCTCATATGCATAGAGAAAAGCATCGAATGACCTGAATGTTGTTGCATATTTGGGTGGCCTATGCTTAAATACACTTACCAGAGCAATTCCAGCTTGGTTTGTGCGCACCGAAAAGTTCGGCGCCTGCGATGGCGGCTGTTTCTGCCAACAAATGGTAACGAAGTGCATGAATCCTCATAGGCGTAGGGAAAAGCATCGAACGACCTGAATGCTGTTGCATATTTAGGTGGCCCATGCTCAAATACAACTATCAGAGCAATTCCAGCTTCGTTCATGCGCACAGAAAAGTTCGGCGCCTGCGATGACGGCTGTGTCTGCCGACAAATGGTAACGAAGTGCATGAATCCTCATATGCATAGGGAAAAGCATCGAATGACCTGAATGTTGTTGCATATTTGGGTGGCCCATGCTCAAATACACCTACAGAGCAATTCAAGCTTGGTTTGTGCGCACCAAAAAGTTCGGCGCCTGCGATGGCGGCTGTGTCTGCCGACAAATGGTAACGAAGTGCACGAATCCTCATATGCTTAGGGAAAAGCATCGAATGACCTGAATGTTGTCGCATATTCGGGTGGCCCATGCTCAAATACACCTACCAGAGCAATTCCAGCTTGGTTTGTGCGCACCAAAAAGTTCGGCGCGTGCGGTGGCGGCTGTGTCTGCCGACAAATGGTAACGAAGTGCATGAATCCTCAGGCGTAGGGAAAAGCATCGAACGACCTGAATGTTGTTGCATATTCGCGTGGCCCATGCTCAAATACACCTACTAGTGCAATTCCAGCTTGGTTCGTGTGCACGGAAAAGTTCGGCGCCTGCGATGACGGCTGTGTCTGCCGACAAATGGTAACGAAGTGCATGAATCCTCATATGCATAGAGAAAAGCATCGAATGACCTGAATGTTGTTGCATATTTGGGTGGCCCATGCTCAAATACACCTATAGAGCAATTCCAGCTTGGTTTGTGCGCACCAAAAAGTTGGGCGCCTGCGATGGCGGCTGTTTCCAGCATTTAGGTCGTTCGATGCTTTTCCCTACGCATATGAGGATTCATGCACTTCGTTACCATTTGTCGACAGACACAGCCGTCATCGCAGGCGCCGAACTTTTCTGTGCGCACGAACCAAGCTGGAATTGCTCTAGTAGGTGTATTTGAGCATGGGCCACCCGAATATGCAACAACATTCAGGTCGCTCGATGCTTTTCCCTACGCCTATGAGGATCCATGCACTTCGTTACCATTTGTCGGCAGACACAGCCGTCATCGCAGGCGCCGAACTTTTTGGTGCGCACAAACCAAGCTGGAATTGCTCTGATAGGTGTATTTGAGCATGGGCCACCCGAATATGCAACATCATTCAGGTCGCTCGATGCTTTTCCCTACGCATATGAGGATTCATGCACTTCGTTACCATTAGTCAGCAGACATAGCCGTCAGCGTAGGCGCCGAACTTTTTGGTGCGCACGAACCAAGCTGGAATTGCTTTGGTAGGTGTATTTGAGCATATGCCACCCAAATATGCAACAGCATTTAGGTCGTTCGATGCTTTTCCCTACGCATATGAGGATTCATGCACTTCGTTACCATTTGTCGGCAGACACAGCCGTCATCGCAGGCGCCGAACTTTTTGGTGCGCACAAACCAAGCTGGAATTGCTCTGTAGGTGTATTGGAGCATGGGCCACCCATATATGCAACAACATTCAGGTCATTCGATGCTTTTCCCTATGCATATGAGGATTCATGCACCCAATTGTCAGCAGACACATCCGTCATCGCAGGCGCCGAACTTTTCTGTGCACACGAACCAAGCTCGAATTGCACTGGTAGGTGTATTTGAGCATGGGCCACGCGAATATGCAACAACATTCGGGTCGTTCGATGCTTTTCCCTACGCCTATGAGGATTCATGCACTTTGTTACCATTTGTTGGCAGAAACAGCCGCCATCGCAGGCGCCCAACTTTTTGGTGCGCACAAACCAAGCTGGAATTGCTCTATAGGTGTATTTGAGCATGGGCCACCCAAATATGCAACAACATTCAGGTCATTCGATGCTTTTCTCTATGCATATGAGGATTCATGCACTTCGTTACCATTTGTCGGCAGACACAGCCGTCATCGCAGGCGCCGAACTTTTCCGTGCACACGAACCAAGCTGGAATTGCACTAGTAGGTGTATTTGAGCATGGGCCACGCGAATATGCAACAACATTCAGGTCGTTCGATGCTTTTCCCTACGCCTGAGGATTCATGCACTTCGTTACCATTTGTCGGCAGACACAGCCGCCACCGCACGCGCCGAACTTTTTGGTGCGCACAAACCAAGCTGGAATTGCTCTGGTAGGTGTATTTGAGCATGGGCCACCCGAATATGCGACAACATTCAGGTCATTCGATGCTTTTCCCTAAGCATATGAGGATTCGTGCACTTCGTTACCATTTGTCGGCAGACACAGCCGCCATCGCAGGCGCCGAACTTTTTGGTGCGCACAAACCAAGCTTGAATTGCTCTGTAGGTGTATTTGAGCATGGGCCACCCAAATATGCAACAACATTCAGGTCATTCGATGCTTTTCCCTATGCATATGAGGATTCATGCACTTCGTTACCATTTGTCGGCAGACACAGCCGTCATCGCAGGCGCCGAACTTTTCTGTGCGCATGAACGAAGCTGGAATTGCTCTGATAGTTGTATTTGAGCATGGGCCACCTAAATATGCAACAGCATTCAGGTCGTTCGATGCTTTTCCCTACGCCTATGAGGATTCATGCACTTCGTTACCATTTGTTGGCAGAAACAGCCGCCATCGCAGGCGCCGAACTTTTCGGTGCGCACAAACCAAGCTGGAATTGCTCTGGTAAGTGTATTTAAGCATAGGCCACCCAAATATGCAACAACATTCAGGTCATTCGATGCTTTTCTCTATGCATATGAGGATTCATGCACTTCGTTACCATTTGTCGGCAAACACAGCCGTCATCGCAGGCGCCTGACTTTTCTGTGCGCACGAACCAAGCTGGAATTGCACTGGTAGGTGTATTTGAGCATGGGCCACGCGAATATGCAACAACATTCAGGTCGTTCAATGCTTTTCCCTACGCCTATGAGGATTCATGCACTTCGTTACCATTTGTCGGCAGACACAGCCGCCACCGCAGGCGCCGGACTTTTTGGTGCGCACAAACCAAGCTGGAATTGCTCTGGTAGCTGTATTTGAGCATGGGCCACCCGAATATGCAACAACATTCAGGTCATTCAATGCTTTTCCCTACGCATATGAGGATTCATGCACTTCGTTACCTTTTGTTGGCAGACACATCCGTCATCGCAGGCGTCGAACTTTTCTATGCGCACGAACCAAGCTGGAATTGCTCTAGTAGGTGTATTTGAGCATGGGCCACCCGAATATGCAACAACATTCGGGTCGCTCGATGCTTTTCCCTACGCCTATGAGGATCCATGCACTTTGTTACCATTTGTCGGCAGACACTGCCGTCATCGCAGGCGCCGAACTTTTTGGTGCGCACAAACCAAGCTGGAATTGCTCTGGTAGGTGTATTTGAGCATGGGCCACCCGAATATGCAACATCATTCAGGTCATTCGATACTTTTCCCTACGCATATGAGGATTCATGCACTTCATTACCATTTGTCGGCAGACACAGCCGTCATCGCAGGCGCTGAACTTTTTGGTGCGCACAAATCCAGCTGAAATTGCTCTGGTAGGTGTATTTGAGCATGGGCCACACGAAATTGCAACAACATTCAGGTCATTCGATGCTTTTCCCTACGCATATGAGGACTCATGCACTTCGTTACCATTAGTCAGCAGACACAGCCGTCAGCGTAGGCGCCGAACTTTTTGGTGCGCACGAACCAAGCTGGAATTGTTGTGGTAGGTGTATTTGAGCATGTGCCACCCGAATATGCAACAACATTTAGGTCGCTCGATGCTTTTCCCTACGCCTATGAGGATTCATGCACTTCGTTACCATTAGATGGCAGACACAGCCGTCATCGCAGGCGCCGAACTTTTCTGTGCACACGAACCAAGCTGAAATTGCACTGGTAGGTGTATTTGAGCATGGGCCACGCGAATATGCAACAACATTCGGGTCGTTCGATGCTTTTCCCTACGCCTATGAGGATTCATGCACTTCGTTACCATTTGTCGGCAGACACAGCCGCCACCCCACGCGCCGAACTTTTTGGTGCGCACAAACCAAGCTGGAATTGCTCTGGTAGGTGTATTTGAGCATGGGCCACCCGAATATGCAACAACATTCAGGTCATTTGATGCTTTTCCCTACGCATATGAGGATTCGTGCACTTCGTTACCATTTGTCGGCAGACACAGCCGCCATCGCAGGCGCCGAACTTTTTGGTGCGCACAAACCAAGCTGGAATTGCTCTGTAGGTGTATTTGAGCATGGGCCACCCAAATATGCAACAACATTCAGGTCATTCAATGCTTTTCCCTATGCATATGAGGATTCATGCACTTCGTTACCATTTATCGGCAGACACAGCCGTCATCGCAGGCGCCGAACTTTTCTGTGCGTACGAATCAAGTTGGAATTGCTCTGGTTGGTGCATTTGAGCATGGGCCACCCAAATATGCAACAACATTCAGGTCATTCGATGCTTTTCCCTACGCTTATGAGGATTCATGCACTTCGTTACCATTTGTTGGCAGAAACAGCCGCCATCGCAGGCGCTGAACTTTTTGGTGCGCACATACCAAGCTGGAATTGCTCTGGTAAGTGTATTTGAGCATGGGCCACCCAAATATGCAACAACATTCAGGTCATTCGATGCTTTTCCCTATGCATATGAGGATTCATGCACTTCGTTTCCATGTGTCGGCAGAAACAGCCGTCATCGCAGGCGCCGAACTTTTCTGTGCGCACGAACCAAGCAGGAATTGCACTGGTAGGTGTATTTGAGCATGGGCCACGCGAATATGCAACAACATTCAGGTCGTTCAAAACTTTTCCCTACGCCTATGAGGATTCATGCACTTCGTTACCATTTGTCGGCAGACACAGCCGCCACCGCAGGCGCCGAACTTTTTGGTGCGCACAAACCAAGCTGGAATTGCTCTGGTAGCTGTATTTGAGCATGGGTCACCCGAATATGCAACAACATTCAGGTCATTCAATGCTTTTCCCTACGCATATGAGGATTCATGCACTTTGTTACCTTTTGTTGGCAGACACAGCCGTCATCGCAGGCGCCGAACTTTTCTGTGCGCACGAACCAAGCTGGAATTGCTCTAGTAGGTGTATTTGAGCATGGGCCACCCGAATATGCAACAACATTCAGGTCATTCAATGCTTTTCGCTACGCATATGAGGATTCATGCACTTTGTTACCTTTTGTTAGCAAACACAGCCGTCATCGCAGGCGCCGAACTTTTCTGTGCGCACGAACCAAGCTGGAATTGCTCTAGTAGGTGTATTTGAGCATGGGTCACCCGAATATGCAACAACATTCAGGTCGCTCGATGCTTTTCCCTACGCCTATGAGGATCCATGCACTTCGTTACCATTTGTCGGCAGACACAGCCGTCATCGCAGGCGCCGAACTTTTTGGTGCGCACAAACCAAGCTGGAATTGCTCTGGTAGGTGTATTTGAGCATGGGCCACCCGAATATGCAACATCATTCAGGTCATTCGATGCTTTTCCCTACGCATATGAGGATTCATGCACTTCGTTACCATTTGTCGGCAGACACAGCCGTCATCGCAGGCGCCGAACTTTTTGGTGCGCACAAACCAAGCTGGAATTGCTCTGGTAGGTGTATTTGAGCATGGGCCACACGAAATTGCAACAACATTCAGGTCATTCGATGCTTTTCCCTACGCATATGAGGATTCATGCACTTCGTTACCATTTGTCGGCAGACACAGCCGTCAGCGTAGGCGCCGAACTTTTTGGTGCGCACGAACCAAGCTGGAATTGCTTTGGTAGGTGTATTTGAGCATGTGCCACCCAAATATGCAACAACATTTAGGTCGTTCGATGCTTTTCCCTACGCCTATGAGGATTCATGCACTTCGTTACCATTAGATGGCAGACACAGCCGTCATCGCAGGCGCGGAACTTTTCTGTGCACACGAACCAAGCTGAAATTGCACTGGTAGGTATATTTGAGCATGGGCCCCGCGAATATGCAACAACATTCAGGTCGTTCGATGCTTTTCCCTATGCCTATGAGGATTCATGCACTTTGTTACCATTTGTCGGCAGACACAGCCGCCACCGCAGGCGCCGGACTTTTTGGTGCGCACAAACCAAGCTGGAATTGCTCTGGTAGGTGTATTTGAGCATGGGCCACCCGAATATGCAACAACATTCAGGTCATTCAATGCTTTTCCCTACGCCTATGAGGATTCATGCACTTCGTTGCCATTAGTCAGCAGACACAGCCGTCAGCGTAGGCGCCGAACTTTTTGGTGCGCACGTGCGGAGATAACTGCTGCAACGGGAGCTAGACTACGGGCTAGGCACGTGTGCTCGTGTGATCTCTGCGTTCGTTCACTTAGTCGTTTCCTTGTGTTCACGCTGCTTGCTAGTTCACGGGGAGAATTGGCAAGAGTTTCACTAGGAAAAGTTCAGAACAATGGTACAATGAAGTTGGCAATGCAAGACTACATCAGAGCTAGCATTCAGGTCGGCCAACTGCCAGCGCAGCTTGGTCGACCGCGTTCCAGCACGACTTGGTCGACCGCGCTCCAGCAGTGCAAGGTCGACGGCGTGCCAGCGTTGCTCACGCAGGACAGCAGCGCACCCGCTTCACAGGTGCACGCATATAATTGGCGTACAGAGTCTTCGTCACCTGCACAGCTCACACACCACGTCAACCTCGAGCTGACGACTGCCTCTGATCCGCCACGACGACCTCGGGATACCACCACCGAGGTCGGGCTCGCCAACTTCGCCTGGGCGACCGTCGCACTCCTCCGCAGCACTTCGTCACCCAGGTAACCTGGTCGACCGGGCAACCACGTCGACCAGCAGCTCCCGTACATGCCCGTCGACCTCCCAAGTCGACGACCACCTCCACGTCGACCTCACCAGGTCGACCACGCCCCTGGTCGACCTGCAGTCCTGGTCGACCAACCACCAAGTCGACCAGTGCAGTTGTCGGCCGACCACCCAAGTCGGCTACCCGAAGTCGGTGTCACGAAGTTGACGCCCGGCTACTCGACGCCCAACTGCTCGGCGTCCTGAGTCGAGGTCGACGTCGGCCCCTCCTTCGTCGACCACCAAGTCCAGTCGACCACCAGCAGGTCGACCAGCAGGCCTGGTCGACCAACCACCAGGTCGACCAGCAGTCCGTCAGCCGACCACCGAAGTTGGCTTCCCCAAGTTGACGTCACCAAGTTGACGTCCTCCGCAGGTCGACTCCCAATTCGACCTCCCCGAAGTCGGCGCCACCCTGAAGTCGGCGCCCGTGCAGTGGTCCCCGTGCAGGTCGGCTGCTCCCCTTACACCCGACCACGAATTCGGCCCGCCCAAGCGAGGACGGGGCCAACACACAACTCCCGTTGACAGCACGAACCAAGCTGGAATTGCTGTGGTAGGTGTATTTGAGCATGTGCCACCCGAATATGCAACAACATTTAGGTCCCTCGATGCTATTCCCTACGCCTATGAGGATTCATGCACTTCGTTACCATTAGATGGCAGACACAGCCGTCATCGCAGGCGCCGAACTTTTCTGTGCACACGAACCAAGCTGAAATTGCACTGGTATGTGCATTTGAGCATGGGCCACGCGAATATGCAACAACATTCAGGTCGCTCGATACTTTTCCCTACGCCTATGAGGATTCATGCACTTCGTTACCATTTGTCGGCAGACACAGCCGCCACCGCACGCGCCGAACTTTTTGGTGTGCACAAACCAAGCTGGAATTGCTCTGGTAGGTGTATTTGAGCATGGGCCACCCGAATATGCAACAACATTCAGGTCATTCGATGCTTTTCCCTACGCATATGAGGATTCGTGCACTTCGTTACCATTTGTCGGCAGACACAGTCGCCACCGCACGCGCCGAACTTTTTGGTGCGCACAAACCAAGCTGGAATTGCTCTGGTAGGTGTATTTGAGCATGGGCCACCCGAATATGCAACAACATTTAGGTCATTTGATGCTTTTCCCTACGCATATGAGGATTCGTGCACTTCGTTACCATTTGTCGGCAGACACAGCCGCCACCGCACGCGCCGAACTTTTTGGTGCGCACAAACCAAGCTGGAATTGCTCTGGTAGGTGTATTTGAGCATGGGCCACCCGAATATGCAACAACATTTAGGTCATTGGATGCTTTTCCCTACGCATATGAGGATTCGTGCACTTCGTTACCATTTGTCGGCAGACACAGCCGCCACCGCACGCGCCGAACTTTTTGGTGCGCACAAACCAAGCTGGAATTGCTCTGGTAGGTGTATTTGAGCATGGGCCACCCGAATATGCAACAACATTCAGGTCATTCGATGCTTTTCCCTACGCATATGAGGATTCATGCACTTCGTTACCATTTGTCGGCAGACACAGCCGTCATCACAGGCGCCGAACTTTTTGGTGCGCACAAACCAAGCTGGAATTGCTCTGGTAGGTGTATTTGAGCATGGGCCACACGAAATTGCAACAACATTCAGGTCATTCGATGCTTTTCCCTACGCATATGAGGATTCATGCACTTCGTTACCATTAGTCAGCAGATACAGCCGTCTGTGTAGGCGCCGAACTTTTTGGTGCGCACGAACCAAGCTGGAATTGCTGTGGTAGGTGTATTTGAGCATGTGCCACCCGAATATGCAACAACATTTTGGTCGCTCGATGCTTTTCCCTACGCCTATGAGGATTCATGCACTTCGTTACCATTAGATGGCAGACACAGCCGTCATCGCAGGCGCGGAACTTTTCTGTGCACACGAACCAAGCTGAAATTGCACTGGTAGGTATATTTGAGCATGGGCCCCGCGAATATGCAACAACATTCAGGTCGTTCGATGCTTTTCCCTATGCCTATGAGGATTCATGCACTTTGTTACCATTTGTCGGCAGACACAGCCGCCACCGCAGGCGCCGGACTTTTTGGTGCGCACAAACCAAGCTGGAATTGCTCTGGTAGGTGTATTTGAGCATGGGCCACCCGAATATGCAACAACATTCAGGTCATTCAATGCTTTTCCCTACGCCTATGAGGATTCATGCACTTCGTTGCCATTAGTCAGCAGACACAGCCGTCAGCGTAGGCGCCGAACTTTTTGGTGCGCACGTGCGGAGATAACTGCTGCAACGGGAGCTAGACTACGGGCTAGGCACGTGTGCTCGTGTGATCTCTGCGTTCGTTCACTTAGTCGTTTCCTTGTGTTCACGCTGCTTGCTAGTTCACGGGGAGAATTGGCAAGAGTTTCACTAGGAAAAGTTCAGAACAATGGTACAATGAAGTTGGCAATGCAAGACTACATCAGAGCTAGCATTCAGGTCGGCCTAACTGCCAGCGCAGCTTGGTCGACCGCGTTCCAGCACGACTTGGTCGACCGCGCTCCAGCAGTGCAAGGTCGACGGCGTGCCAGCGTTGCTCACGCAGGACAGCAGCGCACCCGCTTCACAGGTGCACGCATATAATTGGCGTACAGAGTCTTCGTCACCTGCACAGCTCACACACCACGTCAACCTCTAGCTGACGACTGCCTCTGATCCGCCACGACGACCTCGGGATACCACCACCGAGGTCGGGCTCGCCAACTTCGCCTGGGCGACCGTCGCACTCCTCCGCAGCACTTCGTCACCCATGTAACCTGGTCGACCGGGCAACCACGTCGACCAGCAGCTCCCGTACATGCCCGTCGACCTCCCAAGTCGACGACCACCTCCACGTCGACCTCACCAGGTCGACCACGCCCCTGGTCGACCTGCAGTCCTGGTCGACCAACCACCAAGTCGACCAGTGCAGTTGTCGGCCGACCACCCAAGTCGGCTACCCGAAGTCGGTGTCACGAAGTTGACGCCCGGCTACTCGACGCCCAACTGCTCGGCGTCCTGAGTCGAGGTCGACGTCGGCCCCTCCTTCGTCGACCACCAAGTCCAGTCGACCACCAGCAGGTCGACCAGCAGGCCTGGTCGACCAACCACCAGGTCGACCAGCAGTCCGTCAGCCGACCACCGAAGTTGGCTTCCCCAAGTTGACGTCACCAAGTTGACGTCCTCCGCAGGTCGACTCCCAATTCGACCTCCCCGAAGTCGGCGCCACCCTGAAGTCGGCGCACGTGCAGTGGTCCCCGTGCAGGTCGGCTGCTCCCCTTACACCCGACCACGAAGTCGGCCCGCCCAAGCGAGGACGGGGCCAACACACAACTCCCGTTGACAGCACGAACCAAGCTGGAATTGCTGTGGTAGGTGTATTTGAGCATGTGCCACCCGAATATGCAACAACATTTAGGTCCCTCGATGCTATTCCCTACGCCTATGAGGATTCATGCACTTCGTTACCATTAGATGGCAGACACAGCCGTCATCGCAGGCGCCGAACTTTTCTGTGCACACGAACCAAGCTGAAATTGCACTGGTATGTGCATTTGAGCATGGGCCACGCGAATATGCAACAACATTCAGGTCGCTCGATACTTTTCTCTACGCCTATGAGGATTCATGCACTTCGTTACCATTTGTCGGCAGACACAGCCGCCACCGCACGCGCCGAACTTTTTGGTGTGCACAAACCAAGCTGGAATTGCTCTGGTAGGTGTATTTGAGCATGGGCCACCCGAATATGCAACAACATTCAGGTCATTCGATGCTTTTCCCTACGCATATGAGGATTCGTGCACTTCGTTACCATTTGTCGGCAGACACAGTCGCCACCGCACGCGCCGAACTTTTTGGTGCGCACAAACGAAGCTGGAATTGCTCTGGTAGGTGTATTTGAGCATGGGCCACCCGAATATGCAACAACATTCAGGTCATTCGATGCTTTTCCCTACGCATATGAGGATTCGTGCACTTCGTTACCATTTGTCGGCAGACACAGCCGCCACCGCACGCGCCGAACTTTTTGGTGCGCACAAACCAAGCTGGAATTGCTCTGGTAGGTGTATTTGAGCATGGGCCACCCGAATATGCAACAACATTCAGGTCATTCGATGCTTTTCCCTACGCATATGAGGATTCGTGCACTTCGTTACCATTTGTCGGCAGACACAGCCGCCACCGCACGCGCCGAACTTTTTGGTGCGCACAAACCAAGCTGGAATTGCTCTGGTAGGTGTATTTGAGCATGGGCCACCCGAATATGCAACAACATTCAGGTCATTCGATGCTTTTCCCTACGCATATGAGGATTCATGCACTTCATTACCATTTGTCGGCAGACACAGCCGTCATCACAGGCGCCGAACTTTTTGGTGCGCACAAACCAAGCTGGAATTGCTGTGGTAGGTGTATTTGAGCATGGGCCACACGAAATTGCAACAACATTCAGGTCATTCGATGCTTTTCCCTACGCATATGAGGATTCATGCACTTCGTTACCATTAGTCAGCAGACACAGCCGTCTGCGTAGGCGCCGAACTTTTTGGTGCGCACGAACCAAGCTGGAATTGCTGTGGTAGGTGTATTTGAGCATGTGCCACCCGAATATGCAACAACATTTTGGTCGCTCGATGCTTTTCCCTACGCCTATGAGGATTCATGCACTTCGTTACCATTAGATGGCAGACACAGCCGTCATCGCAGGCGCCGAACTTTTCTGTGCACACGAACCAAGCTGAAATTGCACTGGTAGGTATATTTGAGCATGGGCGCCGCGAATATGCAACAACATTCAGGTCGTTCGATGCTTTTCCCTATGCCTATGAGGATTCATGCACTTTGTTACCATTTGTCGGCAGACACAGCCGCCACCGCAGGCGCCGGACTTTTTGGTGCGCACAAACCAAGCTGGAATTGCTCTGGTAGGTGTATTTGAGCATGGGCCACCCGAATATGCAACAACATTCAGGTCATTCAATGCTTTTCCCTACGCATATGAGGATTCATGCACTTCGTTACCTTTTGTTGGCAGACACATCCGTCATCGCAGGCGTCGAACTTTTCTATGCGCACGAACCAAGCTGGAATTGCTCTAGTAGGTGTATTTGAGCATGGGCCACCCGAATATGCAACAACATTCGGGTCGCTCGATGCTTTTCCCTACGCCTATGAGGATCCATGCACTTTGTTACCATTTGTCGGCAGACACAGCCGTCATCGCAGGCGCCGAACTTTTTGGTGCGCACAAACCAAGCTGGAATTGCTCTGGTTGGTGTATTTGAGTATGGGCCACCCAAATATGCAACAACATTCAGGTCATTCGATGCTTTTCCCTATGCATATGAGGATTCATCCACTTCGTTACCATTTGTCGGCAGACACAGCCGTCATCGCAGGCGCCGAACTTTTCTGTGCGCACGAACCAAGCTGGAATTGCTCTGGTTGGTGTATTTGAGCATGGGCCACCCAAATATGCAACAACATTCAGGTCGTTCGATGCTTTTCCCTACGCCTATGAGGATTCATGCACTTCGTTACCATTTGTTGGCAGAAACAGCCGCCATCGCAGGCGCCGAACTTTTTGGTGCGCACAAACCAAACTGGAATTGCCCTGGTAAGTGTATTTGAGCATGGGCCACCCAAATATGCAACAACATTCAGGTCATTCGATGCCTTTCCCTATGC